>OZ024749.1:25767748-25780248 GCA_964016885.1 Eledone cirrhosa | reverse complement strand
ATCCTATAAAATATATAAAAATATATAGATTCCAAAAAATTCACTGTACTTATTATATATGCCCTTAATTTATTAACTTGCCATTGAACCACATTAGCATACGGTCGGACTATACTTATGTCCCTATGTGTATTAATTTCATGTAGGAACATATACCTTTAATATATATATATATACGGTAACCATACAAACTGAACTGGGTTGCATATGTTCGTTCGCTTGATTTTAGATCGGAAAGCTCGAACATCGAATCATTATGTGATGTAAGACCTGATGATGTCGTAAGGGTGTCATATTGTAAAACGACTTTTCTTGGGGTCTTTTTTTAAACCTTCCCAATACCATCACCTCTCCAGGTCTGAAAACCGGGGAAGGATAGAAAAAATCGACATCAGTACTAGAGTGGTACATTTTTTTCATCAAACACGAAAGAACATAGTGTAAATTTGACTTCATGCGGATTTGAATTGTGAGTGTCAAGAGCCCTAACTAATACCACAACGCACTCACGCTGAGTTCTCAGCATTTCAGGCCACTGCCGCTAATCAGGGTGACGTAAAACCCTCCCTCAGCGGTCCCACCCCTATTTATAGAGAGACCTGCCCATTCACAAATTGTAAATAACATACGGTAAATAAAATCCTTAGTTTATATATAATAATTTATATAATATATACTTTGTATGAAGAAATATTATAAATATTTTATTTTACTATATTTATAGATAATGGTTTCTTATATAGGCACAAGGCCATCAATATTAGGGGAGGGGAAAGTCGATTAAATTGACCCCAGTGCGTGACTGGTATTTTATTTTATCGACCCCGTAACGATGAAAGGCAAAGTTAACCCTGGTGGGATTTGATCTCTGATCATAAAGGGCCGTAACTCTATGCTGCAAAGCATGGCGTCTGACTCTCTAACGATACTGCCAATCCAGCGCATCATTTGAAATTTAATATACTGTTATATCATCTCTACCATCCCAATAGCTCCTTGGTGAACTCTCAACGGGATTTTTTATATTCTAATGACGCAATAATTGTTTCTACTTTTGGCACAAGGCCAGCAATTACCCAGTGCATTACTGGTACTTTATTTTATCGACCCCGTAAGGATGAAAGGCAAAGTCAACCTCGGCGGGATTTGAACTCAGATCGTAAAGGGACGTAACTATGCTGGAAAGCATGGCGTCCGACCCTCTACTGATACTGCCAATCCACCGCCAATGACGCAATAATGCTTGTTGATTTGACATAAAAGAATTCTCATATATTCTACTCTGTTTCGAGCAGCGGTTCCTAACCTTTTATAATAAATTCCACCTTAATGATATAGCAAAACTGTATGGCCCACCAAAAAAATTTAAATTGTTGATATAATTTTTTTATGTCGAAATATTTTTGGCTTGTCTTTTTATTTGTGAAGTAAAATCCTAATTAGAAAAGGTAGAAAGTTGATAAAAAGTTGAATATAAAAATTTAAAGCAAGAAAAAGAGAAAATTATGTTAGGAAACTACTCTTCTTTTTTATGTATAAAATTTTGTGATTTTTAGTTAATTCGCGTGGCTCCCCCAATAAGTTGCTATGGCACACTGGTGGGCCATGGCCCCCTGGTTGGGAACCAATGGTTTAGAGGAACAGTGAAAGATGTTAAAATATTGTTTTACATGCATTTCACAACTAAGGCTTCTAATGGTAAAATTAGTTATATCAACAGGAAGTTTACCATAACATCTTCAAACTTACGCTGCTTTCTAACAAACATTATACATATCCAATGTGTATATCTATATGTATATGTGTGTATATATATATATATGTGTGTGTGTGTGTGTGTGAGTGTGTATGTGTATACAAATGGACACCTAAATTCTGACGGAGTCGTAGTGGCGCTTAAAATGTATATATGAAGATATGCTTGCGTGAAAGTGTCTGCATGTATACTCACACATACACGCACACGCACACGCACCCACACAAACAGGCGTATATATATATATATATATATATATATATATGTGTGTGTATGTATATATATATATGCATGTATATATATATGTATGTATATATATATATGCATGTATATATATATGTGTGTATGTATATATATATATATATGCATGTATATATATATGTATGTATATATATATATATATATATATGTATGCATGTATATATATATATATATATAAACACACATCTATTCTCCGGTTGTATGAAAGTCTACAAATTCGTAGTGACAGCTTAATGGATAAGAACTACACTGTCAACAGAAATATGCAGTTTATCTTAGAGATAAGATGCAACAGGGTCGTACTGTAGAAAGGTTGATATAGCGTGTCTTGAGAACATGGCTGACTTAATGGTGGCGAAGGTTGGTCTTTCGGGGCTGGTGGTGCTGGGACTGTTGGTGGTGTTGTTGGTGACGGTTTGGGTAGTGATGGTAATGGTTAAACCTTCGGGGTTGGTGGTTCTGGTGCTGGTGTTGGTGGTGCTGCTGTTGTTGGCGTTGGTGGTTTTGGTGGTGATGGTAATGATTGGTATTTCGGGGTTGGTGGTGCTGTTGCTGGTGCTGGTGTTGGTGGTACTGCTGTTGAGGTTGTTGGTGGTTTTGGTGGTGATGGTAATGATTGGTATTTCGGGGTTGGTGGTGCTGGTGCTGGTGCTGGTGCTGGTGTTGGTGGTTTTGGTGATGATGGTGATGGTTGAGTTTTTCAGGGCTGGTCGTGCTGATGCTGGTGGTGCTGGTACTGTTGGTGTTGTTGTTGGTGGCGGTTTTGGTTTTGATGGTGATGGTGGGTATTTCGGGGCTGGTGGTGCTGGTGCTGGTGTTGTTGGTGGTGGTTTTGGTGTTGATGGTTAGTTTTTTCGGGGTTGGTGTTGTATTCCTTTTGGTTACGGTGGTGCTTGTGGAAGTGTTGTTGGTTTTCTTGGTGATTGTGGTAGTTGTGCTGGTGGTGGTGATGGTTGGTTTTATGGGTTGGTGGAGTTGGTAATGGTGGAGTCAGGTATTTCTTTTGGTTATGGTGGTGATGGTGGAGGTGTTGTAGTTTTTGTTGTTGGTGGTTGTGGTCGTGATGGTGGTGCTGCTGGTGGTGGTGCTGGTGTCGGTGGAGGTGTTGTAGTTTTTGTTGTTGGTGTTTGTGGTCGTGATCGTGATGCTGGTGGAGTTGTTGTTGTTTTTGATGGTGGTTGTGGTGTGGTGATGCTGTTGGTCGTGCTGGTGGTGGTGCTGGTGTATCTGGTGTTGGTGGCGGTGGTGGTGGTGGCACTGGTGGCGGTGTGTCTGGTGGACCCAGGAATAGAGGTTAGGTTATATAAATATGTGCTGATAGTTTTATACGCTGTTAACATATATTCCTAAATTTATTTTTTGTTTTTGTCGTTTCTGTCCATGTGTTTGGTAAATGATCCTCCACCACTACTACTACTACTACTACTACTACTACTACTACTACTACTACTACTACTACTACTACTACTACTACTACTACTACTACTACTACCCCCCCCCCCACCACCGCCAACACCATCATCACTACTAGTACTACCACGACGACGACGACAACGACGCCCACAAATACTACTACTACTACTACTACTACTACTACTACTACTACTACTACTACTACTACTACTACTGTAGTAGTAGTGATGATGTTGTTGTGGTGTTAGTGGTGTTGTGGCTGTTGTAGATGACGTTGGTATTAACGCTTAAGCGACATTAACGCGAAACACACATCTACACATCTTCACATCTACACATTCACATATACACATTTGCATTGCTACATATACATGTATGTATATATATATATATATATATATATATATATATATATACACACATTTATATATATATATACAATTATATATACATATAATATATATACATATATATATATACATATAAATATATATATATATATATATATAAATATATATATATAATATATATATATATATATGTATATATATATACATTATGCGTAGGGAGTAAGTAAATGTTTACATGGAAGCCAATTTGTCAGCTTATTTACACACCATACTATCGGGAGCTTCTACCTCAATTTCTGCTTCGTCAGTATTAACACGCGAAGTCAATCATACACTAACTCCAATCTACGTTATGTCATCAACACTGATAATGATTTTTATTTTTTGTCTTTACAATTTCAGCTTGATGTGGAGGGACAGGGCTTCTGATTATGCGAAATTGAAGTCGAAAGTCATGTAGCTATAGAAGGATATGGAAGACAGATAGGGCGGATGGCGTAGATGGAGCGGATGCCGGAGGTAGAGCGGATGGATGCCTCTTTGCATGAGGTGTGTCGTTCTGAGGATAAATGATGTAAATATTGAATTAGGTAATCTAGATATTTATCATGTCACAGATACATTTTAGCTTGACGGAATCGATGTTTAGGTGATGTAATATCTGCTTGAATAAAAATAGTAATTCTTTTTTCGGTCCCGTGATAAAATTAATATTAATGATTTGGATCACGTGAAAAATATTTATCTGATGCAATTTACATGAGTGTGATGTAATACAAAACTTGGGTGTGGTGGAACATTTTATAAATCCTAATAGATGTTTGGAAAATGTAGTTAAAGATTGTATGCTGTAATAAATGTTTAGCTGACATGATAAAAGTTTAGACGATCGTACATGGAGTTTTCAATTTACAGGGAAATTTGTATTCTCTAGCATGTTTACATGCTTACATATTAGCTATGTGTGTATGTATATACATATTTGTGCAGTCTCGTTTAGATATAACTTTATCATAACACGTTGGCTGTTTAGCGCAATAAATATAAATTATAAACAGTAAGACATAAATGATAATAAGGAAGTGAAAAATCAACCTCCAGCTCAATCTGTGTATTTCTAATGAAGTTGTATGAACGTGATAGACACTTGCTCTACTAAGTAAAGGGTCAGATTATGTAATAAGTAATTCGTTTCCCACCACGCCTGGTACCTGTCGGCCTTCAGCGTGGTCGTTGTAAGCGTTGAGACCGGATAACACTATTTCCATTCACGTTCTGTAATTTGGCAAGTCACGTGCTGTGACACGGTCTTGTCACACCCCACCCAACCTTGTCTCTTCGGCCATAAACCCAGGTAAACCCTGCCAGTAAAGCAGAAGGATGGAAATATCCACCTACTGGGACTTGAACAAATGATTTCTTTCGGGTCCGTGGCCATCGAACTGCAATTTCCTCCACAAAATTGGGCAGAATGCATCCCGCCTTTGGAAGGCAACTGTGGGATGGAGCGGCATATGTAGCGGGAACCGCCAGTAATATTTCATTCACCATTTTGTGCGGCGGACGCAGCTGAAATATACTGCTTAGCCGGGTGTATAGCCTCCGACATTACCTTCCATTCCACCTTATTTCATAATTCCTTGTGGTCTCTCTCTTCCACCATATAATTGTTTCTACTGTTGGCACAAGGCCAGCATTTATCCGAGTTTATTACTGGTACTTTATTTTATCGACCCCGTAAGGATGAAAGACAAAGTCAACCTCGGCGGGATTTGAACACAGACCATAAATGGCCGTAACTCTTTGCTGCAAAGTATGGCGTCAGACCCTCTACTGATACTGCCAATCCACCATATAATGTGAGGTATTTAAGTAAATAAGTATATTATCGTCTTTAAAAAAAAATATCGTTGCCATGATAAATGTGAGGTATAATACTTGAAGTGACGTGAACAATTCTTGTTGACTGTATAAAATCTAAAATATCTAACTTATAAAAAAATATTGAGAGAAATAGAAGCCGTATATCTGCTTCATTTTATTTTCCAATTTTTTAACAGGGCTCCAATACCAAGGGGAAATAATTATTGATTAACTTCACACCGAACGCAAATCTTGCACCCGAAATATATTTCAGGTCCAAGTTGTCACTTTTTTTTAAACTGACGTATTTAATGGATATCTCATTAAATCCATCCCGCACATCACTGAATTCAGGAGAGTATCAACTGAAATTAATTTCTAGTAACGTCAAATTCTATAAAGCTCTAAATTTCGGTTTCTGTTTGAATTTTTTTTTCTTCAAGAGAATTTTGGAATGTACTATGTGTCGAACGCCAGTTAAACTAAAAATTGACATTTTCTCAAACATTGCAATATATATGTGATTTTTTTTTTAGTTATATTGACCTTTCTCTTCTAATTTTCCGGTTTGCTTCAGAAAGCTTTCAAAGAATCAAAGAATCTTTCATGACGATGTTTGGTTTCCATTCATTTTCCCTTGCAGCTATAGATTCAATGAATTCAGCTGCTCAAAAAATGGAAAAAAAAAAAAAAAAAAAAAAAGGAATCAACGAAATTAGGAAGACGATGGCAGCCATTTCTCAACATCTAACTCTCAACCTGAATAAGAATAAGAATAAGAATAAGAATAAGAATAAGAATAAGAATAAGAATAAGAATAAGAATAAGAATAAGAAGAATAAGAATCAGAAAGAAGACGAAGAAGAAGGAGACGAAAAAGGAAACGAAGAAGAAGAGTAAACAGCGGATAAAAGAGAAGAAAGAGAAAAATAGGAAGAAGTGGAAGAAGTAGAAGACAAATACGAAGAGGAAGAAAAATATATAGAAGTAGAAGAGGAAAAGAAAAACAAATAGAAAAGGAAGAAGAGAGGTAGATGAAGTAGAAATCATTGTAATTTTTTTTAATGTTTTTCAAATATGCATAAGAAAACTACATAAGTCTGGCTGTGGGTATTTTAAGCTGAGATCATATCGCAGATACCATTTTAACTATAGACGTGAAGATTGATACAGATCTGTCAGCTATTGATATTCAGCCATCTCAAATGATTGCTAACCTAGCTCAGACAGGATTGCAGATTAAAATACCCAGTGAAACATATATATATATATATATATATATATATATATATATATATATATATATATATATATATATATATATGTTTACAACATTTAGATATATTGTATATGATTTCATATACACCTTTGATCAGTAATACGCTTTGTCAGTGTTACAGCTAATATATATATATATATATATACAATCATATATATATATATATATATATATATATATATATATATATATATATATATATATATATATATATATATATATATATATATATATATATATATATATATATATATATAATATAAATATATATACATAATATAATTATATATATATAATATATATATATAATATAAATATATATATATAGGAAAAAGTATGACCCCGACGGCAGAGCTCAAACCGTCGGGGTCATACTTTTTCCGATTTCCCACTTTACTACCCTAAGTATTGAGTACTCCGGTGCGTTATGGTCCATCTGGTTCCTTACCACAATTCATTTGTTATATATATATATAAATATAATATATATATATATATGGATACATAGTTTGTATCATTTGTCTATTATTTCTCCATAGTTACATTTGAAACTTATAGCCTCGTTTAAATGTTTTTTTATGTGGTTGATTTATACGAACTAGGAGAGGAAATACTGTATATATTTTATCTAATAGTTCTTCCAACTTGCAATTTTATATATATCTCTTATTAATGATTATTTGCTTAATTAATTCTTCATTGAGCCACACCGTGGAAGGTTGCCAAACTCATATATATGTATCTGTGACTATGTCTACATTATATATACCCCTTTGAATTTTGAATTTAGTAAGATTCTGGTGATTTCATCAGATGCGGATCGCAAAATTAATTAATTGATATCAGGTTTAAGACTAACATCAACTGAGAATAGAAAATAGATTTGATGAAATGATGAACCGCCAACTTTGTGTTGTCGTACGACGAACCATATCCGCCATAAAAATAATACAAAATGGGTGGGCCATATCCTATTCAAATCTATTCTCTGCCTGAGTTTCTCGCAATCTTGTTATCAAGTAATTAATTTTGCATTCCACACCTGATGAAATCACCGAAGTTTTAAATCATGATCGGATGATGTAATTAGGCAATTGAAATACGTATAGTGCTTTTGTAACATTAAAACTTTGAAATAATATTTCCATTTCGGTCTTCTGTTGCTTTTAAATAAATATTTAAATCCGTTCCTGGAGTAGCCACAGTAAACCACGCAACATTACTGGTATATAAATATATATATATATATATATATATATATACGTGGCGACAGCCTAATGCTTGAGACAAATGCATATATGCATATATAACATTCAGCACAACTGTACTAGAGCTAAGGCAACAAAGGCAACACCAGTAACTACTACTACTACTACTACTACTACTACTACTACTACTACTACTACTACTACTACTACTACTACTACTATACCACCAATATCATCAAGAACCTCTTCAAACACGAGAACAAAAGCAAAGAAAAACAAAAATAATAGCTGCTCCCAAAAATAATAGCTTTGTCTTTTTATGTCATATAAGAAATAATAATGATGGAAATAACGTAAAAAGAGAACAACTCTCATATAAACCATATTCTTTTAATGACACAAATCTCTTTGTGGAATATATACATGTTATATTTGCTATTTTACCAACAAGAAAAAATGAAAAACAAAAAAACAAAAAAACAAAAACGAATACTGCAGAAACCTTTTTTCCGTCTGGCTGCAACATAATAATAAAACAGTAATGAAAAATAAAGTAGAGATAGACAATAGACAAAAAAAAAAATGTAAAAAAAATAATAATAAAGAAATAAAAAAATAAAACAAACATATAAACAACAACAACAACAGCATCAACAACAACAACAGCAAAAATAAGTAAAACAACAAAGAAACGTCAAATCGTTGCAATAAAATCGATTGATTCAACTAAAATAGTGGGCACTTACAGATTAACGATCGGCTTCAAAAATTTGATAAACTGGAAAATTGCATGACTTCAATGGTTTATAGTACCTAGCATTTCTTTGGTATGGTGGTTGCTGTTATTGTTGTATTCGTTGCCGTTGTTATTTTTTAGTGCAGTTTTCGTTTATTGTAATTTTTGTTGTTGTTGTTGCTAATATAGTTTTTTGTTATTATTCTTGTTGTTGTTATCGTATTTTTTGTTGTTATTGTTGTTTTTGTTGCTGTTGTTATCTATTTTTCTCTCGTTGCCTTTGTTGTTGTAGTTGTTCCTGTTTTAATGCAGTCTCTATTGTTATTATGGTTGTTGTTGCTGTTATTGTTGTTAATGTGCTTTTGTTATTATTTTTGCTCTCGTTGCATTTGTTATTGTTGTTATTGTTGCTGTTGTGATATTTTTATTGTTCTATTTTTTTTTAGATTTGTTGTCCTTGTTGTTAATTTTGATTTTCATTATGTGTTCACTATTTATTTATCATTTATTAATTTTATTATTATAATTGGCAGTATCGGTAGAGCGTCAGACACCATGATTTGCAGCATAAAGTTATGGCCCTTTACGTTCTGAAGTCAAATCTGCCGGGGTTACCTTTGCCGTTCATACTTACGGGGTCGATCAAATAAAGCACCAGTAACGCCTGGGGGTAATTGCTGACCTTGTGACAAAATTAGAAACATTATTATTAGATTGGTAGTATCTGCAGAGGGTCTGATGCCATCCTTTGCAGAATAGAGTTACTCCCCTTTGCGGTCTGAGTTCAAACCGCGTCGAGGTTAACTTTACCTTTCATCCTTACAGGGTCGATAAAATAAAGTACCAGTAATGCACTGGTGATTATGCTGACCTTCTGCCAAAAGTAGAAACATTATTATTATTTTCTAGATATACTTTTATATTATTATACTTTTGGTTATTGTGTATTTTTACTCAATTTTATTGTAAACCTATCTTTGTATTGTGCCCTATATCTCGGCCCTTGTGTCCAATAAATGAAAGTACCCTTTACATCCTTTCTGACTTCAAATCCTGACGAGGTTAGCCTTCCCTTTAACCCTTGCGGGGCCAATAAAATAAAGGACCAATAATGCACTGGGGTCAATTTGGTCGACTTTCCCCTTTTCTTTCAAATTGCTAGCCTTGTGCATATTGAAGAAACAATTATTTAGATATTTTATTATTATACGTTTATTTATTTATCTATTTTTCGATTTATTTATTAATTTATTCCTTATATATTTTTTATTTGTTTATTTATTTATTATTTATATATTTACTTATTTCGATCTCTATTGAATATCGGTGGTGCTCCAGTTGGCAAACTCTTAATCAGATGAATATTCAATTGCATTTTTTACTATTGTTGCTGTTGCAGTTGCTGTTGTTACTGTTGTTGTTAATGCTGTTGTTGTTGTTGTTGTTGAGGCTGTTGTAGTTAATGTTGTTGTTGCTGTTGTTGTTACTGTTGTTATTGCTATTGTTGTTACTGTTGTTGCTGTTGCTGTTGTTACTGTTGTCGTTAATATTGTTATTTTTGTTGTTGTTGTTGTTACTGTAGTCGTTAATATTTTATTGTTGTTGTTGTTGATGTTACTGTTGTCGTTAATGTTGTAATTGTTGTACTTGTTGTTGTTGGTGTTGTTACTGTTCTTGTTACTGTTGTCGTTAATGTTGTTGTTGTTGTTATTGATACTGATGTTACTGTTGTTATTGCTGTTGCTGTTGATTCTGTTATCATTGTTGTTACTGTTGTCGTTAATGCTGTTGTTGTTGTTGATGCTGTTGTTATTGTTATTGCTGCAGTTGTTGCTTCTGTTACTCCTGTTGATGCTGCTGTCGATGCTGGTGCTGTTATTATTGTTGCTGTTGTTATTGTTGTTGCTGTTGTTGTTGATGCTGTTGTTATTATTGTTATTGCTGCGGTTGTTGCTTCTGTTACTCCCGTTGATGCTGCTGTCGATGCTGATGCTGTTATTGTTCTTGTAGTTGCTCTTGTTCTTGTTTTTGTTACCTCCTATTCTTTCTTTATCTTCTGCATTTAATTTAATGTACCTTCATTGTGCTTAAAGTTTCACTGTTTTATTTATTGCTGTTTATTTCTATTATTATTGCTGTTTTATTTATTGCTGTTTATTTCTATTATTATTGTTATTATTATTATTATTATTTTGGTTTATGGTGTTAAATTTTGGATAATTGTAAACTGCGTGTCTGTTCATTAATATTCTTTTGTATAGTGTATGTGTATTTTTGTTTTATCTGTCTATATATGTTCTTGTGTGTAGTTTTAAAATTTTGTAAATTTTATTTTTCATTAAATTTTAATCTTTTTTTGTAATATCATTTATTTTATTTTATTCCTAAAATTTTCTTTTATTTTTTGTAAATTTTATTCATTCTTTGTACATTGCATTATTTTCTTTCTTAAATTATATTTAATTCTTTGTAAATTTTATTTTTTATTAAATTTTAATCTTTTTTTGTAATATTATTTATTTTATTTCATTATTGTAAAAGTTTGTTATAATTTTCGTAAATTCTTTTTCTTTGTAAATTCTTTTCTTTTAGTTTCTTATTATATTTTTTTTCTTTGTAAATTTTTATTTTATTTTATTTTGTTTGTTTTAGGGTGAAATTTATTCTTGTTTCGTATATTTTATTCTGCTTTCTCTATTTTGTAATTTTATTTTATCTTTTTTTTTTGTAATATTTATTATACGATGGTTAATGTTTGGTGTTGGTGTTCACGTCTGGCGTTCTATTGATATTCAATTGAGATTATTTTAAATTACAGGGTTCTAAATTAAAATGGTCTATTTTATGTAATGATATTTTGTCTTTAGAGTTTATTTATTTTTCTTTTACAACTCTTATGCTCTTAATTTGGTGTTCCGGTTTTTATTTTTTTCTATTTGTCTGTTTGTTTTCAATTTGCCCCAAACTGTAAATTATGTCACTGTTTATTTATCGATATTTCTATTTGAATTAATTTAGACTCACGAACGGTTTTATTTATATATATATATATATTTATTTATATATTTACCTATTTATTTATGTTCAATTGGTGTGGAGTTCGGCTGGTTGTTGGTTTAGTACACATATGTGTTTTCCCTTCGCTTCATTTTAAAGGGTAAACAAACCTAGCTGTAAATTTCTCCCACCTGATTATTACTTTTTACATCAGTGTTTCAGTGTTTCAGAAAGGTTTTATACCTGACCAAGGAACTGTGATCAATTTGGTATTAAATTTGATGTCCAATTCATTCGTGTATACATTTTTACGTGCATTTTGATTGGTTGATGGGGGACTTTTAATATTACGTGTGTTTTTTTTCAGGTACGTTTATGGCTTGTTTCTGGTGGTGAGGGGATTGTGTGAGATGGTTCCGTTGTAGCAGGTATTTATTTGTTTAGATTTAAACATAAAAGTAAATGTCGAAAGCATGTTAACATTGAATAATGATATTTTACCAGTTCTTTTTCTCTCGCTTTTAAAATGTTTTTATTCTATTTCCTTCATCAACCTATTGTTATCTTGTGTTTTAATCGTGGTTGTTTATGTTTTTAATTTTTGGTGTTCCATTTTACGATCAGTTTGTTATTTTGT
>OZ024749.1:25745248-25762748 GCA_964016885.1 Eledone cirrhosa | reverse complement strand
CAACTTCTAAGATATTAACCCATTAGATTAGGCTTGCATTCCTGCTTAAGTCGGCCCTATATACGCTATACACATTGAGCTTTACGCATCTTGACAAAAATAATAGTGGATGATTCTACTATATCTATCTATCTATCAATCTATCTATCTATCTATCTATCTATCTATCTATCTATCTATCTATCTATCTATCTATCTATCTATCTATCTATCTATCTATCTATCTATATATCTATCTATCTATCTATCTATCTATCTATCTATCTATCTATCTATCTATCTATCTATCTATCTATCTATCTATCTATCTATATATCTATCTATCTATATAGTTATATATATAACAGTGTGAGCCCCTGCATCGGCACACTGGAAGAGGAAGACATATGTCGATGCCCTAAGCACAGATATGGACTCTTGGAGTCATAGGACATGGCAGCGATAATGAGGGACAGAGACCGCTGGAGAGAACTCGTCCATTGATCTAGGGAATCTTATCCGCCCTAGATATATATAACAAAGAAAGTGTAGTAAGGAACCAGGTGGACCATAACGCACCAGAGTACTCGATACTTAGGGTGGTAGAGTAAGTAATAGGAAAAGAATCACGACACCGACGGCTGACTCCTGCCGTTTTGAGAGCTAGAACCGAACGTATATATATATATACACACTCACACACACACACACACACACACACATACACACACACACACACACACACACACACACACACACACACACATATATATACACACCCACAAACACACACATATATATATATATAGACATATATATATATACATACACACACACACATATCTCTCTCTCTCTCTCTCTATATATATATATATATATATGAATAATTATAATGGAGTAATCCACTTTATATATGTCTATGTACAGATGGACAATAATAGACCAGCGCTGTAAATAATATCTGGAATACTTTTCAACGTAGATATTTTTGGAAACCAGGATTGCTATGTTATGATTTAAATGAAAGGATTACTCAACGTAGTATCGGCACAGCCAATAGGAAATTCTGTTCTGAGTGATAGGAGTGTGTGAAAAATGTATTTTTAATTACATATTTAGAATATTACGTAAATCAGCGAGTAAATTTAGAGAAATAACAAATTTTAAAAGTTTGCTACGATATTGAGTAGTCGTTTCCCTCAGCCGCCAAATATATACTGATAGGTATCTATCTATCTATCTATCTATCTATCTATCTATCTATCTATCTATCTATCTATCTATCTATCTATCTAGCTGTCGTCTGTTCTACAGTGTGGATGTAATTCACTTCGCGCAGAAGTTTTGTTCAAATTTATTGCGGAAATTTTGTGAGTTCAAATTTAATTTTGATACAATTGTGTAGCTTGACCCCCCGTCTGAACTGTCAGGCGGTGGGTCAGCTCATATTTACCCCTCCTAGAGGTGAGAAACCTGTTTTAAAAAATTTTGTGGCCAAAAAATTTCAATCGTCTAACAGAAATGTTAAACGCAGCGAACGAAAATAGTGGTGGGGGGACAGCGGTAAGCTCGCACGCTTTAGTCCCCCCTTTCTTCCCAACTAACGTCATAGAGAAGGAAGGAAAAATTAAAATAAAAACAGACGAATCTGCGGAGAAAAAAAATGACGAAAACACAAATCTGGACATGGATTCCAACAACGAAAAAAAAAATTTGAAAAATTGCATGACAATACTAATAACACAAACAAAGACACAACAAACACAAAAGTAACATTTGAAAATAACACCATAACAGAAAGCAAAGCAGACGACAAGATTTCATTTGCACAGAAAACAAAGAAATCTTTGACTTATATACCGGAAAATATTTCAGATGTGGCACGAAGAATCACAGACGCAAAACAATACATAAGTGAAGGAGAGAATGGTATTTTATCGGTAAAAATGCCTCAAGAATTCACCAAAGACATTGAAAGCCGAACGGTCAAGTTTCGGACCATCAACAACAGTACAAAAAAACCTGAACAGCCTTCTCAAGCAGATATCAAAACAGTACTCACAGAAGTACTTAATGAAACCACTTTCATAAGAAAAGACAGACTGTATGGAAGCCTAGCAATTATCATGAAGAACTAATCGGCGGCAAAAAAATGTGCTTTGTCACCGATTCGTTCGAAAAATTTTACCTTTTATCCATCTTATATGGGTAAAAGAACTCAAAATTTTACCTTTTATCCATCTTATATGGGTAAAAGAACTCAACGCATATGGCTGGATGCAATGATGCCAGATGTGGACTACTGCTGGCTCATAGCTGGCTTCATCGATCCAGTGAATGACAACGTGATTTCCATTGGGAAAACCACAGGCAATGCGTTCAGTGGAACAGGTATAGAGCTGGTAGTGCAAATGAAGCCTGAACGCATCGCCCAAATACCCGACAGAATCCTATTAGAGGACCACGGGTATATAAACATTAGCGTGGAGGGGAGAAGGCCGTCCTGCCATATCTGTGCAGGCAGAGGGCACCTGAAGGCCGCTTGTCCCCAACTCAACAAAAAGAAAACCCTGCTACCAACACCAGCTCCACCACCACCACCACAACAGATAAACAAACAACAAAACTCAGTCCCACCCAACCCGTCCCTCAGTAAAACCACACCACCACCACAACACAAACAGTCACAACATATTACCCCAAGACAAAATACAGGCCCACCCAACCTCTCACTCAATAAAACAATACAACCACCGCAGACACAACACACAACACAGTCTAACATAGTGACATCCATCTCCCCCACAAAGAAAACCAACACGGAAACATTACCAGCAAACATACCTCTTCCCTCTAACACTGAAGATAACCCAACGAATTCGGAGGAAGAAA
The DNA here is from genome assembly GCA_964016885.1 of Eledone cirrhosa. Lineage (NCBI taxonomy): Eukaryota > Metazoa > Mollusca > Cephalopoda > Octopoda > Eledonidae > Eledone > Eledone cirrhosa. The sequence continues at coordinate 25,759,877 of OZ024749.1, read as the reverse complement.
CGGAGTCCTTCAGACAGATTAAAAGGAAAAAAAGAAAACATGTGCAAAACACACAAGGCCAAACAACCCCCAACCAAATCTCAACACAATCCAACAAAACAGAAAACACCCCTCCAGCAACAAACAAAACCAATGCTGCCCCTCCCCTCTTCGAAACACTCACACCATCCGAAAAAAAGACATTACACTATACTTACATCAACAGAAACAATAATAAATTAAATGAACTCATATACAATAATACTTCGGTACAAACCGAAGGTGTACACTTTGTTTCTTCAGAAAACTACCCACATTTAAAATTAATAAAGATCCCAATGAACCTCTACCAAAAACTAAAAAAGGATTTTAAGGAGGACGTAGGACCACCCTCTGTCAAACCCATAAACCGCGTCCTACTAAAACAACTTTCCCCCTCCCCTTCCCCTCCCCAACACAACTCCAAACACCCCAACCCCACCACACACTGACGACCCCACACCACCACAAGATACCCCTTCACCCAACACCCCCGACCCCATGGAAGTCGTGCAACCCGAACCCCGGGAAGCGGAAAGGTAGGTCTCTACACGCTCCTTTGGCTCTGCCGCCCACATGGATGTGTTAAGAGTAGGATGTTTGAATGCACGTGGCCTGGGCTCAACTTGGAAGCAAGCAAAGCTTCTAAATGACCTCAGGTCATGTAGTATAAATGTAATGGTTATCTGTGAGACTCGGATCAGCGTCGTGCGGAAGCTGGCCCCTACCTTCGATGACTTTGAGGTGCATGCATCTCTCTGTCAACCTGGAGGTGGGGGCGGGGTTGTCGTACTGCTGCAAAAACACCTGGGTCTTGCCGTACAGGTTGTGCACTCGGACCCGGAGGGTCGTTTGTTGGTGCTAGACGTTGGCAGTAGTGAAAGTGCGGCCTTGAGACTGGTCGCCGTCTACTCCCGTTTCGGAGCTGAACGGCCCGACTTCTTCCAGCGTTTGGAGACTTTTCTGGGAACGTCGCGTTCCCTGCTTCTAGCGGGGGATTGGAATGACATCATAGATGCACGTTGGGACTATGCAGGATCATGTCCTAATAGAGGGGGATGTAACAGCCTCAAGGGGTTACTCGACCGTTTTAACTTGGTCGATAGATATCGACTAGATTTTCCAACTGTGCCTACCTGGACTTGGAGAAACCACAGTGGTCAATCTAGATCGTACTTAGATAGATTCTTAGTTAGAAGTAAGGATAGGGACATATTAAGCTGTCCAGAAATGCGCACGGTTGGCTACACGGATCACAAATTAGTGACCTGCGTAGTCAATCTCGAGAAAACACAAAAACAGGGTCCCGATTACTGGAAACTTAATTTGTCTTTACCGGCAAAAGAGGCTTACAGAAACCGGATTAGCAGATTAGTTAAGGAGAGGTTGACGGGTGCAATCGACAACAACCGATGGTGGGCATCTCTCAAAAGAGAGATTAGAACAGAATCAATAAGTTATAGCAAGATGTTAGCTGCCGATAGGAATAGAAACGAGAAAGAATTAACAGGTAAATTAGAAGAGGCAATCAAGAGCGAAGATGTGGCCAGAGTGCTGGCATCGAGGACGGCCTTGAACCAGTTTTTCGATGCAAAGCACGAAGGCTGCGTCATTCGAAGTAAAATACGTGCTCTAAGTAATGAGGGGGCAAAAGCCGTTGGCTGGGCCCGCGTGACAGAAGCTAAGACGAAGATGGACGGGTGATCCGGGAGCCTAAGCAGATGTGCGAGGCTTTTCAAAGACACTTTGCCCGATTGTTCGGGGGAGGCGAGGGTCCGGGCGGGGGCGTGGATTTCGGTCCATACCTCGACGGCCTACCGCGTCTCTCGAGTGAAGAGGCAGAATCCTGCGAGGGACCAATCTCGGCTGATGAGATCGGAGATACGCTGAGCCAATGCAGCAGACGCAAATCTCCAGGTCTCGATGGTATACCTTACGAACTTTATTTAGCAATGCCGGTCTTCTTCTCCGAACTCCTCGAAGCGGTCTACTGCAATTGGCAGCAGAACGGGAGAATTCCTTGTTCTGTAGCCAAGGGCGTAGTCACGCTGGTGAGGAAGGACGAGAACAAGGGAGATAGTATAAATAATTTTCGGCCCATAACCCTGATAAACACAGAGTTAAAGATTTTGGCCAAGGTGTTAGCAAAGAGGTTGGCGCTTGTCGTGGGTGGCCTGGTGGGAGATGCGCAGACATGTGCTATCCCATCCAGGTCCATTCACGATAACCTCCACCTCATGCGATACATCATAGAGAGGGTTGGCAACAAACCCGGCTTCGGTGGGGCCCTGATCAACTTGGATCAGTCTAAGGCCTTCGATAGGGTCGACCATGGTTACCTGGATGCGGTGCTAGCGGCGGCTGGGTTCGGTCCTGCTTTCAGAGGCTGGATCACTGCCTTACATAGCAACCACATCTGTTCTAGGATCAAGGTGAACGGCTACCTTTCGAAGCCGTTCGAAATCACACGATCCATTCTACAGGGGTGCCCTCTCTCCTCCCTTCTGTACGTATTGACTCTCGAGCCTTTACTGAGGAAGTTGGAGTTGTTGCAGGGTATCCCCCTGGAACCAGGATTGAGCAAAGCGGTGTCGGCCTACGCCGATCACGTAACAGTAATGGTATCGACCGACTCGGAGATCGAGGCGATCGGTACCTTACTGGAGGAGTACGAAAGGTTGTCAGGAGCGAAACTGAACCGGGAAAAATCCATCGGGCTGCAACTCGGAACGTGGAGAGGCAGACCGATGCCTCCTGACGGTGTCGTCGGACACTGGACGGAGGGCCCGGTAAAGTTGCTTGGGGTCTGGTTTGGACCGGACCTCCAGGTGGATAAGAACTGGAACGAGGTTACGAACAAGGTGTTGGGTGGTTGCACTAACCCAGAAATGGGCCAAGTGTAAGCTGTCCCTAAAAGGCCGGGCGGAGGTTGCGAACATTTACATAGCGTCCGTCACTTACTACCGCCTGACTGTCGTGCCTTGCCCTAAAGAAACACTCACCACCATGGAACGCATGCTCTTCCAATTTCTTTGGAAGAAGCGCCCTCCTATGGTGAGAAGATCCATCTGCTGCCAACAACCTTCGAAAGGAGGGCTGGGGATGCTGTGGTTGATGATGCGTAGGCACGCATTAAGGCTACGGCACCTACAGGTATTCCTCACTGGTCAACCGGTGTGGGCTCCGTTCGTGAAACGAGCCTTTCCGAGACTCGTCTCGCTCACCGAGCTACAGTCCTGGGTCAAGCAAAGATCCGGAAAACTGGGAAACTGGCACACTGAGTGTGCTCAGGCGTTCAGGGCTCTCTGGCAAGCGGGCCAGGCCATCGGTGGAGAATCCACCTCATCATTCTATAGAGGGCTGGTGGCTAGCAGGGGCGATGACACCCTTGGTGAGTCGCTTGACATGGAAGAAGACGAACTGGCCAGCCTGTTCGGTAGGACTTTCGGCCCAGGACCAATGGACAACTTCCAGAAGTCACTAGCCTGGCAGTGCTACCGGGGGGCTCTACCCGTTCCAGAGAGGCTCTACAGACACGGGCGCCCGGGCAGGGATCCCTCAAAAAAGATTTGCCCTAGATGCGTGCGTCACGAAGAAACCGTTGCGCACGCATTGGTGCAATGTCCCGGCGTGGCTGATCTGTGGGGCTACGCCGAACGATTGCTGTCGCGGGTGGCGCCGATTAAATTGACCGCCGAGTCCGTGATGACTATCAAACCGCCTCCCCTCTTCACAGAGGAAGCAAAGGCGGTTTTTCTGTGCGTAATAGCCATGTTGAAAGAGGTTGTTTGGTGGACACGATTGAAAGGTCTGAGGTCAGGCAACTTCCTCTCTGGCCATAGTCTGGTCTACTCCTTCCGATATCACTTCGGAAGAAGGATAAGAATGGAGAGAGAGGTGCTTGGCCACAGGCAGTTTTATGAAAGGTGGGTGATAGTGGCGAGAATGGCTCGTGTAAATGGGCCTTCTCTGTATACCATCCTGTAGGTAAAGAAGTAAAGGAGAGGGGAGCACCTTGTCCATGTGCTCCCCGGGCAAAGGATTGCACACTTTTTCGGGGGTGTGTGCAACCCCCATCTCGTCCCCTCCCTTTTGAGGTTATTTTCGATTATTTTCATGTTACACCCTTTTTACTCGATTATATGTAAACTCCCCCTTTGTATTTGTCCCTTCTTTTTATGCCGTTATGGTAAATAAAGAAATATATCTATCTATCTATCTATCTATGTGTTGCTTTGTCTCTCTCTCTCATTTAGATAGACACACTCACAAACCCTCATGTATATATATATATATATACACTATATATATATATATATATATATACATATATATATATATATATACATATATATATATATATATATATATATATATATATATATATATATAGTACATAGTATATATATATATATATATATATATATATATATATATATATATATATATATATATATAGCATATAGTATATATATATACATATATATATATATATATGTATATATATATATTTATATGTATATATATATATATATATATATATTTATATGTATATATATATATATATTTATATATATATATATATATATATATATATATATATATATATATATATACATGTGTGTGTGATAGTTTGGCTGTGTATATGAGAGAGCGAGAGACAAAACAACACATAGAAAGGTATGTATATACATATATATATATATATATATATATATAACGGAGGAAATGTGGTAAGGAACCAGGTGGACCATAACGCACCAAAGTACTCAATACTTGAGGTAGTAGAGTGGGTAATAGGAACCAGTAAGACCCCGACAGCTGAGCTCAAGCCGTTTCGACGGCTAATTCTGGACTAAATGAAAATTTATCCTGGTATTTAAATAGCCGATCTTCTCAAGAGGTAATTCCATATATGGTCAAAGTGATTGTCAAAAATCAGTAGTAATTCTGTGGTTGCAAATTAGTAGGGGAGATGGTGGCTAAACCTGCCAGTAGGAGAAAGAGGGGAGGGGGTGGAGTAGACCCAATCAAGCGTTGGTAGTGCCAGCTACAACTGGACATGAGGTCAAAGAAGATACAGGGGAGGGGGAGGGGGAGGAAGTCGGAACGGTAGGTAGAACAGTGGGGGGTAGAAATATATAGGAAAGAAAAAATACTGAGAGTGAAGAAAAGCAAATAAGTGTAAAGAAAAAGTAAAGTAAATTAAATTCTACGACCTAAGTCTCTAGCTATTGTTAGGCTAGAATAAATAAATAAATAAAGAAAGAAAGAAGTAAAGAAATAAATAAAGAAATAACGAAATAAGTAAAAGAACTAGGTGGGACGTAATAGGCAAGGACCCTTTTAAGAGGTATAAGTACGTAAATGATACGGTGACGGGTCAACAAAAGGGGCCAAAATACTAAAGAGACTACCACGAAATAAACAATAAAGGTTTCCATCCCGGGCACAATGCCAGCAACCACCCAGTGCAGCAAAGTGAACTAGTACGAGATAATAATTCTGAGTCCCGAGAAAAATATAAACTAATGCTAACTCTAAAAGATCTAAAACAAGCTACATGAAAGTTCGTACGAAGTAAAGGTAGAATACGGAAAAATAAATTCAGAATCCACCCCGCCCAAAAGAAAAGCGAAGAAAGAAATACTGAAACGAAAAAATAAGGCATAGTGCCACTAAGAAATATAGAGGGCACAGAGAATAGTGGGAGCGGTCGGAAAAAGGGGACAAGTATCAGGGGTCTAAACCAACTGCTATAAAGGGCGGAGTCCGCCAAATCTATCATAGACTAGGGGAGGGGGTGGGGGTACTAAGGCTACAAGGGGCCAAAGGGCAGCCTCGGGTGGGCGAGAAAAGACGCCGACAAAGGAGAAGAGCTGGGGTAGAAGGACTAAGGAGAGAGGCGAGAAGGAAATAAAGGAAGCGATAAAAGAATACAAAGAAGATCTTACGTCTCCCTTGGCAAGCAGGGGTTACCCATTGCAAAATCGGCAAGTGGGGTGTTATAGCCCTAGTCCCCCCCCCCGGGTCATTATGGGGTTTGAGGGCGACGTAAGTCCTACGCAATCTATGTTTACATGCAGTAACCAGTTCATCTTTCTTGTTTAGGAGTTGGTCCGTCGAAAACAGCATTTGTAAAGTTTCCTCCGAGCATAAATTGCACGGACGGCGTCCTCCCGTGTAAGAATTGGCTCTGGACAGTAATCTCCAAGTGAGATCATAGGTGATGTTGTTGTCCTTGAGGTCCCATAGGTGGCCCGAAAGTGTAGTGGCGTGACGCCGGGCCGGGTTTCGGAAGGTATGTCTATGTTGGTATAGCCGGGTCTTGAAGTCACATGCGGTAAGTCCTATATAGGCTTTGTTGGAGGTATCCGTCCTCACGTTGCACTGGTAGATCACATTACGGTCTCTGCATCTATTGTCGAGTGGGCAAATAGATCTATCCGGGCAGTTACACCTCCTAGTCGGTTCTCCACTGCTATTTAGGTTATTTCTGCCATCGGGGTTGAGTTTTTTGTTGTTAAAGGAGACGATGTTTTGTGCGAAGTTTGGTGTAGTGCTGTAAGAGAGTTTGATGGTATTTTTGTTAATTATGTTGTGGTAGCGGTGTTGTAATGGGAAGTGTTTTTCAATGAGCCTAAAAAATAGTTTCCCGATGGGAGTTGTCACCTCTGCGTTGTGGGGGAGGATTGAACCATGTTACATTGCGTGAGCGGCGGTGTCTCCTGCTGGTTCCGCTAATGGGAGCTGGACAGTAGGATATTTCCTCCCGGAAACCACTCCGCTTGAGGGCCTGGTTGTAATAAGGCGCATGTTCATCGAATATCCGCTCATTAGCTGACAAACGGGATATGCGGAGGGAGATGTTTTTGACCAGGTTGTTTGTGATGTTCCTAGGATGGTTTGATCGGCGGTGGATGTAGTGCAGATTGTCATTAGGTTTCCTGTATGGGTAGTACAGGTCGTTTTCGAGGTCGAGGGTCACGTCCAGGAAGTTTATTCGGGTCAGGGACGTTTGTAGGGTTATTTTAAATCCCCAGTCGCGGAAGAATCTGATTAATTGTTTCCGGACCCGATCTGTACTACTGGGGTTGTACCCTCTAAGGGTAAGGAGCCCATCATCACGGTACAATCCACCACCGAATGCAGGAAACATATCAGTGAGTTTGGCTATTAGGAATAATCCTATAAGATCTGTGACCTCCGCCGAATCCGTGGCGCCCATGCTGACGTCGAAGGGTGAGTCGGGAGCTCTTTTTATCCATTTAGAGTCGTCAAAGAGTAAGACTGTCTTCCTGGCGTGGAGGATGATTTTTCTTTCCTGGTCGGTGATGGGCACAAGTGTTTCGGCGAAGTCCAAGGCGGCAGTAAGTAGCGGTAAGGTGATTGAAGCATAGTAGCTCTCTATGTCGAACTGTATGAATTTAGTTTCTCGTTTATCCTCCATATTGCTGAACCAGGAGATTACTTCCTGGGTGTTGATCCATAGGCTAAGTCGGGTGTGTTGCTTGACTTTTGGTATCACGCGGTCTAGGATTTTTTGGCTGATTCTCCCTATGTCGGACTTCGTTGGGTTAATAAGCCTGATAGAGGGTTTACGGTCAAAATCGGATTTATGGTCCTTCAGTGTGAAGTATGGTGTCCGTGGGTCTAGAGGTTCCGTGCGGTCGGCGACCCCGAGTCTGGAGGTGATTTGTTGTCCATCTCGATTTATGTCCTCGATGCAAGAGTGGTTGGCCTTTTTATAGGTGGAGTTTAGGCTGCTCCTGATCAGTGTGTGGTATCTGTCAGGGTTGACACAGTATAGGTTCCCAGTTTTATCCGAATGCACCATGATGTCATTTGTGTTATCATACTCTGTTAAGTTGCTACGGAGTTTTTGTAGGGATCGGTTGTGTCTGGGTTTAAGTTTAATGTTCTTGACCAGGTGGAAGAGGTCATTCTCGAAGGGTGCGAGCAAGGGGTTCAGGGGCGGAGATTTGTAGGTAATAAATCCGAATCTCTCCTTGGTGCCGAAGTCTTGGTTGTCGCAATATCTGTCATAGAAAAAAGTTTTCCATCTAAGTCTTTTCTCAAATAGATCGATTTTTTACGTGAGCATCCGAAGGTAAAGTTTTTTCGGTGGGATTGGGATGTTCTTGGTAGAGAAGTCAATGTTGTGTTTTCGCATGGTGCGGGTGAAATGAATTGAGCTTAGCGGAAAAGTCTGGATACGGCGTGGTAGGGTCGGAAAGTGCTCTACTACGGGAGTAGGAGCTAGATAACGGAGGAAATGTGGTAAGGAACCAGGTGAACCATAACGCACCAAAGTACTCAATACTTGAGGTAGTAGAGTGGGTAATAGGAACCAGTAAGACCACGACAAGTAATCTCCTGGTTCAGCAATATGGAGGATAAACGAGAAACTAAATTTATACAGTTCGACATAGAGAGCTACTATGCTTCAATCACCTTACCGCTACTTACTGCCGCCTTGGACTTCGCCGAAACACTTGTGCCCATCACCGACCAGGAAAGAAAAATCATCCTCCACGCCAGGAAGATAGTCTTACTCTTTGACGACTCTAAATGGATAAAAAGAGCTCCCGACTCACTCTTCGACGTCAGCATGGGCGCCACGGATTCGGCGGAGGTCACAGATCTTATAGGATTATTCCTAATAGCCAAACTCACTGATATGTTTCCTGCATTCGGTGGTGGATTGTACCGTGATGATGGGTTCCTTACCCTTAAAGGGTACAACCCCAGTAGTACAGATCGGGTCCGGAAACAATTAATCAGATTCTTCCGCGACTGGGGATTTAAAATAACCCTACAAATGTCCCTGACCCGAGTAAACTTCCTGGACGTGACCCTCGACCTCGAAAACGACCTGTACTACCCATACAGGAAACCTAATGACAATCTGCACTACATCCACCGCCGATCAAACCATCCTAGGAACATCACAAACAACCTGGTCAAAAACATCTCCCTCCGCATATCCCGTTTGTCAGCTAATGAGCGGATATTCGATGAACATGCGCCTTATTACAACCAGGCCCTCAAGCGGAGTGGTTTCCGGGAGGAAATATCCTACTGTCCAGCTCCCATTAGCGGAACCAGCAGGAGACATCGCCGCTCACGCAATGTAACATGGTTCAATCCTCCCCACAACGCAGAGGTGACAACTCCCATCGGGAAACTATTCTTTAGGCTCATTGAAAAACACTTCCCATTACAACACCACTACCACAACATAATTAACAAAAATACCATCAAACTCTCTTACAGCACTACACCAAACTTCGCACAAAACATCGTCTCCTCTAACAACAAAAAACTCAACCCCGATGGCAGAAATAACCTAAATAGCAGTGGAGAACCGACCAGGAGGTGTAACTGCCCGGATAGATCTATTTGCCCACTCGACAATAGATGCAGAGACCGTAATGTGATCTACCAGTGCAACGTGAGGACGGATACCTCCAACAAAGCCTATATAGGACTTACCGCATGTGACTTCAAGACCCGGCTATACCAACATAGACATACCTTCCGAAACCCGGCCCGGCGTCACGCCACTACACTTTCGGGCCACCTATGGGACCTCAAGGACAACAACATCACCTATGATCTCACTTGGAGATTACTGTCCAGAGCCAATTCTTACACGGGAGGACGCCGTCCGTGCAATTTATGCTCGGAGGAAACTTTACAAATGCTGTTTTCGACGGACCAACTCCTAAACAAGAAAGATGAACTGGTTACTGCATGTAAACATAGATTGCGTAGGACTTACGTCGCCCTCAAACCCCATAATGACCCGGGGGGGGGGGGGGACTAGGGCTATAACACCCCACTTGCCGATTTTGCAATGGGTAACCCCTGCTTGCCAAGGGAGACGTAAGATCTTCTTTGTATTCTTTTATCGCTTCCTTTATTTCCTTCTCGCCTCTCTCCTTAGTCCTTCTACCCCAGCTCTTCTCCTTTGTCGGCGTCTTTTCTCGCCCACCCGAGGCTGCCCTTTGGCCCCTTGTAGCCTTAGTACCCCCACCCCCTCCCCTAGTCTATGATAGATTTGGCGGACTCCGCCCTTTATAGCAGTTGGTTTAGACCCCGGATACTTGTCCCCTTTTTCCGACCGCTCCCACTATTCTCTGTGCCCTCTATATTTCTTAGTGGCACTTATGTCTTATTTTTTCGTTTCAGTATTTCTTTCTTCGCTTTTCTTTTGGGCGGGGTGGATTCTGAATTTATTTTTCCGTATTCTACCTTTACTTCGTACGAACTTTCATGTAGCTTGTTTTAGATCTTTTAGAGTTAGCATTAGTTTATATTTTTCTCGGGACTCAGAATTATTATCTCGTACTAGTTCACTTTGCTGCACTGGGTGGTTGCTGGCATTGTGCCCGGGATGGAAACCTTTATTGTTTATTTCGTGGTAGTCTCTTTAGTATTTTGGCCCCTTTTGTTGACCCGTCACCGTATTATTTACGTACTTATACCTCTTAAAAGGGTCCTTGCCTTATACGTCCCACCTAGTTCTTTTACTTATTTCGTTATTTCTTTATTTATTTCTTTACTTCTTTCTTTCTTTCTTTATTTATTTATTCATTCTAGCCTAACAATAGCTAGAGACTTAGGTCGTAGAATTTGATTTACTTTACTTTTTTCTTTACACTTATTTGCTTTTCTTCACTCTCAGTATTTTTTCTTTCCTATATATTTCTACCCCCCCATTGTTCTACCTACCGTTCCGACTTCCTCCCCCTCCCCCTCCCCTGTATCTTCTTTGACCTCATGCCCAGCTGTAGCTGGCACTACCAACGCTTGATTGGGTCTACTCCACCCCCTCCCCTCTTTCTCCTACTGGCAGGTTTAGCCACCATCTCCCCTACTAATTTGCAACCACAGAATTACTACTGATTTTTGACAATCACTTTGACCATATATGGAATTACCCCTTGAGAAGATCGGCTATTTAAATACCAGGATAAATTTTCATTTAGTCCAGAATTAGCCGTCGAAACGGCTTGAGCTCAGCTGTCGGGGTCTTACTGGTTCATATATATATATATATATATATATATATTAGAAAGTGAGTTTTTTTTTACAAAATGAAAAATAACCGAGGTGTCCTACATGAGTGAAATCGAAAATGCAACTGGAGTCTTATTTAAAAAAATATATATATATTTATTTCGTTCCTTTACCGGTTTCGCGGTTCTTCTGCTTTTCAAAAGTACAGTTGAGATGGAGGGTCTGTGGTTTTTCTCACATCTGTCGTTTTTCTAACATCAGAACTGCGAAACCGGTAAAGGAACCAAATAAATATATATATTTTTTTAAAAATAAGACTCCAGTTGCATTTTCGATTTCATCTTTTTTTCTTTATATATATATATATATATATATATATATATATATATATATATATATATATATATATATATATATATATATATTTATAAGAAAGAATTAAAAGATGGTTAAAAAAGCTCCATGTATTTTATTATGCGCATTTCAAAAATAAATATCATCCAGGGACGATATTTGCGTTCTCATCAGATAAAATAGGAGACATGATATGAAGCTTAAAAAAACACTTGTGAGCAAGGTAGTGTCTAAACAACACACACACACACACACACACACACACACACACACACACACACACACACACACACACACACACACACACACACACATATATATATATATATATATATTAATATTTATTAAAATAACAGATTAAAGTTTAATCAAAGAATCGGGATCTTCTGAAACTAACAAAGTCAATTTGTGAACGCAGAAGTGAATATTTCAAAGAAAAGTTGCAACTGGAGGAAAACAGGAAGACGATACTTTGGTTCGTGGAAACGTTCCCTTGCAAAGAACGGGAAAAAACGAATATAATACGTCATTATTTGGAGCGGTGAAAAACAATTACACGCAAAGACAAAACCACGTTTATGTTATAAAAGAAGTCGGAGACTAATATTCTATTAAATGGTTCATAGAGACGTTCTCTGGCAATGAACGGAAAAAAAGAAGAAAATACGTCATATGTGGAGCAGTCTTCAAATTTATTATTATTACTATATATATTAATATATATATATGCCGAAACACTTCACAACTTGATGGACATGCTTGGCCACCGGCATATCACTATAACGATTGCATAACTGCAACAATGACGTAATAGGAATATATTTATAAGGCAACGGACAATTTTGATGATTTAATCCCCTCTTAATTACCATTATGTGTGTGTGTATAAAGTAATCGTTTCTACTTTTGGCACAAGGCCAGTAATAAACCAGTGTATTACTGGTACTTTATCTTATGTGTTCGATAAAATAAAGTACCAGTAATACATTGGATAATTGCTGGCCTTGTGCCAAAAGTAGAAACAATTATTTTATACAGTATCGGTAGTGGTTCAACGTCATGCTTTCCAGCATAGTTACGTCCTTTCACAGTCTGTGTTCAAATCCCGACAAGGTTAACTTTCCTTTTCATCCTTACGGGGTCGATAAAATAAACTACCAGTAATGCTGGCCTTGTGCCAAAAGTAGAAACAATTATTTTATACACACATACACACACACACACACACACATATATATATATATATATATATATATATATATGTGTGTGTGTGTGTGTGTGTGTGTGTGTGTGTGTGTGTGTGTGTGTGTGTGTGTGTGTGTCTGCGAAGGGCTATATATCCATCTTAACTGAGATGATTTCTTGTCTTTTACATAAAAAACCGTGCCTGAAGTATTCGTTATATTGAGACACATTGGTGAATGCAATTATAGACAGCAAATAAACATTTCTCTGGAGAATATGTTCTGATCATTAATTAATATCACATATGTCAAATACACACACACGCATCCACACACACACACACACACACAAACACACACACATACGTAAATAATATATGTGTGTGTGTATGTATGTGTGTGTGCATATGTACATAAGGGTTCTCTATAGCTTTCATCTTTTCTGTTTAGACCACGTGGAAGATTATTTCATACACATACACGCGCATTCACCTATATATATATATATATATATATATATATATATATATATATATATATATAAATATAAATTAATAAAATAATGAATAAACAAAGAAACAGTTCCTTATATTAAAAAATTCATCATTTTACGATCGTTTCTAGGATATATATGTTAGTGTTGGTATGCATATCCTATAGATCTATGTAAACTTTTTACAAACTATCCGAGGGAATATACATACCTACACATATATATGCTGTCTTCAGAAATGTGTAGGTATGTATATTCGCTCTGATAGTTTGTAAAAATGTTACATAGATCTATAGGATATGCATACCAACACTAACATATATATCCTAGAAACGATCGTAAAATGATGAATTTTTTAATATAAGGAACTGTTTCTTTGTTTATTCATTATTTTATTAATTTATCTTGACTCTGTTTTCCGTTATTTTTCACCAAAAAATTTTTGAATACATCTCTTTTCATGATATTCGGATTACATTGAGTTCTTCATACGGATTGGACACTCCCGTACATTTTGGTAGATTTATCTACATATATATAAATATATATATATATATGTATCTATATACATGTACACACACATATTTATGAATATGGAAATAGTTATATATATATATATACAGGTACATATAGTTATATATATTCATATGTATGTAGGTACTTATTTATGTATGTACATAATTGTGCATGTGTGTATGTATGTATGTATGTAATATTTATATATAGGTAGGTATATATGCATGTATTCATGTATGTGTGTGAGTGTATACGTTGATATGTGTATATGTATGTACGGGGCTGTATATATCAACAGATATTAAAATTACCAGGAAAGTAATCTAAAATCTACAATTGAAATATAAATAGTTGGAATTAATTTGTATACATACATACATACATACATACATACATACATACATATATATATATATATATATATATATATATATATATATATGTATATAGTATATATATATATATATGTATATATATGTACACACATATATATATATATATATATATATATATATGTATATATATATGTGTGTGTGTGTGTGTGTGCGCGTATATATATGTGTGTGTGACTGTGTGTGTGTATATACATCACTGTCTGAGTATCTGTTTGTGTATATGTGCGTGTGTGAACACTTCTGTCTCTCGCTGTGAAACTATTTTAATAAAGGAAAATATTAGATACTTCATTTCTTTTTTTTATGGGGGGGGGGGAGCGCAATCACAGTATATATAAAAGAATTTAGTTATATATACGCGAATATATATATATATAAATATATATGTCTAGATGAATATTTACGAACACAAACGCACACACAAACTCACACGTATATATATATATTTATAAGCATATATATATATATATATATATACGTGTGAGTTTGTGTGTGTGTTTGTGTTCGTAAATATTCATCTAGACATATATATTTATATATATATATTCGCGTATATATAACTAAATTCTTTTATATATACTGTGATTGCGCCCCCCCCCCCCCCGAAAAAAAAGAAATGAAGTATCAAATATTTTCCTTTATTA
>OZ024749.1:25727748-25742748 GCA_964016885.1 Eledone cirrhosa | reverse complement strand
GCGGGAGTCTTTTACTCTCAATCACTCATTTAATTTCAACAATTCATGAATAGCTGATTGCTACTAGTTGTGACCCGTGGCCTAATAGTAACGATGTTGGACTTACGATTATAATGCCATAGGTTCGATTCGTGGGTTGGGTAGCGTGTTGTGTTCTTGATCACATACACTACTTCATTCCACGTTGCTCCGGTATAATATACTGAAAATGAGTACCAGCAACAACTGGGCCTTTAACGCTGCGATGGACTGGCGTCCTTTTCAGGGGGGATTCTTGTACTCTCAGTCACTTGACGCCACGTAAACAATGGTGGACCACGTGAAGGTTACCATTTCCCACACTTAGTATTTTGTGCTTTGGTCACACACACAATCATATGACTCTAAATTCGAAGCCTGGATCGGGAGACACGTTGTGTCTTTCCGCAAGGCATTTTATTTTGCGTTGGTGCAAGACAATTCAGCTCAATAAAAAGCATTGCGACAGCTCTGGAGCAAAATTAGGTTTTTAGCCTTTCCCTTGATCTATAACAGTTGTATGGAGAGGGCACTGTTAAATGCCTTTGAGATTACTGGGCTTACACACACAGACACACGCACACACAGATATATAGACACATACACACACGCAGACACACAGATACAGACACATACAAACAGACACGCTCACACACACATATACAGACACAAACACCTACGCACACCGGCAGATACTGTCACAAACACACATAGGCACATATACAAATACACACGTCGTATATCATAGTCAGTCATGACTTATGATATCGAAGTAAATAAGAATATATAGTCTATATGTATTATACATGGAACAGGAATGATGGTGGCGTATCTTTACTAAGTAAGGTGTGATGGTTGGGCGGCGATGGTGGCTGGGCGGTGGTGGTGGTTAACTCTATGGTAGCTCTGAGCAGAGTGTCAGCCACAGTATATCTAGGACTACATCAGCATCACAATTATCTCTATAGCCATCAACAATCGGATGTCAATTATCAAATATAGGAAGTTTGTTCTTAAGTTATATACACACTTGACAGGTGCAATGTGTCTGAACACGGATGAGCTGAACACCCAACGTTATCGCTCCCATCTTTCTCGCACGCCCGATCTCTCTCTATAGTGAGCAAATGGGGTCCCACGTGCTGGCCGCCCAACAGCCTCAGCGGACAGAATGGAGAAGGCATTTACCAGGAGGATAATAAGGGATATGCGCTAGAAGAGAGGACACTATTAAAGGTATCCAAAGTCTTAGTGGTGGGATTAAACAGAGTAATGGACTATATATTCCTGGAACGCACTTGTTTCCTCAGAATTTCTGTCTGCCAAATTCTTCTCATAAAGCATTTTTTGACAGTAGATTATGTAAGAATTTACCAATCGACGTAGATTCCATGCACATTTTTTACAAATCAAGCGTGTCTTATTGATAGTCAGTTGCCAAGAAAACTTGTGTGTGTCTCTGTCTGTGTGTGTGTATGTGTGTGTGTATGTGTAGTTGTGTGAATATGTGTGTGTATGTTTGTGAATTTGTGCGTGTGTGTGTGTATTAAAACCAGACTGAACTCACGGGAATTCCTATGTCTTCTTATTGAGAGTAGCACATGTATTTATATGCTGTCGTTGATATATTTGTTGTTTTTGTTGATGTCATTCTTGTTGTTGTTTTGTTGTACTGCTTGTCGAGTATGTTGTTGATGTCATTATTGCTGTTGTTGTTTTTGCTGTCGTCTTTGTCTCGAATATTCTACCGATGTTCATGTCATTTTTTTTTCTGGTTGTTTATATTGCTGCCACTGTTGTTGCTGTCGTTTATATCCAGTATGCTACTCTAGCCAAAGTCATTGCTGTTCTTGATGCTATGTATGACGAGTAGGCGGCTGTTCTCGATGTTTCAGCTGTTTCTGTTTCTTGTTATTGTTATTCATGTTGTTTGCGGTTTTGCTCCGGCTGTTGCTGCTGCTGCTGTTGTTGTTACATTTGTGTAATAATTGTTTCTACTTTTGGCACAAGGCCAGCAATTACCCAGTGCATTACTGGTACTTTATTTTATCGACCCCGTAAGGATGAAAAGCAAAGTTAACCGTGGCGGGATTTGAACTCAGATCATAAGGGGACGTAACTCTATGCTTCCAAGCATGGTGTCCGACTCTCTACCGATTCTACCAATCCACCGCCATTTGTGTAATAATAATACTGATGTCTCTCAGTAATTTACCAATGGAACATAGCAAGCTGGGCGAACAACAGACTGCAATCTCTCTACGCTAATCTCTAGATTAGGCATGGGCAACCGTTTTCGAGAAGCTAGCCACATGAGCTATGGCTCATCATCAGGTGGGCCGCAAGCGCTAATTTACATTTGTGCCCACATTAAAAAACGGCCGTAACTCAGGTTGTTTTGATTTGTTTCTTCAGAATTCGTACACGTTGTTTCTTCCTCGATCGTAAAGATGATAGAAAGATAAATTGCGACTGAAAAGTTGGGGTAAACAATTCAGAAAGATTTCACTTAGGTGACTTAGGTGAGGCATTCAGAAAGCTTTGTGGGCCGCAGGTTGCCCATGACTACTCTAGATATTCGTAATGTCAATGCAATGGGGGTCCCTATATCATATTGACCAATGTGGTGGATTTGTATTATTCTATTGTTTGACACGACGGATATAAGACAAATTTGACCATGGCAGAATTTGAACAGAGAAATTAAAGATCGGATACAATAACAAAAGAACGTTTGACCACTGCTTCAAATATTCTACAAAATTACCGCATTAAGATCGATCGATTAGGAGAAAGTGAGACACATCCGTTCTTGCTGATCGATCACTGTATGGCTTCGATTACTATAATTTCTTTTAGAGAATAAGTGCAAAGTTAGAGTGGGCAGGAAGAATGTCTGACAAGATGTGATGAAAGGCTAAAGGTGACTGATGACAGCTGAATGTCTGAATGTCTGAATTGTTAGGGAAGAAATCTGGCTGAAAACATTGACATTTATGCCAATGCTGACATGAATCGAGTTCTGTGTTAATTAAGTCTTATGTCTACATTCATTATTAAATTCCTATGTTTATCAAATGGCAACATACATCCGTATGAAAACAGCCAATAATCGACTTAATGAAGGGTGCAATGTAACTAACGTTTACAATCTGATTTAATGATTTATACCAGAGATAAAGTATTGATGAGACGAAGGTGTTTAGAAGAACATTCAGATTATAGTTCAAAGCGTTATGTTCTTATGTAAGTAATTTTCAAAGACTTGAGGCCCTCGCAAAATAAGGTTTCCTAAATTACAAAATAACCAGATTATGGGTGGTAAGTTTTTGTCTCGATATTTGTACTTCAATGTGCATAGACATCTAGGCATACACATACAATAAAACACACACATATATACAAATATATATATATATATATATATATATATATATATATATATATATATATATATATATATACACACACATATATATATACATATATATACACACATATATACACGCTTATATATATATAAATATATATATATATATATACATATATATACACACATATATATGTATTCACTCCTTCTTCATCCACTCTCTCACTCTGATTACCAACGAAAGCATACTTCAAGTAGCACACACACACACATATCTATATATATATATGAACACACGGATACATACGATACATACGATACATATGTACGTATATATATATATATATATACCAGAGTTTTCCTTCTCCTAGAATTCTGCCTTGACAAAGGCTAAGGGTCATCTCTCCTGATGGTATCCAATGATGTTGACTTGTTCTTCTTTTTGGTAAATATCATCTTGGTTAAGAGAGTGGGACTGGCTTTGTGCAGTGCCTTTGCTCACTATAAAAGCTTCACGGCACAGGCATTGCTTTATATCTGGAGATCTCTCTGCACTTGTCGTCACATGGTACCATGGGCCCAGCACTATGTGTCAATAATTGTCACAAGTGTAGTGTTTGTACCAGAGTTTTCAAGTCGCTGGCTGGACTAAAAAGTCACACTCGTTCACCGCATCAGTAGGGGTTCTCCTACATGGATATAAAGTAGTGGCCGTACTCGAAAACGAGTTGGCAGCCACCATATATATAGAGAGAGAGATAAACAGAGAAAAATTGGTGTTTAATATTACGAGGACTGGTAAACCACCCTGGTATGAATATATGAAGCAAATGGAAAATACGAGATATAGGTGGAATTAAAATATTTATATATATATATATAAATATATATATATATATATACACATATATATATATATATATATATAGGAACGAGTAGGACGCCGACGGCTGAGCTCAAGCCGTTTCGACGGCTAATTCTGGACTAGTCCAGAATTAGCCGTCGAAACGGCTTGAGCTCAGCGGTCGGGGTCCTACTCGTTCCTATTACCCACTCTACTACCTTAAGTATTGAGTACTTTGGTGAGTTATGGTCCATCTGGTTCCTTACCACACTTCCTTCGTTATATATATATATATATATATATATATATATATAGTAATAATAATAAATTTGAAGACTAAAATCCAAAGAGGGCTCGATAAGGACAAATGTATATCAGATATATAGCAATCGTAGAGCAAATATTTATTAAAATAACAGAATAACAGTTTCAGTAGATCCCGTTACGCGTGAAAGCAGCGATTCTTTGCTTAAACTTTAATCTTTTATTTTAATAAATATATATATATGTTGATCCTGGGTTCAATCGGGGTAACTACAGTAAGTAAGGTATACAATACATAATATAGTATAAATGTTTAATATAGAAATGGCTTCTACAGGACTATAACTGTTTCATTCGGGGGAAATCATCAGGAAGCCTGATTGCTTCCTGATGGTTTCAATTTGAGTTATGGAATAGATGGGATGAATAAAGTTGGTCTAAATTTATCTAATTTTGTCGCCGTTTTATAACTACAGAAAATTGTTCGTTCAATTTTGCTGTTAAGTAGCATTTTCTTGTATTTTAAAAAAATGGTATAATTCCGTATTACAATGTCAACAGTGGGACATGACAAATCTATAGGCCATAGCCCATGACAACTTCATTCACCTGATTCTGTATTCCTGGTTTGTATCTTTGAGCTGCCAGATTTTATTGGCGAGCGTCGTTGTATTCATAAACTTCCTGTTATTTATAGTGTCTGTAGACATACCACCTTTTCTTGAACTCCCCTGCCGTCGAACCTATGTAGTGCCATGCTAAGTTGCCTGAATTTATAGTACATAGGTACACTATATTTGACTCCTGGCTTCTATTTCGTAATGGGAATTTATCAGGCAAATGATAAATGGCCATTAGAAAATTACATTTTGATGCTTTCCTATGTGCCGGTTCCGCAATACGGTTTTGTATGTTGTTATGCATGGGCTGAGAATTGGGTTTGTCGTGATGTGTTCAATTCTAATTTTTAATTTCTGCCTGACCAACAATCGCTCTGTATAATCAGCTCCTGATTATTTACTAGAATTCTATAAGAATATAACATCAGTAATCTCAGTAGACAGGAGGGGTAGTTAGCCTTGATAAGCTTCAACAAAAGCGAAACAAGGCCCTTGTCGGCTTATCTCCCCTGTTTGCTGAGATTAAAGTAAGTGAATTTGTCACTACTCTAAAACAATAACATACGGTCTTCAAAATGCTTTTAATTAAGCATAAAGTGTATTGCAAAATACATTATATATACATCCATATATATATATATATATATATATATATATATATATATATATATATATATATGTGTGTGTGTGTGTGTGTATGTATGTGTGTGTGTGTGTGTGTGTGTGTGTGTGTGTGTGTGTGTGTGTGTGTGTGTGTGTGTGTGTGTGTGTGTGTGTGTGTGTGTGTGTGTTTTTGTGTGTATATGTATGTATAGTATGCTAGTATGCATGTAAGTATGTATGTATATCTATGTGTGTATGAATGTGTCGGAAATATTGATACGTATGTATATTTACAGGCGCAAACTGATTTTCCTGTGTATTGTGTAAGGTGATAAATATTTTCTCTTTATACATCATGAATCTATTAATGAAAATATATTTTAATAACTGAAGTATAGAAATGAATTGAAAACCTCCAGTCAATTTTAAATATAATTTAATATAATATAATATGATATAATATAATATAATATAATATAATATAATATAATATAATATAATATAATATGATTTAATATATAATAATATAATAGAATCGAATATAAATATATATATATATATATATATATATATATATATATATATATATATACATATATATATATATATATATATATATATATATATATATATATATATATATATATATATATATATATATATATATATATATATACATATATATATATATATATATATATATATATATATATATATATATATATATATATATATATATATATATATATATATATATATATATATATATATATATATATATATAGACGCACACACACATATATATATACATATATAAATACATATATATACATATATGTATATATATATATATATACATATATAAATACATATATATACATATATGTATATATATATATATATATATATGTATGTATATATATATATATATATATATATATATATATATATATATATATATATATATATATACATATATTCATATTTACGCATGTATCTATGTATATATATATATATATATATATATATATATATATAGTTATAAACTTATATATGCTCACAGTTTATGAATGAAATCATTTATATGAAACGATTTCTCATTTATCATGTCGTCCATAGCATTTGGAATTATGCGAATCATTGAAGCGTAAAGCACATGAATATGGTTTGCTTCAAGCTTAATTAATTCCTGGGAAGGCAATAGTGGGATTTGTGAGAAGCAAATGTTTTGGAAGAGTAAGGCTTTATGGTTAAGCTTTTTGACAAGAAATAGTAAAGTTCGATGTTTAATTCCTCGAAATGTGTGTGAATTCCTTGTCTCTTTCAGTACATCATTTCATTTAATTTTACCGTAGTCCTTTCAGTTGCAAAAATATCTGATCTGGCAGCATGTGGGGTTTAAACATGCCACTAACGAGCCTCCTGTACAGGAAAATATATTAATAATATATTAAAAAACTGGAATCATGTAGTAGAAATTTTGTTTCACCTGCGTAATATGTTATATTTATATTATCCTTGTCCACCCGTCTCTTAACCATCCCCCACCCTTTCCTAGATAACATCATTATTACTAACCGTATACGTATATAAACATAGATATAAGTATATAGATATATATATGTATATATATGTACATATATATATATATATATATATATATATATATATATATATATATATATATATATATATATATACATATATATATATATATATATATATATATATGTACACATATATATAAATAAATATATATATATATATATATATATATATATATATATATAGATAGATATTTAAATATATATTTATACATATATATATGTACACATATATATATATAAATACATATATATATATATATTTAAATATATATTTATACATATATATATATATATGTATTCAATTACATATGTGTGTATTCAGTTAAATATATTTCTGCTTCAAAGAATGTTACGTTTATGTCATTTAGTGTAAAGAAAAATTAAGTAAATTTCCCGAAGGAATTCAAACAAAAAATTAAATGTTTGCGCATGCGTGTGCTTGATTTTTGATGTATGTGCATATGTTTGGATACGTGTATGTTGTATATGATAGTGCATATGGGTGAGCATATATGAATGCATATATATATATGTCTATATATATATATATATATGCATATATTTATGTGCATATATATATATATATATATATATATATATATATATATATATATATACATGTGCACAAATATATATACATATATATTTTATATATATTTATACATGTTTAAGCGAGAAATTATTTATTTTTCAACGATTTCTAAACAGGATCTTTATATACTTTCATGTTTTTAAAATATTATTTCCTAACGAGTTTGGTTTATTTATACTTTCAAATTTAAAACAAATATTTCAAGTTTTTCTAGCACTATATATCGTTTGTATATAAGTATATATATATCTATATATCTCTCTATATATATATATCTATATCTATATATATATATATATTTATATATATATATATATATATATATATATATATATATATATGCATATATATATATATATATATAATATATATATATATATATATATATATATACATACATAAATATATACATATATAAATACATACATACATGTATATATATCTATATAGAGTGTTAATTCAATAGATAGGGTGCATATTTATAAGTTATCGTCTCAAATACCAGAGACGTCAAGTTACACACATGCACCATCATTTAAGACTTAACAATTTTAGAGGATATTTAGAAACACACACACACATATACTCACTCCCAGACAAACACATACATACAATCGCACACACCCCTGCCACACTAATACACACACATCCATACATACACCCATATATACAAGAGCGGTGTCTGAAAAATGCATAGGCTGATCAAGATACTCTCATGAAATAATCAAATGAGATTGTTTTTCAATATAGTCCTTGGAAAGAAACAATGCAGTTATTAATAACTGTTTCTACTTTAGGCACAAGGCCAGCAATTACCCAGTGCATTACTGGTACTTTATTTTATCGACCCCGTAAGGATGAAAGGCAAAGTTAACCTCGGCGGGATTTGAACTCAGATCGTACAGGGACGTAACTGTGCTGGAAAGCATGGCGCCCGACCCTCTACCGATACTGCCAACAGTTGAAATTAATGTATGTCAGATTAAAAGCTTTAGCATCGCTCCTTTATAGCCAGTCTATAAACGTTTCAGCAGATCCCCGTATAAGACCATCTAGGATATAAACAAATCTACACCGAAACACAAATCAATGTAATACTCTCCATAAACTTAAGAAAACGCCATTCCATAATTTTCTGTAATCATCTCCATCCACCAGTCATTTACTGCACAATTCCAAAATAAACATTCAAATAACATATTTCAAACTCACACCGCAACCCTTTCAGGAAAACAACAACATAACTGAACGACTTACAACGGGCGAGAGACGTGATGAAGCCCAAACCCTCATATTACATTTTTAAAAATATAAATTTAAATAATTTTAAAAGCCATTCAATGTATTAGAAAATTAAAGGGGTTCAAGATAACAATAACATTTTTTCTTAGCAAATTTCATTATCGCTTTCTATATATATTTTCCTTTGCTTATTTGGTTAAATTTTTCAATGTTAGGTTTTCGCACGTAAGTATGTTTTATGAAGTCATTCAGTTTTAAGAAATATCCATGTATATTATTTAGTGGTAAATAAAGGAATGATAGATTACAAATATAAATAATTCAGCATTAGTATTCATCTGTGAATAAAAGATATGATAGCTACAATGAATATTATCTTACTCTACATATTGCTGGCTTTCTAATGGTGGCGAATTGGCGAAGTTCTGAGAACGTGACATAGGATGATTCGCGATCTACTCTCCGCCCATCTGCATTCTGAGATCAAATACCTCAGAGATAAACTTGACCGTTTATCTTTTCGAGGGCAATAAATATAGAACCATTTCAATACTGGGGTCTATTCTTCCTTTATCGCCCTTTCTCTCTCTCTCTCTGGAAAAGCTCAGTTGTCTTTAAGCAAAGCAGGGGTTTAAATGCCCATGACGACGACAAATCACCACAGGCCTTCTCGAAGTTTCCATCAGAAGTTCAGAGGTCCTGCATGTGTGCATTAGTGTTTCAATATGTTTAAAAAGTCTGACTTTTCTTTTGACCCCGGAGGCTCAACAGACAGGAGCTTGTGCTGGTTAGCATGGCTTTAAGTGATTGAGAGTACAAGACTTTCCCCTTCTTCTTCTTCTTCTTCTTCTTCTTCTTCTTCTTCTTCTTCTTCTTCTTCTTCTTCTTCTTCTTCTTCTTCTTCTTCTTCTTCTTCTTCTTCTTCTTCTTCTTCTTCTTCTTCTTCTTCTTCTTCTTCTTCTTCTTCTTCTTCTATCTATCTATCTATCTATCTATGACAAACTACAGTCCTCCGCTCTACCTACTGAGCTATAGCTTCACTTGTTGTTTACCACCGTATTTAATATGGAATATATGAATTAATATTGAATATATGAAGTGTGAATGAAATTGGATTTCTTTAGTTCAATTCAACCTTGATTAACAATATATTTGTTAATTGATTTTGCAAGCATCATGCCTAATAGGTATATATTTTTACACAGCGATTATAGGAATTCATTATTCAATACTGTTTTCTCATTTAAGTGTATACGTAGTAATAATGGGTGATTTATAAGATATTTCTAGGAGAGTATTGGTCGTTGACTTATGCAGTCATAATATGATAAGCCTAAAGTTGGTTAAAGCATTGGACAACCTATTTCTGCCGGTGACTTTGATCTACTACTACTGCTACTACTACTACTACTACTACTACTACTACTACTACTACTACTACTACTACTACTACTACTACTACTACTACTGTCGTTGTTGTCGTTACTTCTTCCTCCACTTCTTCTCCTCCTCCTCCTCCTCCCCATCCTCATTCTTGTTCTTCTACATAAACACACACACACACACACACATATATATATGTATGTAGGAAAAGTGTCAGGACACCGACGGCTAAGCTCCGGCCGTTTCGACAGCTAGATCCGGATCTAACTCGAAAAGGCCGGAGCTCAGCCGTCGGGGTCCTGACTTTTTTCTTATAACCTAATTACGTACTCTACTACTCTAAGTATCGAGTACTCTGGTGCGTTATGGTCCACCTGGTTCCTTACCACACTTTCTTTGTTATATTTGAATGTATATTAAATATATATATATATATATATATATATATATATAGAGAGAGAGAGAGAGAATTAGTACATCTACCAACATATGTGTACAGATGTACACCCATGCTAGCAAATATATATGTTATATCTTAGTACCTTTGTGGTTCTATGCAGGGGGATGCAGAAAAATTATATAAAAGACGTAAAATAAGAAAATTGACCAGAGGCAGCGAATTTTTTCAGTGCTCTGGAATTTAGTCCTCGCTAGCTTTATCCATCCACTGAATTATTATTTTTATATGGGTTCCTAGTGTCCGCGCATCGCCTGGGAACTTAGCTGAGAATAGACTCCCAGATGACGTAAGGAATTCTCTATAGTTATATTACGTAACTATATTTATCCCCTTACAGAAACTAATTAGTTGGAGTGAAAATTTTAGTAAGTAAGTTGATTTTTAATTTTTAAAATTTTTTTATTTTACGTCTTTCATATATATATATATATATATATATATATATATATATATATATATATATATATATATATATGTATATATATATAATATTTAGATTTATATATATATATATTCTTATCCTTTAGAAAGAGGGAAGAAATATCTAAAAAACGGACAAAAATCAGCATCTAAGAAATCCAATGATTGATTAAATAATCGATGGTCAAGAGATTTAATCGATTGCTACAACTAATAAACGCCGATTTCGATGTCATCTTTACGATATCAATTTCTATTTGTTTCACCACCATCAGAGTCAATCATATTTACAAGGAATTATCTGTTATGTGTCTTCGAAAACAATTTATTTCTTGATCAAATTTCGATGAAGACTTACACTATGTATATATATATAGATGAATATATATATATATATTATGTATGTACATATATGTATATATATATATATGTATATTCATACATGCGTACATATATAAAATTCTAATTTAGTCCAAAAAATATATATATATACATAATTCATTTTCTCTTCTGTCCGTCCACGTGTTGTATATCAATCTAAATTTCTTAATGTTTTCCCTTTTATATTCTCTTTTATTCTCGTTTATATGGTTTGTCTACCGCCATTTTGATATTTTCGTTTTATTGCTTATACTCTTAGTAATTGTGTATGACGTTAATTTAAATCGTCGTTTACCGTTTAAGATCTTCAACCGAAGACATAGAAATAAATTTTGGTGAGAATAATGGGTGAATTGTTTGCATAATGCTAATGAAATGCTCTAGAATATTTATTTCACTACGTGTTTCTGAGCTGATATAGACGTAGAGAAAATTTACATTCCTGTGTTTACACATCTAAAGTTTCTTTTTGTATTTTAAGTGAAATATATTTATGGTTGTTTCTCTTACAGAAATATTGAATGTCATGTACCGTTCATGATGGTGGTGGAATGTTGTAACTCTTACAAAGTAGGATCTCATATTTCATTCGTTTATATTGGTTAAGTGTAGTTATGCACCTTGATAGAAAAATCCTGTAATTGGAGAAATGGAGCTACATCTGTCAGTTCTGTTTAGTAGATGGAAGATGTGAGTTTTTTTTATATTCATGATTGAAAGGAAAGGTTCGTCAGATCGGACCATGGAGACAATAGTTCTATATTTACATTCATTTGGAGATAAAATCTGTCAGTTGTAACTATTTATATAAGGTGGCAAAGTTTGAACTCAGTGAGCAGTGTGCAGGAGGGAATAGGGGGAATTTAAGCGGCACTAAAACCCCTCTTTCTGTCAGCCTACAAGTCTCTTTATATCTCTCTTACAAGCCTGCTAGTGACCTGCACTGCCCTCCTTCGCACATTGACAAAAACTATGGTATCAGTCCTGCAACAGTTCGATACACTTTGCCACATTCGTTACATTTTTCAATAGTGTTGATATATATATATATATATACACACACACACACATATATATATATATACATACACATATATACATATGTAGTTTATTCATCTGCAATGATACTGCACATCTAATACATGAATAAATTGCACTTGTTATATATACATATATACATACATTGTCTTTTTGCTACATTATTTTCTATACCTTTCATTTATATATATATATATATATATATATATATACATATATATATATATATATATACATATATATATACATATATATATATACATATATATATATATATATATATATATATATATATATATATATATATATATATATATATATATATATGTATATATATTTCGTTTCTGAATTTGTTTAGCAACATTCCTTATCTGAAAATGTGTGTTGAAACCGATATTGTTATGCTTTGGGAGGGTCATGTTGCCAATCATTATTGGCAACATGACCCTCCCAAAGCTTAACAATATATATATATATATATATATATTGTTAAGCTTTGGGAGGGTCATATTGCCAATCATTATTGGCAACATGACCCTCCCAAAGCATAACAATATCAACACACATTTTCAGATAAGGAATATTGCTAAACAAACTCAGAAACGAAATATATATATATATATATATATATATATATATATATAAATGAAAGGTATAGAAAATATTGTATGTATACATGTATGTATATGTATGTATGTATATATGTATGTATAACAAGTGTAATTTATTCATGTATTAGATGTACAGTATCATTGCAGATGAATAAACTAAGGAATAGGGGTTTTCGATGTATTCTTTGTGAAAAGAAACAAAATTTATACTAAAAAATTATATATATTTAAAATCGTTCCCGAATTCTACTGTTTCTGCTTTATGTGTTAACATCCCGACAAGAGATTGCCGACAATGTTATCTTCCAGCATTACGATTTGTTTCTTTATAAACACATATATATATATAATGTAGGGGGATAAATAGATAGATTAATAGTTAGCTACACACTTAGATATGTGTAAGTTATGGCTATGTACATTAAAGTCGATCTATATGTGAGTACTAAAAACGGGTAAATGAGGTATGAAAAGATGCCGTCTCTAATAATTCCAATATATTTCAGAAAGAATTAAAATACACCACCAAAATAATACATAACGAAATTAATGATGCAAGCCTATTTACACATAGAGGTATATATATATATATATATATATATATATATATATATATATATATATATATATATATATATATATATATACATGTGTGTGTGTGTGTGAGTGTTTGAGTGTTTTGTGTATGCATAAATAAATATATATATATATAAATGTATATATTTATACATGTGTGTATATATATATATACATATATATATATTTATATTACCAAACATATATATATATTTACATACATACATACATATATACATATATATATATATATATATATATATATATATATATATATATATATATATATATATATATGGATATATATATATACATGAATGCAAGTATGTATGTATACGTACATACATATATCTATACAGACGTACAGTAGAATGTATGTATATACATGCTACTGTACGTCTGTATACATATATGTATGTACGTATACATACATACTTGCATTTAAGTAAGTGCCGTACTAAGAGTGAGAAATGAAATTTCGTTTCATTCTATTCCATTTATATATACATGATATATATGCATAATATATATATACATAATATATATATATATGCATAATATATATATGCATAATATATATATACAATATATATATATTTATATATAAATATATAAATATATATATATATATATATATATATATATATATATATATATATATATATATATATATATATATATATATGCATAATATATATATCATAATATATATATATATACATATATAAGTATATATATATATATGTATATATATACCAGTCAGGTTTGTAAATGTGATTCATTTTGTTTACCCAATATACCCCGCGGTTATTTATAATAAACATTTATGAAAATCAAAATTATATTAATATAAATCTAAAAAATGTAAATGTAAATAATATTTTGAGAATATTTGAAAGAACAGTCGCAGAAAATGATTTGGAAATATAATTCAATAAAATTTCAAATAAATAGAGAGAAAAAACCTTTAA
>OZ024749.1:25715248-25722748 GCA_964016885.1 Eledone cirrhosa | reverse complement strand
AAAGTCATAATTTGTCGCTACCAGTTTTGCTATGTCCTAATGTGCAATGTAATCGCCAGTATCGACCTTAATGCAAGGAAACTGTAGTGATATCCTGAGGTCGACTGAGGAGATGGGGCCGTCCGCCTTTCCGTTGTCTTCATTGTCTTTGTACTCTGCACTCACGTTTTTTAGTTTAATATGCGGGCTTTTTTTGAAACCACCATATGTATATATATATATATATTTGATTTTGTTGTGCAAGGGTTTTCATATGAAATCGTGTGTCGAAACACATATTGTTATACTTGGGAGGGTCATATTGTTGTAATAATATTGCCAGAAATAATAACAGAATACACTCACTGTTTGGTTGGTTTTCGCTTCTGTATCTTTTATATCTCCATAGTTAATTTATTTGGCAATCAATGTTTATCATTGACAGACCAACGGTTAAAAATACAGATATAAATATATATATATATATAGTCTAACAAAGTTCTTTCGTTGCACGTCTGCAACATCATCAGTCGTACCATTATCATGTTCCGTCCTATTGTATTTTATTGCAATATATTTTTATTTTATTTATTCATTTATTTATTTATGTATTGTTTCCGTCTCTGCGTGTGCGTGTTTGTATAATGCTTGGTGTGTGTGTGTTCACGTTTGGGTGTATATGTTTTGGTTTTTGTATTCTAACTTAGTTTACTAGTGTGTGTTTATATGTGTTTGTTGTTATTGTACTTGTGTATTTATTTATTTATTTATTTATTTATATTCCCTTAAGTCAGTATTGTTTGTTTGGGTATAGTTGTTGTTATTCCATTCGTTTTTTCTGTTTAACTTTGGTTTTCTAATCTCTATTTCACTCGCTTCTCTGATTTGCCTACCTGTTGGGTAATTTCTATGTTTAGATATTATTTTAATTTCTATGTTGTCTATATAACCGTTATGTCTTTGTCTGGCGTGTTCGTATAGTACTGAACCGGTCTTTTTTGTCCTTTTAACCCCCACCCCCACCATTCTTTCTCCTATGATTCGAGCTGTCTCACCTATGTATGTCGTTGTCATGTTTCTGCAAGTACCCTCTGTACATCTCATGATATAGACTACATTTCTAGTTTTACAGTTTATCTGGGGGTTCACTTTACATTTAACGCATTTCTTATTAGTACAGTGGGTTTTCTGAAATGGGTATGTTTTGCTGATCAGGGATTTTATGGTAGTTCATGTCTTTTCTACCACTTTAATCTTTAAGTGGGTCTTTCTAAGAAAGACCCATTTAAAGACCCATTTCTACAATGGTTAGCTAATTTCCCACCAGGGGTGTGTATCCACGAACATGACACTCTGGTATCTGTGGTTGTCGAACCATGAGGTGGCTTTCCCTATCTTATGTTTAGTCATATCTACGCTATTCCATGATTCGCTACTGTATAATGGGCAAATTCATTTCATGGTCATTTCTATGAGGGTCTTATACTTCTCCGTGGCTCCTTTGTATACTCTGATTCTGTCTCTTTGGTTGTAGCCAGAGAACTGCATGC
This sequence comes from Eledone cirrhosa, assembly GCA_964016885.1. NCBI lineage: Eukaryota > Metazoa > Mollusca > Cephalopoda > Octopoda > Eledonidae > Eledone > Eledone cirrhosa. The sequence continues at coordinate 25,721,219 of OZ024749.1, read as the reverse complement.
AGTTGATGAAGTGTTATTATATTACAACAATATGACGCTGCCTAAGTATAACTATATATATATATATATAGAAGTTGGACAGCCTGTATGTGTGTATCTATTTAAACTAATATCTATACGCGTGATGAGATATGTATGTCTTCGTTTAATATATAATACACTCCCTCGTGATAGATTAAAAATTTGGCGGAATCGAACTACTTTCTAGTAGCACGTTGACTACCATAGTCCACTGGGCTAGCCTCCTGCTGGCCACTTGTCACGTGATTGTTCTTCCATTCGAAATCTTCACTCACAGCGAACGGCTGGGAATTCGTATCTTGAATTTTATTTCTGGAGAGAGAAAGTCTCCTGGTGATTTAGGATATCTCACGTTATTCCAATCGGAGTAAAGTTATTTTCCTAATGAAACTGCAGTAGTGACATTACAGTAAACATTTTTTTCTTAACTTGTTTCCATATCTCATATTATTAGGCTGTGAATCAGTTAATTTTTATTAACTATTTCATTGAACCAAACTCAGTATAAGTTGGACACCCTGTATGTATGTATATATCTATCTATACTTGTCTCTATACGCGTGTAGAGATATATATACGTCTTCATTTAATATATATATATATATATATATATATATATATATATATATATATATATTGAGGAACAATTCAAACCGTGGCTAATCCCACTGAAATGTCTCGTGAAATAGTCTTTTTAAGACTATATAGAGAATTTGTAGTTTTTCCAGTTTGAAGGATGAGTATTTAAACTTTATTTTATTCTGAGTTAAGACTCTATTGGTTTTTTCCCTGGATTTCACAAAATCTATGGATAAAATCTCTGTCTTGATTTATTTTTTAATTGAGTTTGAATTATTTTCCCATATCTTACGTTAATTATTTTCCATTTTGACGTTATAGTCACTTATATATTATGAAATACTGTTGGCTTCTTGCTCACATTAATTTCTCTACTTTCATATATATATATATATATTATATATATATTTATATATATATATATATATATATATATATATATATATATATATATATATATATATATATATATATATATTATATATATATGTATATATATATATATATATATATATATATATATATATATATATATTTCGTTTCTGAATTTGTTTAGCAAGATTCTTTATCTGAAATCGTGTGTTGAAACCGATATTGTTATACTTTGGGAGGGTCATGTTGCCAATAAGAAACACACGCACCAGTTGCTTTCACTTCAATTTAATTTAATATATATTTATAAATTTACAAATTTATAAATTTCTGGTTGGTTGGTTGGTTCCACAACCAGATAGTTGTTTATATATATATAGTCATAGTTCTTTCGTCACACACTCTGTGACCTCTTCAGTGACTGGGGATTTCTTTCTTCGTTTCTGTGCCTTTCCTTTCTTCTATCCTACGCCATTTTGTTTGTGTGTGGGTTGCGTGCTCAGTTTGCGCATGCGCCACATCCAAATTAAATAACAGATTAAAGTTTAAGCAAAGAATCGCTGCTTTCACCCTTAACGGGATCTTCTGAAACTAACAAAGTCAATCTGTAAACGCAGAACTGGATATTTCAAAAAACGTTGCAACCGGAGGAAGACAGGAAAACGATACTATGGTTCGTGGAAACATTCGCTGGCAAAGAACGGGAAAAACGAATAATACGTCATTAATAGGAGCGGTGAAAAACAATTACGCGCAAAGACAGAACCACGTTTATGGTATAAAAGAGGTCGTAGACTAATGTTCTCTTAGGTGGTGCATAGAGACGTTCTCTGGCAATGAACGAAAAAACGAAGATAATAAGTCATATGTGGAGCGTAGAGAACAATAGCACGCAAAAACAAAACCACGTAAATGGTATAGCAGAAATCGTAGACTAAAATTCTAACATGGAGACCAAATGAATCTCCGCTACAGAGTTAAAAACAAAGTAAATAAATACAATACAGAAGTAATAGAAATAAATAAATACGTACACGCAAACAAATACGTACATACACAAGCATACGCAAAACCTTACCATAGGTATACAAAACCACGCACATATAAATATGTGTGTGTGTATGCTTGTGTACAAATAAATAAATAATTATATAAACGTATATAAGTAAATAAATACGTATATAACAAGCGCACACACATACCTACATATAAATACGCGAATGTTCGGAGACGTAAGTCAACTAAAACAAGAAGTACACATATACACACACCCACCATACGTACGAACCTGCATACTCACGCAGACGCAAAACTCCCGTATACACATAGCCAAACCCTAAATACCAGAATATATAAAGATTATACGCCATAACAATCAAATATACGTACGAGAAGGTATACATACCTTCACAAAACATACGGGTAATATATACTTACCTATGCAAATAAGTAAATGAATAAACAAAACATATACTTAGCTCCCACATCAAGACATAAAATAACCACGTATAGATCGTACTATCCGTTAGGGTATAGCGTTGGGCTGTAATACAGGAAAGTTTTATGCAATTTATGTTTACAAGCCGAAATTGCCTCAGATTTTTTGTTTAAGATGTGGTCTGTGGCGTAGAGTATTTCCAGGGCCTCAGCGGTGCAGAGGTCAAATGGTATTTTATTTCCGTTATACGATCTAGCCCTAGCTAGGATCTCCCAGTGTAACTTATATTGGGTGTGGTTGTCTTTTAGGCTCCAGATATAAGCTGAAAGTGACGTCATATTCCTTCTTAGAGGGTAACGAAAAGAATGGGTATGCATGTAAAGACGCTGCTTGAAACTATTGGCGGTTAACCCTATGTAGGCCCTACGGGACGTGGCTGTTACAACCTTACATTTGTAGACAATGTTACTAGAGAGGCATTTCCGGGATAGGGGGCAATCAGCCCGATTCCTACAATTACAGTTAGTACTAACTACAGGGCTGCACGTGTTCCTACGGCTAGGTAGTTTAGCTAAATTTGAAGCTGTGATATTATGTGCAAGTTTAGGAGTCGTAGAGTAGGAACTTTTAATAGTATTTCTATTAAAAATTTTACTATATTTATGTGTAGGGGGAAAATGCTTCGTAATAAGGGAAAGGAAGATCTTAGCTAATGGTGTGGCCACCTCCATATTATATGGTGGGTTAAACCAACACATGCGACGGGATCTATTTCTTCTAGGTCTATTTTCGTACTCTGTATATGCTACCTTATCGACAAATCCACTTCGAGCAAGAGCTTCATTGTAATAAGTGGAATGGTCGTTGAAAATGCGCTCGTTGGTGGAAAGACGGGAAAGCCTCAACGAAACGTTTCTTACCAGGTTCTTGGTTATGCTGGCAGGATGGTTGGAATGCTTACTTATGTAATTAAGCGTATCATTCGGCTTTCTATACGGGTAATACAACCCATTCAATAAATTGAGGGTAACGTCGAGGTAATTAACGACCGAGAGATTGGCCTCAACCTGTATAGAGAGGTTGAAGCCTTTAAAGAAGGCTGTGAGTTCTTTTCTGAACCTGTCGCAAGCACGAGATCCGCATTGGCTCCCTCAGTTGAGCACTCTACTGACTTATATTCATCATGCAGAAACAACATCTGAATATTTCTACAAAGAACATACCCGTACCAAGCAGGAAAACATACCTAAACTCCTGATACAGAAAACACGCGTTCATTAAAAGGTTGCGTTGGCGTGCCTTTTATTTCGATAATCCGCAAAAAGCAGACAACAAACAGGATAAATTTGGATTTAAAACCTATAATAACCCCCCGTGGAACCCAGCATTGCTACCCTTCGAAAATGATGTCTTGGAACTCATTCGGAGTATCAAATTTCGGAATAGCAGCAATTCCTTCCAGCAAGACCTGAAGAATAGAATTCGTTCTATTAAGGATTCTAACGCCGTGCACGTCCATTCCGACAAAACTGGCAACCTATATCAAGTGGAGCGCAGTACTTACCATCAACTACTACCTAATGCTGTAACTAAGGATTACCGTAAAACTAATCGGCGCGTCATCAATGAAATCAACGACGCTGGGTTTAAAATCACATCTGATCTCAACATCCTGGACCGGACCGAACCTCTGGACCCTATTTTTCCCCACTTTACCCTGAAGGATCACAAATCCAATTTTCCGAACAACCTCTCTATTCGGCTTATTAACACTACGAAGTCCGATTTAGGTAGACTTAGTAAAACGATTCTTGATAGAATTATACCTGAAATTAGAAGTTTGGCCCCTCTCGCACTGTGAAACAATTCTTTCGCGGTGATTGATTGGTTCAACGGCATACGTAACAAGGAACATTGCCGTTTTATCCAATTCGACATCAACAATTACTACTCCTCCATCACTTTACCACTTCTCCTTAGGGCGATCATTTTCGCTAAAACACTCACAGTGGTTAAGGATTTCGAAGTTGATGTCATCCTTAATGCCCGAAAGTCGGTGATTAATTTCGACGACTCTATTTGGATTAAAAAATCCAATAGTACTCCATTCGACGTGAGTATGGGCGCCAGTGACTCTGCGGAGGTTACTGATCTTATTGGCCTTTTCCTTCTTTTCTCTATCAAGGACGAATTCCCCAACGCGGGCGGTGGTTTGTACCGTGACGATGGTCTTTTGACCATGACTAAGTGCGGACCTCGTGCTTGCGACACGTTCAGAATAGAACTCACAGCCTTCTTTAAAGGCTTCAACCTCTCTATACAGGTTGAGGCCAATCTCTCGGTCGTTAATTACCTCGACGTTACCCTCAATTTATTGAATGGGTTGTATTACCCGTATAGAAAGCCGAATGATACGCTTAATTACATGAGTAAACATTCCAACCATCCTGCCAGCATAACCAAGAACCTAGTAAGAAACGTTCCGTTCAGGCTTTCCCGTCTTTCCACCAACGAGCGCATTTTCAACGACCATTCCACTTATTACAATGAAGCTCTTGCTCGAAGTGGATTTGTCGATAAGGTAGCATATACAGAGTACGAAAATAGACCTAGAAGAAATAGATCCCGTCGCATTTGTTGGTTTAACCCACCATATAATATGGAGGTGGCCACACCATTAGCTAAGATCTTCCCTTCCCTTATTACGAAGCATTTTCCCCCTACACATAAATATAGTAAAATTTTTAATAGAAATACTATTAAAAGTTACTACTCTACGACTCCTAACCTTGCACATAACATCACAGCTTCAAATTTAGCTAAACTACCTAGCCGTAGGAACACGTGCAACCCTGTAGTTAGTACTAACTGTAATTGTAGGAATCGGGCTGATTGCCCCCTATCCGGGAAATGCCTCTCTAGTAACATTGTCTACAAATGTAAGGTTGTAACGCCCACGTCCCGTAGGGCTTACATAGGGTTAACCGCCAATAGTTTCAAGCAGCGTCTTTACATGCATACCCATTCTTTTCGTTACCCTCTAAGAAGGAATATGACGTCGCTTTCAGCTTATATCTGGAGTCTAAAAGACAACCACACCCAATATAAGTTACACTGGGAGATCCTAGCTAGGGCTAGATCGTATAACGGAAATAAAAGACCATGTGACCTCTGCGCCGCTCAGGCCCTGGAAACACTCTACGCCACAGACCACATCTTAAACAAAAAATCTGAGGCAATTTCGGCTTGTAAACATAAATTGCACAAAACTTTCCTGTATTACAGCCTAACGTTATACCCTAACGGATAGTACGATCTATACGTGGTTATTTTATGTCTTGATGCGGGAGCTAAGTATATGTTTTGTTTATTCATTTACTTATTTGCATAGGTAAGTATATATTACCCGTATGTTTTGTGAAGTTATGTATACCTTCTCGTACGTATATTTGATTGTTATGGCGTATAATCTTTATATATTCTGGTATTTAGGGTTTGGCTATGTGTATACGGGAGTTTTGCGTCTGCGTGAGTATGCAGGTTCGTACGTATGGTGGGTGT
>OZ024749.1:25705248-25710248 GCA_964016885.1 Eledone cirrhosa | reverse complement strand
ATAAGACTGTCATACTCTACAGCGTTAAACCTTGAACAACACATAAAAAAGATCAATACTAGAAGGTTAAACGAAAACACTAAGAACTTAAGTACAAAGAACCCCAAAAAAACAGTAGACAATACACTACAGAACATAAATAAACCACACCTAAGTTCGTCCGCAATACTACTCCAGAGAAAACCCAACGTACACAACTGTAACTGCACCTATCCTGACAACTGCCCCCTCGGCAATAACTGCCTGGAAAAAAATATTATTTATAAGTGTACCATTAAATCCGGAGGCAACGAGTGGTATTACGTGGGATCAACGGCAACATCGTTTAAATCTCGATTGTATAGGCATTCTTACTCAATAAAACACCAGAGCCAAAGAAATGTAACAACTTTAGCAGAGAAAGCTTGGACGCTCAGGGATAGCAATCAAAAGTTTACCCTAAAATGGGAAAAATTAGCTAAAACCCAAAGCTTTTCCAGGAGCCAAAATTTCTGCAAATTGTGTAATCTTGAGATTTATTACATAATCACACACAAGAAGAAACTGCTGAATAACAGAATTGAACGAACATTATTCTGCCGTCACAGAACTAAAACCCTTTTTTCCCACTACAAGCCGAATATTACATAAAAGAGGGACATCCCCCAACTATATAAACCTTAATCTAGTTAGAAAAATATAAAAACAATCTCTTTTCAACATATATTAATAACCTTAAATTACCATACTAATAATGAAAAGATATGCTGATGAGAATAGGTACAAATATGCGATAATGAATGTGTCTAAAAACGTCCATAAGTATGTATATATATGTGAAAATGTATATAAATAAGTAAATATATATATATGTTTGATGTGTATAGTTAGATGTAAGTGTATTCATGTATTAAAGTGCTTATATATATATATATGTGTGTGTGTGTATATGTGTGTATATATGTATGTGTATATATATATATATATATATATGTATATATATGTATATGTATATATGTATATATATATGTGTATGTATGTATGTGTATATGGATGTGTATGTATGTGTATGTGTGTACACATGGACTAGAGTATGTATGTATATATGTGTGTGTCTATACGTGTGTATATATAAAGATAAGTTGAGTATGAAAATGTATACACATGAGCGCGTATGTATGTACATGAATACATGTGTGTATATATATGTGTATGCATGTGTATATATATGTAAGTATGAATATGTGAATTGTGAGTATATGTATTTTGTAGAGGTGTGCAAATATATTTGTGTGTGAATGCGTGGGTGAAAGAATACGTACACTTGAAAGAAAAATTTAAGTCTGAATGTTAAGTGCAAACACAAAACCAACCACGCATATCTTTACTATCTCTAATCCTTCTATAGATTTAGAAAAATAACCAATAATATATTCTATAAAAAATGTCAAAACAACAGATGGGAATCTAATTAATCACTGCCACCAAGAATTCTCACTGCTATCGAAAAACCACTCCTTCAACTATTCTTCTAACAACTTCACCCCTTCCTCCTAATATTCTCTATAAAAACTAAATAGGTCCTCAGTAATATTATTCTGATGAAATGACAGTAAATAATAACATTGAAATATTGAATGTCTGCATAACTAAAAGTTTGTAGATAGCTGTTTTAGGTTATGTAACTGTTATAGAAACACGTGTCAATAAATTCCTTTCAACTAAACTGTATCCATTCAAATCTTTCTATTTTTCTCCGGATTACTTTTGGAACTACAACTGGAACCGTCGAGCAAACTCTACGTGAGCTGATAATCTACTGTGTGTAATATTTATATTACAACACAACGGAAAATACCGTATATATATATATATATATATATATAATATATATAAGATCAAAAGATGGTTAAAAGAGTTCCATGTATTTTATTATGCGCATTTCAAAAACAAATATCATCATGCAATTATATTTGTTGATTTAAAACTGCACTATTCACAAGTGTTTTTTAACCTTCATATCATGTCTTCCTATTTTATCTGATGAAAACACAAATATTATTGCATGATGATATTTGTTTTTGAAATGCGCATAATAAAATACATGGAACTCTTTTAACCATATTTTGATCTCATATATTATGTATACTCCAGTCCTACAAACTGTAGAGTGCTTCTTATCCGATATCTGCATTGCTTTATTGTACTACAATAAAACTCACCTTCTACAGAACTTATGTTTACCGAATTCGCAGACCAGACCCCCTCTTCCTCCCGTTAGACCTGTGCGAAATTCCTTCCTTCCTCACATTTCAACCAGGTTTGATGGTCTTTATTCTCTCGTTCACGATTCCACCGAATTTATATTCATAGAAATCTGGGACTTGTTTCTTTCTTCTTCATCACTTACTGTTGCTTAAACCATTTTGTTTGTTTACCCTAGCGTTCCCTTTATTTACGTGTCCCAACGACTTTTTTTTAGCCGTTGCTCGCACCAACCTGAGGTATATGGCCTTTAATGCGACGAAATGCCTACGACGGTTGGAAGGCCACTGATGAGGACACATTTTTTCATATGTAACCCATTTGCAGCGCCGCAGCTCCATTATTATCATATTTACATATATATATATATATATATATATATATATATATATATATATATATATATATATATATAAATCAGGAAAGAAGAGTGACACGATTTGCTATACAAAAAAGGTTTTTAATGTCATTGCTGACAATTGTTTCTCTGAACTGGTAGGTCTATTATTATTACTCCAAGTGTTTACAACATAGGAATTACAGCATACTCGCAGCATCACTATGGAAACGCCTTGTTGAGTCAAATTTAGCCAAGCGTTGATATCATCCACTACCCGGAGTACCATAACTGGACTACACCTAAGTGGACTACATATAACAAAAATTTGTTACCCCGTATATATATATATATATATATATATATGTATATGTATATATATATATATATATATATATATATATATATATATATATATATATATATATATATATATATATATATATATATATATATATATATACATATACATATATATATATACGTATATATACTCACGCACACGCATCCCGCCCACACATACATACAGACACATATTAGCAGCAAACACAACCATATAAACATGTACAGTGTATATATGACACTATTGTGTAATCATTAAAAGCTATGAATTAGTGTTCACAACGTCCAGTTTTAGAACGTATCACTGAAATATGATCTTATGTTCAACTTAACCTTCTTCAACATTGCCACTGCTTTCTTTCTTCCTTTCATTCATTCTATCTATCTTTCTTTTTTTCTTCCTCTCCATCTTTCTCTTTCATTCTTTCTTTATTTATTTCTAACTTTCCTCTCCATCTGTCTTTCTTTCTTTCTCTCGTTCTTTCTTTCTTTCTTTCTTTCTTTCTTTCTTTCTTTCTTTCTTTCTTTCTTTCTTTCTTTCTTTCTCTTTTTTCTTTATTTCTTCCTTTCTGTCGTTCTTTCTCTCTTTCTTTCCCTTCATCTTTATTTCTTTCTCTCCATCTTTCTTTCTGTCTTTCCTTCTCTTTCTCTCTTTCTTTCTTTCCTTTCCTTTTCTTTCTTTCTTTCTTTCTTTCTTTCTTTCTTTCTTTCTTTCTTTCTTTCTTTCTTTCTTTCTTTCATTCTTTCTTTCTTTCTTTCTCTCATACTATCATTCTTTCTTTCTTTTCTTCCTTCCTACGGCTTTCCTACATTCTCTATTTCACTTTAGTTTCTGTCAGGCGGGCGTCGAGGGAAGATAGACCAGATTGATTGGATCATCAATGCAATGTTCAAAGGAAACATTGTCTGCTTGGTCCGATATTTCCTTTCATAATACTCTTTCTCTTTCTCTCTCTCTATCTCTCTCTTTCTCTCTCTCTCTATCTCTTTCTCTCACACACTCACCACACATACAACAGAAATAACAACACAATCGGTACAGTATATGGTAGGAATATATTAGTTTAACGCTTGAAATGGCAGGAAGAGAGTCTTAACGTTTCGGACGCTAGTCCTTCATCAGAAGAAATAATGAGAAATAAGATAGATTGAGAGGACGGCAGGGCTGGAATTGGAATATATGTCTTTAGATAAAAATAGGAAAAGAGTCAGGGCCCCGACGGTTGAGTTCCGGCCGTTTCGACAGCTAGAATATATATATATATATATATATATATATATATATATATATATATATATATATGTGTGTGGGGGGGGAGTTCAAATCCTGCAGAGGTTAGCTTTGCCTTTCATCCTTACAGGATCGATAAAATAAAGTACCAGTAATGCACTGGAACTCGATTTAATTGATTTTCCCCTCTCCCCAAATTTCTGGCCTTGTGCCTAAAGTAGAAATCATTATTATTATTATTATTATATCATCATCATCATCGTCAAAATATTACGCATTTTATAATTTCTTTCATATCTTTTCATGCTTTGACGTTATTAAAAAAATTCGTCGTTTCCTTTTCATAATATTATAGCGGTGGATTGGCAGTAACGGTAGAAGGTCGGACGCCATGCTTTGCAGCAGATGGTAACGGCCCTTTACAGTCTGAGTTCTACTCCTGCCGAGGTCAACTTTGCCTTTCACCCTTACGGGGTCGATAAAATAAAGTACCAGTAATGCACTGGGTAATTTCTGGCCTTCTGCCAAATGTAGGAACAATATTATATAGTTATTTATTCATTACATTTTTGTCAGATTTTTACAGATGAAAAACTGTGAGCGAGAATGGGAGGGAATCTGAGAATGAGAGAGAAAGTCAGAGCCAGAAAGAGCCAGAGAGCTAGAGAGAGAGAGAGAGAGAGTGAGAGGGAGAGGGAGATAGAACCATGTCAGTTGTGAATTGTCAGTTGTTTCTCATCTTACATATGTTATATATGTTTATTTGTCATTTGGCATATTTCAAATATTTCTGTCTTTCTTGGAGACTTTTTAACAAAAAATAAAGACAAACATGTGCTGGGGTGT
>OZ024749.1:25690248-25700248 GCA_964016885.1 Eledone cirrhosa | reverse complement strand
CTCTCCAGGTGCCGAGCTGCAGGCCCACTGACTTTTCCTGGTTGATCATTGCTCCTGTCACCGCTTCGTATTCTCTTAGTGTAGTGCCGAGCGCCTCGATGTGTTTGGCGTTCGACACCACTACGGTGACATCATCGGCATATGCTGACACGGATCTTCCGCATCCTAGTTCGCGCGGGACCCCCCCCCCCCCCCAACGTCTCCAGTTTGTGCAGTAATGGCTCGAGAGTCAATACGTACAATAGGGACGAGAGGGGACATCCTTGGCGGACCGAGCGCATGATGTTGAACGGTTCCGAAAGGTGACCGTTCACTCTCACCACAGAGCAGATGTCGCTGTGCATGGCAGCGATCCAGCCTCTGAAGACGGGCCCAAAGCCAGCCGCCCTCAGGACTGCCGCTAGGTAACGATGGTCGACCCTATCGAAGGCTTTCGACTGATCTAAATTGATCAAAGACACACCCGTGCCAGGTTCCCTAGCTACCCTCTCTACGATGTATCGCATGAGGTGGAGGTTGTCGTGGATGGATCTGTCGGGAATGGCGCAAGTCTGTGCCTCTCCCACCAGACCACCAACGACAAGCGCCAACCTCTTTGCTAGCACCTTGGCCAAAATCTTGAACTCTGTGTTTAGCAGAGTTATGGGCCTAAAATTATCGGGCAATGTGATCGGTAGAAACTCCACCTTGGCGTTCAATAGGGGATTAGTGGAGGGGAAGAGCGACGACGTACTTGGAGAAACTCTAGGCGTCGACGAAAATCAACTAGCCAATCTCTTCGGAAGGACTTTCGAGCCGGGGCCTATGGACAACTTCCAGAAATCCCTGGCCTGGCAGTGCTACCGGGGTGCTTTGCCAGTTCGGGATAAACTTTACAGGCATGGAGGTGCCGTCAGCCGGGCATGTCCGAGATGCGCACAGGGCGACGAAACCGTCCTGCACGCACTCGTCCAGTGTCCGAGCATTGCTGACTTGTGGGTTTATGTCGAACACCTGCTGTCACGTGTAGGACGGATCTAGCTATCAGCTGAGTCCATCGTGAGGATTGCCCCGCCCCCTTCCTTTAGCCGGGAAGGGCAGGCAGTTTTTATCTGTCTGGTGGCCATGGCGAAAGAGGTAGTATGGTGGACACGTTTGAAAGGGCTGAAGACGAGCACTTACCTCTTCGGTGATGCCCTGATTAACTTTTTCCAATTTCATTTGAAAAGGAAAATCAGGGTAGAGAGGGAAGTGCTCTCTTCCCAGCATTTTGTTGAAAGATGGGTGAGAGAAGCAAGTATGGCCCGAATGAATGGACCTTCTCTGAGTATGTGTCTGTAAATTAAAGGTGGAAAACTGGGAGAGGGCACTTGCCCTGGTGGTCAGGGCCACTGTGGTCTTTTAATGGGCTTTCTCCACAAATGTCCCTCGGAAGTCTCCCCCCTATTGGGGAATTTTTCTTTGTTATTTTATTTCATCCTTTGTTTTTTTTACACGCAGAAATGCCCATTTGTACCGTCCTGTATTGTCCTGTACTGTCCTTAATGTCTACTTTATGTAAACCCTTGTGGTTAATAAAGAAAACATTATTATTATTATTATTATTATTATTATTGTTATTCCTTGAATCTCAGTCATTGATGTTGGTTAACTGGAAAGTCCGTTGGATTGAATATCAAGCCACTACCTGCAGCCTCAGATATTCAGGACGTATCGGAGGGTTCTTGCTGTTCCAAGCAAGCATGCCTTTTGAAGCGTTCCAAAAAGCGTGAAGGGGCCGATTTTCTTTAACCATCCCTGGAAACTTTTGGAGATAGTCCCCAGTGCGCCTATGACAATCGGGATCACTTTGACTTCATGGCAGTTCCAAATCCTTTTCACCTCCCACTTTAGGTCCTGGTATCGGTTAATTTTCTCCCTCTCCTTCTCTTGCACTCTCGTGTCGAACGGGCAGGCCACATCCACAATCAGGCACGATCTTTTTTCTTTGTCCACAACCACCAGGTCAGGTCTATTGTGTTCCAGTTTTTTGTCCGTCTGTATCCTAAAATCCCACAGCACCTTCACCTGATTGTTCTCCATCACCGCCTCTGGCCTATGCTCATACCATTTCTCAGAATGTGGTAAATTGTTTACTTTGCACAGGTGCCAGTGGATCACCCTGCCCATCACATCGTGTCTCCAGCCCTTATAGTGGGTCTGGGCTAGGTGTTTACACTCGGACACAATGTGAGCCACAGTCTCCTCTCTCTCTCCACAGATCCTGCACAGTGGGCTAGCCTCCTCCTTGTAGATATGGTGCTTCAACCACTTCGTTTTGAGGGCCTGCTCCTGCGCAGCCATTAGCATTCCTTCTGTAGCCTTTTTGAGGTCTCCTCTTCTCAACCAGTTCCATGTCTGTGGATCTCTAAATTCAGTTTTCTCAAAGCAGGTACTATGAAGGGATTTTCCCTTAAGGCTGCTCTTCCTCCTTGATGTTATTTCCTCCTTGGACATCCCCTGGCCTACTGTCCCCTCCTTCAGTACAGTTCTGAGCATTGGCTCCTTACTATAGGTCACGTATTTGTATAGGTTGTTTTTCTCCATCTGAACACAGTCCTCTATGCTGATAAGACCTCTTCCACCCTCAGATCTCCTTAGGTAGAGTCTATCGACATCACTCCTCTTGTCGAACATGTTGTAGATAGTCAATAGCTTCCTAGTCTTCCTATCCATTTCTTTTTGTTCAGCAACATTCCATCTCAGAATTCCCGCACTGTACCTAATAATAGACACAGCTCGGGAATTTACTGCGCTTATGGCATTTCTGCTGTTCAGATGTGACTTCAATACGCTCCTTACTCTTCGAATGTATTCAGTTCTTAACAATTCCTTCATTTTTTTGTTCTTTATGCCATCAGCCTCCAGAACGCCCAAATACTTGTATCCTTCTCCAGAGTCAATTTCCTTTATCATCTCACCTGTTGGTATCTGGATCCCGTTACTTCTGCTCAACCTACCCCCCTTCATCACAATGACTCCACATTTACCAATACCAAACTGCATACATATATCACTGCTGAAAATACGGACAGTTTCAACAAGAACATCCAACTCCTTCTCACTTTTCCCGAAGAGCTTAAGATCGTCCATGAAGAGGAGGTGATTGATGGTAAGCTCTCCCCTTCCCAACTTGTATCCTGCTCTCACTTTTCGCAGCATAATGGTCAAGGGCATCAGGGCAAGGACAAACAACAGAGGGGACAGGCTATCTCCCTGGAAGATACCTCTCTTGATCTTCACGCTTCCCAAGGATACTCCAGTTGATGTCAACTCTGTCTCCCAGGACCCCCTACTCCTGCCCAGCAACTGTCTGATGTTATCTGCCACCCTGAAGACCTCCAGGCTTTTGGTGATCCAGGAATGAGGCACCATGTCAAATGCCTTTCTGTAGTCTATCCATCCCATGGCAAGATCAGTGTGTCTCCTCCTGCAATTCCCCATTACCATCTTATCAATAAGCAACTGGTCCTTTGTACCACGTGACTTCTTTCGGCATCCTTTCTGTTCGTCCGGTAACAAGTTGTTTGTGTGGAGGTGATGGTAGATTTCCTCAGACACAATGCTCGTCAACAGTTTCCACATTACGGGCAGACATGTGATAGGTCTATAGTTGGTAACATCATTACCCTTGATTCGGTCTTTCATTATCAGAACTGTGGTACCTTTTGACAACCACTCTGGCACCTCACCCGACACCAAGCAGTCATTGAACATGGCCGTCAGCTTCGGGTGGAGGGATGTTAAATATTTAATCCAATACCCCTGCACACCATCTGGGCCTGGTGATTTCCAGTTGGTTAGTTTTTTGGCTTGCCCCTTAAGAGTTTCAACTGTGATACTCAAATCAGTTTGTTGTTGTGCCTTCTCACCGATCTCCCTCTGTACTGTCTCAATCCACCCTGCCTGGGCATTGTGTCTAACATCCTGCTCCCATATTCCTCTCCAGAATGTTTTAGCTTGTTCCGCCCCAGGGATCAAGTCGTTGCCTCTTTCTTTCCCCTCAAGCTGTCCAAACACATCTGGTTGTTGTCGAACATTATTATTATTATTATTATTATTATTATTATTATTATTATTATTATTGTTGTTCTTTGAGTCTCAGTCATTGATGTTATTTAACTGGAAAGTTTGTTGAAATGAATATCAAGCCTCTACCTGCAGCCTCAGATATTCAGGACGTATCGGAGGGTTCTTGCTGTTCCCAGCAAGCATGCCTTTTTGAAGGAAGTGTTGCAAAAAGCGCGGCTGGACTAATCTTCTTTAACCATCCTTGGAAACTCTTTGAGATAGTACCTAGTGCGCCTATGACAATTGGGACGACCTTGATTTCATGGCAGTTCCAAATCCTTTTTACCTCCCACTTTAAGTCCTGGTATCGGTTAATTATTATAATTATTATTATTATTATTATTATTATTAATGGTCTGAGTGAGCGGGACCGCTCTGAATATTCGCTTGTAGTTTAACGAATGGAAACATTGAGAGAGGGCGCTTGCCCTGGTGGTCAGGGTTGCCGTGGTTTTTTGTGTGGTTTTCGCCACGAGTAACCATAGGAGGTTTCCCACAATAAAGAAACCATTGCAGTATTGGTAGAGAGTCGGATGCCATGCTTTGACGCATAATTACGGCCCTTGCCATTCTGAGTTCAAATCCCGCCGCGGTTAACTTTGCCTTTCATCCTGACGGGGTCGATAAAATAAAGTACCAGTAATGCACTGGGTAATTGCTGGCCTTGTGCCAAAAGTAGAAACAATTATTAATAATAATAATCATAATAATATTTTTATTATCAATAATAATCACAATAATATTTTTATTATTAATATTGTTGTTATTATTATACAATATTATAATTATCTTTACCTCTCTCATTAATATTTGCCGTGTCATCATATTTCAACAGGAAAAGATCATCATTATTTTTGTTACATATCCACATAGCAAAAATATAGACTAATAATATCCATATATCTTTACAAACGAAAAATAAAACAAACTAATATGTATTGAAATAAAATAAAATAAAAATCATATCCAGTGTTAATTACATATTCTTCATAATTTAATAAGACAAAATAATATTTTTTTAACGATGAATTGAAAATATGATCATGAACTTTCATCTGAATTATGAGATAATATTAGTTTTACATTTGGTTTTTATTCAATTATAGATTAGAATTCCGCCTGACAGAATTGTTTTAAACGTAATTATTTCTGATATCTACTATGATGTTTGGTTGAAGCACGCTATGGTGTTGATATTTGCTTCGCTAATAACATGTTTTCACATTCTGTTTGATAAGAATTTATGACACTGTGATCAAATGTCTTTCTTCTACTGTAGACTCGAATTAATCAACGTCTTGTGAGTTAGAAACCTGTTTTAGGCTAGTTGAGTAAGTGTTGTGGTATGGATCAGGTACATGGACCCTCACACAAGCAATTGAGAAGAAACTAGATGGTACATACGTTAAAATACTTAGCGTTGTACAAATCATGAAATGGTGTCGATGTATCATAAATGAAACCTTATACTGAACCCTGCCCAAGATAACAATTACAATTGCTCAAAGATTTGCAGGTCATTGTTGGAGATGTAAGTCGGAAGTTACACACATGTTACTATTGTGGGAACCAACTCCCAGGTTACGCAGTATTAAAAGACCTGCTCGAACATTCAAACGTTACAAAGTTCAGTAGGAAACAGTTATAAAGAGCAATGGAAAATGGTGAATTGGGGAGAGACTTTGTTAGGGATGTTCGACTGTTGTTACAATAATGATAATTTAGGCTGGTATATATAATGTACTCATTATTATCATCAGATTCCAGGTTTCTTCCAGGCATCGGTGACCATGGCTCTTCCGTCCTTTTTGTTGTCAGTGTTCAAGATAAGGTCTCTCTCGTTTCGATTTTCGTTGACGTATTTGGTCATGCTGTCTGTAAATGTTGTTCTTTGTCGCCCTTATCTCCTCTCCCCAGCGATCTTGCCACAAACTATCAGCTTCCCCAAACCATCTCTTCTGCTTATGTGACCAAATAATTCCAATTGCCTCTTTCTAATAGCACACACAAGAGATATCTCTATACTTTCTAGTCTTAAGACTTTATCGTTGGTTTTCTTTTCTCCCCAAGATATTTTGAATATATATTAACTGTTTTACTACCACCTATTGGTTCGGTGTGTCTTCAGCATGACTCAAAACGTACAGAGCAGTGGCAAAATACAGCACCTTATTTTGTCACAGGCTGCACAACGATTTGTTCGTGTGTTGCAGTTATTTCCAATAATTTCCCAGTATTTGTTATTTAATATGTTTGTAGACCGACAGTAATTATATTCAACTAAATAAGATCTTCCTGTTTCATATTTTTGGAAGTGTACTGTAGAAACAGCTATTAGTGTCATTGTTTTCTCGCTCCGTCTTGCTAATACACTTAATTTCTAGTTGAAAAATTTATGAGCATTGTCAAAGGACCAGCTAGTGTTTTGATGCCTACAACCATATCTTGGCATTTAAATTTCTTTCTAAGTATTAACCTTATACGTTTATAATACTCCTTCTTTTTTCGTTCATTTGTTTGTTGTGTATTGTCTGGTTCACAAATTCCAATGTATCTCAGTGTGTTACCAAGTATCTTTGCTATTATTTTAGTATTTTATTTAGACTTGTTAAATAATTCAACTAGAAATATTTGACTTTATAACTTAATGGTTGTTTATGTATTGTAGCATCTACGCTAACTTTTTATTTGATACGGTCTCCGATCATTGCTCAGGTGCTGCGGGTGTTTTTTAATGATTTCATGCGCTTTTTCTTCCTTTACTCTCCACACTTCCCATTCTCTCCTCTCCACTGTATCACCTACATCTCTTACCTTTGACGCTGCATTGATTTATATCTTTTGTTTGTCTAGTGTTGCATAAAATCTTTCTGTACTAACGTCGAACTCTTTGTTGTTTCCACATGAATTTATTAAGCTTTTCTAGCCGGAGGATTCTTTGTGATCTTTCAAAAATCTATCGTAATGGGAGTACCTTGGTTTTTTCAATCAAATGCATCAACTTATGTATTAATTCGGCAATATTTATTTTTCGATCATTTTACAACCATTGCAGATCACGTATATTATTATAAAATCTCTTTTGACAGATTTCCTTCGTGAATTATTTGTAAGAGTATCGTAAACATAGTAAAAAGTGTTTGGAGGATTTTCGCATTTATGAGGTATGGTAGTTTGGACTAGTGTATTTTAGTATATAGTGGAATAGACTAATGCGATTGAAATTTAGTTCATGGAAAGTTTAATGTAATAAAATATAAAATTTAAAAGTAATTTTTGTCGTCTTAGAACCTATACGTGATACTAAACGTCAAATATATGCTTGAAATCACGGTTTCTTGGTCACCGGTGTAGAAGATTTGCTACCCAAAGTTATGATTACACGTAAAGATGAAAAGTATAAGAGACGAGAGTGAGAATCGGTGAGAGAAATAGAGAAGCGAATGTATGAAAAAGATGATAGGAAATGGAAAGAGGAGTAGAGAAGGTTTACAATTGAAAACAAAGACATGATATTAATTACCATTTGGCCCTATTTAACTTACATCAAAATTGCAGGAAATGTGAATAAAAATTGCGTCACGTATGATCAAACACGTGTGAATAGAGGCGTCTATTTTGTCACATGTTTAATGAGTTTCAATATGAGAACACATTTGAATTATTGAATGTGTTTTAATATTTTTATTCTTAATTACTATTATGGCTTCTATAGTCCTTTCCTCTACTTTCCCATACAGCCAGATCTGTCCTTCTTTACCCCTTCTCCATTTTCTCATTAGAGACCACATTGATCAAAGCATAGTGTTGATTTATCTTAATATTATTATTCCATAGTTATTTACATCTCTTGTATTTATTTACTGTTAAGAGAGAACAATGGTGAACTGATGGGCTTTCGAATGTCTTTGATATATTCCGAACACATTCTTTTAAAAAAAATTCTCATTTAATAGTACAAGAAATATATATTAATAGAAGCTTCGCCGCAATATTTTCACTAAATGATATAGTGTGTGCTGACACCAGTGTTTTACCCTTCAGTGGGTTTAGACGCCCCCCCCCCCAAAAAAAAAAATAGAATATATTATTTAGTTAAAATTTTACGAAAGCTTCTATTTCTATTTCAATTCAAAGCGATAAAAATAATTGTTTCTACTTTTGGCAGAAGGCCAACAATTACCCAGTGCATTACTGGTACTTCATTTTATTGACTCCGTAAGGATGAAGGACAAAGTTAGCCTCGGCGGGATTTGAACTCAGAATGGCAAGGGCCGAAAATCTATGCGTCAAAGCATGGTGTTCGACTCTCTACTGATACTGCCAAAATAATATTAATAAAGATGCAGAACCAGCCACATAAGCAGCGGTTGCACAAGTATTTGGGGTAAAGACATCTTTCGGTAACGAATGGCCATGAGATTTGCACATGTTCCCCTCTTAGGCACAAGCCCGGTCAACGTTGTTTGTGGAAGACCAGCAGTCGAACCTGCGTACCTGTTCACGCCACCGTCGCCCTTTTCACGCCACCGACGTTGTCCAAGGAAAAGGTAGAGGCCTACACAGGTTCGCACCAGTGACATCACAACTCAATCTACAGTTGTGTGAACTGGAGCAACGTGAAATAAAGTGTCTTGCTCAAGAATACAACGCAAATCCCGGTCCGAGAATCGAAATCACAACCTCACGATTGTAAGCCCAACGCTGTAACCACAAGGCCACATACCTTCACAGCACAAGTAGTAGTATCTGTATTAATAGCAGTATTAGTAATAGCAATATTATTTGTGAAGATCAGAAGATCATTTTCATATTCTAGGAAGTCAATATGTTTTGTTATAGTAACTGACTACATTAAAAAATGAGTCAGAATATATGTAAGTGTTTACAATGAAAAACGATGATTAAAAACGGAATACAGTCTCTGGCTTGTTCTTATAAAAGATTATATATACACCTGATATCATTCTAATTTAACAGCTTCTAACTTTTCAGTAATTTCACACAAAATAGCCATTATGTTGTTAAGATCAAAAGAAGAGCAACATTTAGTGTCATTTGAGTTTCTTTAAAGCAGATATTAATATTACACATATGTCTTTCCCCTTCCCTCCCGCTCTCTCTCTCTTTCTCTTTCTCTTTCTCTCTCTCTCTCTCTCTCTCTCTCTCTCTCTCTTTATATATATATATATATATATATATAATTCAGAGGTTGTGAGTTCGATTCTCGGACCGGGTGATGCGTTGTGTCCTTGAGCAAGACACTTTATTTCACGTTGCTCCAGTTTTTTCAGCTGTAGAAATGAGTTGCGACGTCACTGGTGCCAAGGTGTATCGGTCATTGCCTTTCCCTTGGACAACATAGGTGGCGTGGAGAGGGGTGGTGATGGTATGCATGGACGACTACTGATCTTCCACCAGACTTGTACCTCGGAGGGAAACTTTCTAGGTGCAAAACCATGGACATTCGTGACCGAGTGGGACCAAAGATATATATATATATATATACGATATTAACAAATGGAAACTATATTTATAAAACCATATTTATTTCATTATACATATTTCAAGGATACCAAGTTAAATTATGGTATGCCTTCATCATCAGACAAAATACAATATATACCAGTTTTATAAATAAACATTGACGTACCCTTTCAAAATGCGACCGTTACTTTTGGAAGACATCAGGATAGTGGTTTGTTTATTTTAGTAAGTCGTAGTGTTAAGGATAAGTAAAAAGACGGAGAAAGAGAGAGAGAAACGTGGAGAAAAGAAAGGGAGAGATAAATAAAGAAAAAGAAAAAAGAAAAAAGAAAAAAAAAAGAAAAAAGAAAAAAGAAAAAAGAAAAAAAGAAAAAAGAAAAAAGAAAAAAGAAAAAAGAAAAAAGAAAAAAGAAAAAAGAAAAAA
>OZ024749.1:25685248-25687748 GCA_964016885.1 Eledone cirrhosa | reverse complement strand
TGACGGTCGAGATAAAAGAGTAATGAATACCGAAATAAAGTTTAGATATCCATTTTAATAAGGATAACGAAGGCGACATGTTACTCTGAGTTCGAATCGCGATTTAAAATACACATACATGCTATTCCTTGCCTCTTTTCAGAGTTGCGAAATATTAGGGTGTGAGTGAGGCACAAGGCCAACAATTTCTTGGGAGGGAGAAGTCGATTGCATCTATCCCAGTTTCTTACCGCTATTTAATTTTGTGGACACCGTAGGGTCGAAAGGCAAAACTAACGACGGCTGGATTTGATCACAGAACCTAAAGCTGCGTAGCTATAAGCTCCAAATCATATCTGACTCTCTACCAATACTGACAATCAACGACCCTTATATTGTTTCTACTTTTGGCATAAGACCAGCAATTTGAAGAGAAGAGGAAAGTCGTTTAAATCGACACTTGTGCGGCAAACCATCACCCTGAAGTTCGCAAAATAATGAACTACTCCAGTACACTATTTCGTTACTTTATTCTCATGTTTTCCGTCTCTACGAGAAATCTTTTGTTTGCAGACTTGGAGTCGGAAGAGATACATCTAGTTTAGAATACCTAAGGTATATTATATCTTAGAAAGGCTGAATTATAATTATTTTAAAGATTTGGGGCTCTTTTATGACTTTTCCTCTCTTGGCATTACTTCTATCGTCGTTTACAGCCGAGTAAATATCAAATCAAATAGAAATTGTGTAAGATAAACAGAATTAATGAGAAAAGAAGTGATTAATAATCTGAATATATTTGAATAAATTATCTCAAGGAATTTCGCTGCGTGTGTAAATGCTGAGAAAGATTGGAGAAGAAAAGAGGAAAACCATAATTACTTGCAGATTACATGCATCGTTAAACAAGAATTGGTATGGAACTAAAGGTTGTCGTAATTCTTAATGGGTCAACAACAAAAGGTTCAGTCATTTTCATATAGAGTGTCAAGTAAAATATTAACTGCCATCTCTAGAATATGAAATATATCGGTAAGTACCGTGTATGAGTTAAAGTAGGTGGCGAATTGGTAGAGTTGTTAGAACGTTTAGTAGAATGCTTTGTGGTATAATGTCATCTCTACAATATGAAATATATCGCGAAATACGGTGTATGAGTTAAAATGTGACTCGATAGCAAAGTATAATATGTATCACTGTTGTAAAAACTTATATATATATATATATATATATATATATATATATATATATATATATATATATATATATATATATATGTATGTATATATTCCTAGAACTATGGCGTAGGATAGAACGAAGGAGAGACACAAAATAAAATTCCAGTCACTGAGGAGGTCACAGGATGTGTGACGAATGAGCAATATATAAAAAACCTTATAGTTATCGAATCAATCAACCAGCCAACCAACCGGAATTTTATATTAAATTAAAGTGAAACTCAACAGGTGCGTATGTTTTCATTCACAATATGACCCTCCCAAAGTATAACATTATGTATATATATATATATATATATATGTATATAAGTGTGTAAAAGGTAAACAGAAATAACAGCACAATCAGTAAAGTATATGGAAGGAATATATAAGGTTAACGCTTGAAATAGCAGGAAGAGGATGCTAGTCTTTCATCAGAAGAAAGAATGAGAAATAAGATAGATTGAAGGGATGGGTGGGTTTTAATTGGAAAACAAATGTCTTTAGATAAAAATAACAAGTCCATTCATGTTGACATCTCTCTCTCCCCCCCCCCCTCTCTCTCTCTCTCTCTCTCTCTATCTCTCTCTCTCTGTCTATCTCTCTCTCTCTCTATCTATCTCTCTGTATGTATATATACATATATATATATGTTGGTTCTTATGATGTTGATGATGGTGATGATGAGGCAGATGAAAATGCGGATGAAGACGATAATGATGATTATGATAATGATATTTGTCGATATCGATTAACTACATCACTCGTATCTTCTCAGAACCACCACCCCAAATATTCTATTTCCTTTCTCTCGATTCCCCTTCCAATTACCTCATATCTCCCCCCCCCCCATAAATGTATTAACAATGTGATATTCATTAAAATATAAACACCGCAACAATGTCGTAAATTTTATCGATTTTTTTAATCATATAAAATCTCTATTTAGTTTTATTTGTTCTAATTTTCATATTATATTGTAGTTTGGAAATTTTGTGTATTACCAAGGGCGTTTGTTTTGTGTACATATAAGGGAAAGGGCTGTCGCATCCGGGATAAATTATAATTATGCCTGTTGGTATACCAACACCATGTTACACAATCAAGTCACCACGTAGAATAAGTTATTTCTCCTTGTTTTTACTGATTAATCCAAAGGTTGCCATGTCGAAATTGAACTATGATCAAAGTTGTTCCAGCTTTGAACATTTAAGAATTTTTTTTTTCAGACGTTGTTTCTATGACACCATTATTAATTGCAGTATAGCTGAATTCATCGTTACGATCTTAATTTTCAAACAAAA
>OZ024749.1:25665248-25670248 GCA_964016885.1 Eledone cirrhosa | reverse complement strand
AAATTAGAATCTATAGTTATACTAAATCCTAGGTTAGAGAAGAAAGAGCTTAAGTTTTTCCGAAACCCATCGGTGGTTCTGGGGCTAACCTTATGCAGGGCGGAGAGGCCGTCGTCTCGGTATAAACCTCCAGTTAGGCCGGTAAAGAGGTTCTTCAGGTTATGTAGGATGTACAGGCCCACAAGGTCGCTAATTTCAGCCGAGTCACTCGCCCCCATGCTAACGTCAAATGGGGTCTGAGATTTCTTGTTGATCCAGTAAGATCCATCGTGGTATAGAAAGGTCTTACGAGCGTGGAGGATAATAACTTGCTCGGCATCGGTAATGGTGGTAAAATTCCTGGCAAAGTTAATTGCGTCCTTCAGGAGGGGCTCCGAGATAGAGGCAAAGTAGTTTTCTATGTCGAGTTGCAGGAAGCGAGTGTGGTGTTTATCAGGTAATTCTTGGAACCATGATATTGCCTCAGATGTTCTACTCCAGAGTGGAAGTGGTGAGGCTGCCCGCAATAATGGTAGAACTCTATCCAGGATCTTCTTACTGATAGAGCCGATGTCAGAACGAGTGGGGTTGATAAGTCTGACTGATGGTTTGTTGAGGAAATTTCCCTTATGGTCCTTCAGGGTAAAGTGCGGGGTCTTTACCCTTAAAGGTTCGGTTCGGTCATGTAATTTAAGGGACTTGGCGATTTCTTTTCCGGCCGCGTTTGTCTCAGTCAGCGCCCTCTCTATTACCTTTTTGTAGGTGGTCGTGATGGTATTTTTTGCCAGCTTATTGTAGGTCTGTGGGTCTACCTCATAAACGTTTTTGGTTTTATCGGAGGAGACATAAATATTTAAGCCAGTGTTAAAGCCCGATGGCTAAAAACGACCTCCCCCTATTGGCCTCTTTACCTCCTCCCCACCCTACCCCCACCCCTCCTCAACCTGAAATACGGCCACTATGGTCATGTGAGTACCTCTTTCGTATCTACATTTTCTGCCTGTAGAGGTGTCTTTATGTGCCTGTGTATATGCGTATATTTTTTGAGTACCTATTTACTTGTTTGTGTATATATTTGTTTGTATATGTGTATATGTGTATGTGTGTGTGTGTATATATATGTATATGTATGTGTATATATATGTGTATATATATATATATATATATATATATATATATATGTATATATGTATATATATATATATATATATATATATATATATATATATATATATATATATATATATATATATGTGTGTATATATATGTGTATATATATATATGTTTGTGTGTATATGTGTTTTATGTGTGTATATTTATGTAGGTATATGTATGTATGTGTTTGTGTATATGTATGTATGTATGTGTATGTGTATGTGTGTGTATATGTATATGTATATATATATATATATATGTATATATATATATATATATATATATATATATATATATATATATACATGTATATATATATATATATATATATATATATATATATATATATATATATATATATATATATATATATATATATATATATAGAGAGAGAGAGAGAGAGAGAGAGAGAGAGAGAGAGAGAAATAGATAGTATTAACAACTGGAAAGACTGACGTAAACATTGTTTCCTCGGTCCGATATGGCGAAAGTCAATCGATCCGTTTAATTATATATAAATGTATATCTATGTATATATATATATATTTATATACACATATATAGATCATATACACACACACACACACACATATATATATATATATATATATATATATATATATATTTATTTATTATTTACGAGAATAAATCTAGGATGCAGTTGCAGGAAGCCGCAATGACCATTACAGGGCAAATGTAATACCCAATCCGTTGTATATGAGGCCAATATTGACACCTTTGATTAACAACCAGCCAGCCAGCCAGCCAGGAGGGAAAGATATGTTGGCATGACCCAGGACAGGTTCAAAACCAGGTTTTATGCACATGTCGCTTATTTAAACAAATAATTAATAAGCTCTATAACCTATATAGATCACTCTCTTTTCCTGGAACTTTCCGACGAAATTACTTCATTTATATGATAATAAATTTGAAAACTAAAATCCAAAGGGGGCTCGATAAGGATAAACTTTAATCTGTTATTTTAATATATATATATATATATATATATATATTAAAATAACAGATTAAAGTTTAAGCAAAGAATCGCTGCCTTCACCCTTAACGGGATCTTCTGAAACTAACAAAGTCAATCTGTGAACGCAGAAGTGAATATTTCAAAAAACGTTGCAACCGGAGGAAGACAGGAAGACGATATTTTGGTTCGTGGAAACGTTCACTGTCAAAGAACGGGAAAAAACGAATGTATCAGGAGTTTTCGGTATGTTTATACAAATAAATAATAAAGAAACAAGTAAAAAAATATATATATATGTATATATATATATATATATATATAT
This sequence comes from Eledone cirrhosa, assembly GCA_964016885.1. Taxonomy (NCBI): domain Eukaryota; kingdom Metazoa; phylum Mollusca; class Cephalopoda; order Octopoda; family Eledonidae; genus Eledone; species Eledone cirrhosa. The sequence goes on along the minus strand of OZ024749.1, from coordinate 25,667,813 downwards.
ATATATATATATATATATAGAGAGAGAGAGAGAGATAACATTCTTTAGATGGGTAGACTATTTAATGACCTGAAGCCCATTAGACTGTTCAGACTATTAAATCGACCGGGTGTATATAAAAATAATAATTGGTGTCGTTAGATCATGATTGAACAATATCTAGACTGTCTGCAAATGCTCACCAATTTATATAGAATAGTGACAACCACCCAACAGAATACACATATACACACATAGATACTTATATATGTATGTATGTATATATGTACATAGATGTATATATACTTATATACATACATATGTACATACATATTTATACAGATACATATATACACACATATATACATATATATGTATGTATGTATATATGTACATAGATGCATATATACGTATATACATAGATATATACATACATAATTATACACATACATATATACACACATAGATACATATATATGTATGTATGTATATATGTACATAGATGCATATATACGTATATACATATATATATACATACATATTTATACAGATACATATATGCACACATAGATATTTATATATGTATTTATATACGTATATAGATGCATATATATTTATATACATACATATATACATACATAATTATACACATAGATACATACATATATACCTATATTCATACATATATACATACATACTTACATATATACATACATATTTACATATACAACCTTAAATACACACACAAGCACACACACACACACACACATATGTATATATATATATATATATATATATATATATATATATATATATATATATATATATATATATAAATATATATATATATATGTGTGTGCCTGTATATATATATATTATAAATTTGTGTGTATGTACATAGTATATATATTTATATATATATATATATATACATATACTTATACGTTAGTATGTACACATGTGTGTATATATGAATATATATATATTTATATATGCATGTATATATATATATATATATATATATATATATATATATATATATAGTTCATCATTAATGATGTTTCTTTAATATATTACGTTTACATTCTCCAAACTTTAAGTTAAATCAAATAAAATAAAAACTATATCTCAGACATCTTGTATTTATTGTATCTTTTTTTTCTTCAAATTTCATCTTTTATAAGTAGCAAACAAATTTTAATTTTACGTTGAAGTATTTATTTTAACATTTCTAAAATGTATTTTAAGTAGTAATATTTATTTGCAGACGTGTTGGCAGCTAAATGAGCTAACCAAGTTGCTCTTGTATTATTTACCGGTCTGGTGTCAATTTAATTGAATTTACCCAAACACCAAATTGTTGCCCTTGTCCTAATTCAGAAACCATTATTTACCGGGCTCAATTTGTCGTAGATTGTCGGAATCGGTAGAGCGTCGGATAACATGTTTTGTGGCGTTTTTTTTTTCGCATCAAGTGAACAGGGACGACTGTCCAAAATGTTTCATTTTCATTTCTAGAAAGTATCTCCAGTATCGGAATGAGTAAACTCTATTTATGTTAGAACTACATTTGTCACTAACATTCTGTGTATTTTTATAATTGATAAAAGATGGGGAGATCCCTCTACTATTTCCGTATATTGGGGGCGAGCTCGTAGACAATCGCCTCTTTTGGGACTGCATAGGTACCTCTCGTAAACACACTCACACAGGCATGTACGCATACAAACATACACACAAACACACATAGACACAAACACACATACACACGCACATACATATAATTATATATATATATATATATATATATATATATATATATATATATATATATATATATATATTAGGATTGGTGCTCTGAAAGAGCGATGTAAACATGAATGTATGTATAGTATATTTGGCAACATAGCGTACGCTTCATTAAAAACATTTTAAAGACCGTAAGCTATCAGTTTTATAGTAGTGACCATGTCACTTACTTCTTTTCTTCGTCGAAAGAAGGGAAGACAAGAAGTAAGTGACATACTTAAAACTGATAGCGCATATTCTTCAAAATGTTTTTAATTAAGCATACGGTATATTGCCAAATATACTATACATACAATCATATATATATATAGTTATACTTGGGGAGGCTCATAGTTGTGTAATATAATTGCCAGAATTAATAACAGAACACACTCACTGTTTGGATGGTTTTCGCTTCTGTATCTTTTATATCAGTCAATTTAATTTATTCGGTATATATATTTATTTTATGTATATATATATATATATATATATATATATAAATAATTTGTGTTGGATGCTTAAAGAGTGGGTATGCGGTTGGCCGTATGAGCACACACACACACACACACACATACATATATATATATATATATATACATATATATAAATAATTGGTGTTGGATGCTTAAAGCGTCTGTATGCGGTTGGCCGTATGAGCACACACACACACACACACACATATATATATATATATATACATATATATATATGTGTGTGTGTACACACAACATTTCTCTTTAAAGTAGTAAGTGCTTATAATGAATATTATACATATACAAATATGTGTGTATGTGT
>OZ024749.1:25652748-25660248 GCA_964016885.1 Eledone cirrhosa | reverse complement strand
CTTGCTCAATTTTTCAAATGTTTTTATACATACATTCTTGTCTATTGGAACAGACATATCAATTAGCAGGCATACCCTCTTTTGAAAGTCTTTCAATATTATATCAGGTCTGTTTGCATCTATTTTTCGGTCTGTTTGGATGCTAAAGTTCCACAAGATTGAGATGTGATCTTTTTCAAGTATGGGAGGTGGTTGATGCTCCCACCAATTCTTTTGATGGGGCAGGTCAAAATGCTTACACATTATCCAATGTATGTATTGTGCAGATCTGTCATGCCTGTTTAGGTATTCGGTTGGAGCTATAGGACTGCACATTGAAATTATATGGTCAATGGTCTCTTGTTGTTTTTTGCATACACGGCATAATGGGCTGCACCCATTTTTTATTATGTTGGCTTGGTAATTTTTTGTTGGCAGACACTGATCTTGTGCCGATATATATTATTATTATTATTGTTATTATTATTATTATTATTATTATTGTTATTGTTATTCCTTGAATCTCAGTCATTGATGTTGGTTAACTGGAAAGTCCGTTGGATTGAATATCAAGCCACTACCTGCAGCCTCAGATATTCAGGACGTATCGGAGGGTTCTTGCTGTTCCAAGCAAGCATGCCTTTTGAAGCGTTCCAAAAAGCGTGAAGGGGCCGATTTTCTTTAACCATCCCTGGAAACCTTTGGAGATAGTCCCCAGTGCGCCTATGACAATCGGGATCACTTTGACTTCATGGCAGTTCCAAATCCTTTTCACCTCCCACTTTTGGTCCTGGTATCGGTTAATTTTCTCCCTCTCCTTCTCTTGCACTCTCGTGTCGAACGGGCAGGCCACATCCACAATCAGGCACGATCTTTTTTCTTTGTCCACAACCACCATGTCAGGTCTATTGTGTTCCAGTTTTTTGTCCGTCTGTATCCTAAAATCCCACAGCACCTTCACCTGACTGTTCTCCATCACCGCCTCTGGCCTATGCTCATACCATTTCTCAGAATGTGGTAGATTGTTTACTTTGCACAGGTGCCAGTGGATCACCCTGCCCATCACATCGTGTCTCCAGCCCTTATAGTGGGTCTGGGCTAGGTGTTTACACTCGGACACAATGTGAGCCACAGTCTCCTCTCTCTCTCCACAGATCCTGCACAGTGGGCTAGCCTCCTCCTTGTAGATATGGTGCTTCAACCACTTCGTTTTGAGGGCCTGCTCCTGCGCAGCCATTAGCATTCCTTCTGTAGCCTTTTTGAGGTCTCCTCTTCTCAACCAGTTCCATGTCTGTGGATCTCTAAATTCAGTTTTCTCAAAGAAGGTACTATGAAGGGGTTTTCCCTTAAGGCTGCTCTTCCTCCTTGATGTTATTTCCTCCTTGGACATCCCCTGGCCTACTGTCCCCTCCTTCAGTACAGTTCTGAGCATTGGCTCCTTACTATAGGTCACGTATTTGTATAGGTTGTTTTTCTCCATCTGAACACAGTCCTCTATGCTGATAAGACCTCTTCCACCCTCAGATCTCCTTAGGTAGAGTCTATCGACATCACTCCTCTTGTGGAACATGTTGTAGATAGTCAATAGCTTCCTAGTCTTCCTATCCATTTCTTTTTGTTCAGCAACATTCCATCTCAGAATTCCCGCACTGTACCTAATAATAGACACAGCTCGGGAATTTACTGCGCTTATGGCATTTCTGCTATTCAGATGTGACTTCAATACGCTCCTTACTCTCCGAATGTATTCAGTTCTTAACAATTCCTTCATTTTTTTGTTCTTTATGCCATCAGCCTCCAGAACGCCCAAATACTTGTATCCTTCCTCAGAGTCAATTTCCTTTATCATCTCACCTGTTGGTATCTGGATCCCGTTACTTCTGCTCAACCTACCCCTTTTCATCACAATGACTCCACATTTACCAATACCAAACTGCATACATATATCACTGCTGAAAATACGGACAGTGTCAACAAGCACATCCAACTCCTTCTCACTTTTCCCGAAGAGCTTAAGATCGTCCATGAAGAGGAGGTGATTGATGGTAAGCTCTCCCCTTCCCAACTTGTATCCTGCTCTCACTTTTCGCAGCATAATGGTCAAGGGCATCAGGGCAAGGACAAACAACAGAGGGGACAGGCTATCTCCCTGGAAGATACCTCTCTTGATCTTCACGCTTCCCAAGGATACTCCAGTTGATGTCAACTCTGTCTCCCAGGACCCCATACTCCTGCCCAGCAACTGTCTGATGTTATCTGCCACCCTGAAGACCTCCAGGCTTTTGGTGATCCAGGAATGAGGCACCATGTCAAATGCCTTTCTGTAGTCTATCCATCCCATGGCAAGATCAGTGTGTCTCCTCCTGCAATTCCCCATTACCATCTTATCAATAAGCAACTGGTCCTTTGTACCACGTGACTTCTTTCGGCATCCTTTCTGTTCGTCCGGTAACAAGTTGTTTGTGTGGAGGTGATGGTAGATTTCCTCAGACACAATGCTCGTCAACAGTTTCCACATTACGGGCAGACATGTGATAGGTCTATAGTTGGTAACATCATTACCCTTGATTCGGTCTTTCATTATCAGAACTGTGGTACCTTTTGTCAACCACTCTGGCACCTCACCCGACACCAAGCAGTCATTGAACATGGCCGTCAGCTTCGGGTGGAGGGATGTTAGATGTTTAATCCAATACCCCTGCACACCATCTGGGCCTGGTGATTTCCAGTTGGTTAGCTTTTTGGCTTGCCCCTTAAGAGTTTCAACTGTGATGCTCAAATCAGTCTGTTGTTGTGCCTTCTCACCGATCTCCCTCTGTACTGTCTCAATCCACCCTGCCTGGGCATTGTGTCTAACATCCTGCTCCCATATTCCTCTCCAGAATGTTTTAGCTTGTTCCGCCCCAGGGATCAAGTCGTTGCCTCTTTCTTTCCCCTCAAGCTGTCCAAACAGCATCTTCTGGTTGTTGTCGAACATGCGGTTCATTATTATTATTATTATTATTATTATTATTATTATTATTATTATTATTATTATTATTATTATTATTCAAATCCCGCCGAGGTTAACTTTGCCTTTCATCCTTACGGGGTCGATAAAATAAAGTACCAGTAATGTACTGGTAATTGCTGGCCTTGTGCCAATATTAGAAACAATTATTATTATTATTATTATTATTACTATATATATATATATATATATAACGGCGATGAATTAGTTTTGCGAGGTTTTTGATATGAAATCGTGTGTCGAAACAAATATTGTTATACTTGGGGAGGGTCATATTTGTGTAATATTGCCAGAATTAATAACAGAACACACTCACTGTTTGGTTGGTTTTCGCTTTTCGCTTCTGTGTCTTTTATATCGGTAATCTAATTTATTCGGTCCTCAATGTTGCCATTGACTGACCAACGGTCAAAAATAATACAGATACAATATAGACACAAACACATATATATAGTTCATCAAAGTTCTTTCGTTGCACATCTGCAACATCGTCAGTGGTGCTATTGTTTCCTCCCGTTGCATTGTATTTTCTACGACATCTTTATTTAGTCTGTTTATATATTTATTTAGAAAATACAATACAGCGGGAAGAAACAATAGCACCACTGACGATGTTGCAGATGTGCAACGAAAGAACTTTGATAAACTATATATATGTGTTTGTGTCTATATTGTATCTGTATTATTTTTGACCGTTGGTCAGTCAATGGCAACATTGAGGACTGAACAAATTAAATTACCGATATAAAAGACACAGAAGCGAAAAGCGAAAATCAACCAAACAGTGAGTGTGTTCTGTTATTAATTCTGGCAATATTACACAAATATGACCCTCCCCAAGTATAACAATATATATATATATATATATATATATATATATAGTGAAAAATTGGACGGGAACAAAAACAGAGAGGCAGTGCAAACAACAAAGGTGTATTAGGTTCACGCTCTTGAGGGTGTGTGTGTGGGGGGGGGGGGGGGGCTACCACGACGTGTTGGGCATAAGCCCTTCTTCAGGAGAAAAGTGGGTGGGAAGAGAGTTCCGAGGGTGTGTTGGGGAGGGGTGGAGAGACATTTAGAAAAAAGAGGGGGGATATATATATATACACGTGGCCATATATATGTATATATATATATATATATATATATTTAATACAATAACAGAGATAGTTTAAAGCTAAACTCTGACTGGTAACCATCTTACTCAACAAACATTAGGTTATATTAAAATATAAACCCAATTTAAGTGTTTGGGGTGCTAACAATATGTATAATGTGGAAAAACCAGTTGTATTATTTTATGAGATATAATTAAAGTTAAAGTATATCTCTCTTTCCAAACAATTGTTTCATTATAAGTTTTCTACAAGTTGGGAGAATGTTTCCAGTTTATGTAGAAGCCTAATATATATTCATGTAAGAATATATTTAGGTGGGCACTTATAAATCATCAGTGGAAGCCCGTTAAACATTGATATAAGAAAACAATTTCTTACCGCTGTATATATAAATTAATAAAAACAATGAATAAAAACAAAGATACAGTTCCTTATATTAAAAAATTCATCATTTTACGATCGTTTCTAGGATATATATGTGTGTGTTGGTATGTATATTATATAGATCTATGTAAACATTTTGCAAACTATCAGAAGGAATATACATACCTACATATATATATGCTGTCTTCAGAAATATGATATTTGGATTACGTTGAGTTCTTCATACGAATTTTGACACTACACTATATTTTGGTAGCTTTATCTACATATATATATATATAATATATAATATCAAAAGATGGTTAAATGAGTTCCATGTATTTTATTATGCGCATTTCAAAAACAAATGTCATCATGCAATAACATTTGTGTTTTCATCAGATAAAATTCATTTAAAACTGCACTATCCACAAGTATTTTTAACCTTCAAATCATGTCCTCCTATTTAATCTGATGAAAACACAAATGTTATTGCATGATGATATTTGTTTTTGAAATGCGCATAATAAAATACATGGAACTGATTTAACCATCTTTTGATCTTATATATTATGTATACTCCAGTCCGACAAACTGTAGAGTGCTTCTTATAGGATATCTGCATTGCTTTATTGTACTACAATAAAACTCACCTCCTACATTATATATATATATATATATATATATATATATTAGAAAGTGAGTTTTTTTTTGCAAAATGAAAAATAACCGAGGTGTGCTACACGTGTGAAAGTATAAAGAAAAAACAGATGAAATCGAAAATACGACTGAAGTATTATTTAAAAAAATATATATATATTTATTTGGTTCCTTTACCGGTTTCGCAGTTCTTCTGCTTTTCAAAAGTAGAGTTGAGATGGAGTAATGTTTTACTTTGCACTCATCTGTTCTTTAGCAATTCATTTTGTTGTATTTGAAAGGAAGTGTATGATTTCCAAAACGGAAAACCAATATTTCTACACACCCATATACACACATATATACACACACTCACTATCTCTCTCTTTTTCTCTTTCTCCAGCTCTCTTTCTAATTCTCTCTCTCTATAAACACACATATATGTATATATATATATATATATATATATATATGTTTGCGTGAATGTATATAAATATATATAAAGATATATATATATAATATAGAGCATATATACATATATGCATGTATACATTGTACACATACACGTACACATATACACACACACATATATATATGCATATATGTATATATATCTATGTCTTTATCTATATCTATATCTATATATATGTATGTATATATATTTATATATATGTATATATATTTATATATATATGTGTGTGTACATATATATATATATATATATCATATATATATGTATATATATATATATATACATGTTTATATATATATACATATATATTTATATATATATATATATATATACCCATAGATACATATATATACATATATATATATATACATATATTTTTATATGTATATTTGCATATATATTTCCATACATACATATAATGTATATATATATATATATATATATATATATATACACACATAGATTTCTATCAATATATGTTGACACATAGGTACAAGAGTACATCTATATAATTGAAATTTTACATTTTTTTCTTGATTTTTTAGGTTTCGTCAAATATTGAAAAAATATTCCATTCTATTTTTCCTGTTCTTGGAAACATCTCGTGAGAAGGATCTTCTTCTTTGCACACGACATTGATTTTTCTCTGCGTTGATAATGTTTGGCAGTATGGAGACAGCGAAGGAGAATATGCTTTGCGGCATAGAACTTCGTCTGTTAACATTCTGAGTTCAAATCCTGCCGAGGTCACCTGTGTCTTTCACACTTACGGGGGTCGATAAAATATAGTACCAGCAATGGAATGGGGTCGATTTGGACCTTGGCATAAGAAAAAGTGCCTATATCAGAAATAATTATTCAACGGAAGGTGGATTGGCAGTGTAGGTTGAGCGCCGGACTTGTGCGGCATATAGTTACTGCCCTCCTTTCTGAGTTGAAATTCTACTGAGGTTAGCTTTGGCGTTCATGCTTACATGGTCGATGTATAAAGTAACCAATAAAGGAATGGGGTCGATTTAATCAACTTTCCCCAACCCCAAAATTGTTGGCCTTGTGCCTAAAACAGAAACAATTATTTAACAGCGGTGGATTAGCAATACCGGTAGATCATCGGACATGTTGTGTAGCACATAGTTACGGCCCTTTACGTTCTGAGTTCAAATCTCCCCTAGGTTAGCTTTACCAATCATTCCTACGAGGTCGAATAAATAGGAGTTTTTTATATAGGCACAAGGCCGGCAATACTTTTGTGGGGTGGATAAAATCGATTAAACCTACCCCAGTGCATTACTGGTACATTATTTTATCGACCCCGTAAGAATGAAAGGTAAAGTTAGGCTCGGCAGGATATGGACTCAGATCCTAAAGGGCCGTAACTCTATGCTGCAAAGCATGGCGTCCGACTCTCTACCGATAATACCAAATGTACCAGTAAGACACTGAGGACGATTTTATCGATTATCACCTCCCCCTGAAATTGGTGGTCTTGTGCCACCGCCGCCTCCGCCGCCACCGCCGTCATTGCTGTTGTTGTTCTTATGTTTGTGTGGTGTTTTTAACGTTTTCGCCTTTAGCGCCGCTGGTTGTTTTTAACTGAGACTTTATGAATGGTTGTTTTGGTTGTTATCCTGGTTGCTGAAGTTCTCGATGCTCCTATCATTGTTATTCTTGTATGACGTCATTGTCGTTCATGTTATATAATTTTTTACTTTTCGTTGTCGTTAACAGCATTTACGTTTCTGTTGTTGATGTGGTTGTTGTTGTTGTCATGGCTGTTGTTGATGTTTTGTTTTATTTCGCTCTACTTTTTTTTTATTATAGTTACCATCATTTACACTATAACTGTTTTCATTTCTATTGTTGTTGTTGTTGTTATTATTGTTGTTGTTGATGTTTTGTTTTGTTTTGTTTTGTTTTAA
>OZ024749.1:25640248-25642748 GCA_964016885.1 Eledone cirrhosa | reverse complement strand
AGAGAAAGAGTTTCTTGGAGGAAAGAAGTAGAGAGTGCGAACCAGAGAGGTTACGTGAGGCAGAGAGTGGGATATATATATATATATATATATATATATATATATATATATATATATATATATATATATATATATATACATAATATATAAGATCAAAAGATGGTTAAAAGAGTTCCCTGTATTTTATTATGCGCATTTCAAAAACAAATATCATCATGCAATAACATTTGCGTTTTCGTCAGATAAAATAGGGAGACATGATATGAGGTTAAAACACACTTGTGAATAGTGCAGTTTTAAATCAACATATGAAAAGTAGTTTTAGATTGATGTGTGATATTGGCAAAAAAAATGTTGAGGAGCGGGGAGGTTGAAAAGGATGAAAAAGAGGAGGAGATGAGAGTAAAACCTCTTTTTCATCCTTTCCAACCTCCCCCTCAACATTTGTTTTCCCAATATCACACATCAATCTAAAACTACTTTTCATATGTTGATTTAAAACTGCACTATTCACAAGTGTGTTTTAACCTTCATATCATGTCTCCCTATTTTATCTGACGAAAACGCAAATGTTATTGCATGTTGATATTTGTTTTTGAAATGCGCACAATAAAATACATGGAACTCTTTTAACCATCTTTTGATCTTATATATTATTTATACCCCAGTCCTACAAACTGTAGAGTGCTTCTTATCCGATATCTGCATTGCTTTATTGTACTACAATAAAACTCACCTCCTACATATATATATATATATATATATATATATATATATATATATATATATAACGAAGGAATTGCGGTAAGGAACCAGATGGACCATATATTTATCTGTGGATGAATCTATATCCTGATTCTCTTTCAGATGAGTTTGAATTATTTTTCCCACATCTTACGTTAACTATTTTTCCCATTTTGACGCTATAGTCACTTATTTATTATGGAATACTGTTGGCTTTTCGCTACAATGTTTTCTATACCTTTCATTTATATATATATATATATATACATATATATACATATATATCTGTGTATATATATATATATATGTATATATATATATATATATATATATGTATATATTATATATATATATATATATATATGCATATATATATATATATATATATATAACGAAGGAAATGTGGTAAGGAACCATGTGGACCATAACGCACCAAAGGACTCAATACTTAGGGTAGTACAGTGGGTAATAGGAACACGTATGACCCCGACGGCAGAGCTCAAGCCGTATCGACGGCTATTTCAGTCCAGAAATAGCCGTCGAAACGGCTTGAGCTCTGCCGTCGGGGTCATACTTGTTCCTATATATATATATATATATGAGAGTATTGAAGTTTGCATTGTGGAATAATAAGGTAAATTTCTTTAAGTCGTTTGGAAGCCTCGACAATGCAATGGGTAAATCTCCGGGTAACAAGATCCGGTGGTGGAGAGAGAGATATGTAAGTGGGTGTACGTTGAGATGCGTGGCGTGTATAAGACAGTAGCGTGTAGAGGAATGAAGGAAAGAGCGTAAAGGATAAATATAAAATATATATATATATATATATATATATATATATATATATATATATATATATATGTGTGTGTGTGTATATATATATATATATATATATATATATATATATATATATATATAAAAGACGTAAAATAAGAAAAAATTTTTAAAAAGTTTAAAAAATTTTTTAACTTACTTACTTAAGTTTTCACTCCAACTAATTAGTTTCTGGAATGGGATAAAGACAGTTACGTAATCTAACTGTCGAGAATTCATTGCGTCATCAGGGAGTCTATTCTCAGCTAAGTCTCCAGGCAATGCGCGGACACTGGCGGCTCATATACAAATAATAATAATTCGGTAGATGGAACAGCTAGCGGGGACTGACTTCCATGCACTGAAATCCTCACTGCCTCTAGTCAAATGGCCGATTCTAAAGAATCAATCACGTGACACAGAGGCTAGTCAGTAGGAATGGGATGGTAAGATGACAGACGCCTACTAACACCCCCCCAAAAAATTTTTTAGTAGTGGTTTTGGCAGGTTTGCTCGACAAATCAGTGATTTGGAGATAAATATAGATAATTTAATATATCAACTAACATAAGCGCACAGATGTACGCTAATGCCAGCAAATACACAGGTTATGTCATAGTACCTAGGTGGTTCAATGCAGGAGGATGCAGAACAATAATATAAAAGACGTAAAATAAGAAAATTTTTTTTTAAAGTTTAAAAAATTTTTTTTAGCTTACTTACTTAAATTTTCACTCCAACTAATTAGTTTCTGGAATGGGATAAAGACAGTTACGTAATCTAACTGTCGAGAATTCATTGCGTCATCAGGGAGTCTATTCTCAGCTAAGTCTCCAGGCAATGCGCGGACACTGGCGGCTCATATAAAAATAATAATAATTCGGTAGATGGAACAGCTAGCGGGGACTGAATTCCATGCACTATATATATATATATAAGCCAA
>OZ024749.1:25625248-25627748 GCA_964016885.1 Eledone cirrhosa | reverse complement strand
TACTGTTGGCTTTTCGCTACAATGTTTTCTATACCTTTCATTTATATATATATATATATATACATATATATACATATATATGTGTGTATATATATATATATGTATATATATATATATATATATATATATGTATATATTATATATATATATATATATATATGCATATATATATATATATATATATATAACGAAGGAAATGTGGTAAGGAACCATGTGGACCATAACGCACCAAAGTACTCAATACTTGAGGTAGTAGAGTGGGTAATAGGAACCAGTAAGACCCCGACAGCTGAGCTCAAGCCGTTTCGACGGCTAATTCTGGACTCAGAATTAGCCGTCGAAACGGCTTGAGCTCAGCTGTCGGGGTCTTACTGGTTCCTATATATATATATATATATATATATATATATATATATACACGTATATATAATATATATAATAATGATAATAATAATATTAATAATAAAAGAACGATAAGAGATAGGATGAAATAGATATAAAACGATGTTGGGTGGGGGAGGAATTGTTGTCCTTTCGGCTTTATATGGCGACGACATAGATGGCGAAGTTTCCTCGTAGTATCGACATTACAATGACCTCTCTCATTCTCAATAGCCATATTCCTGTTACAGAAAATATTTGGATATCTGAGAAAAGCTGTTGTTTTATTATGCCTTTCTCTTTAGAGCAGACGACAACTGCTTTTGATGAATAAATAGCATTGTCAATTCGCTTTAAGGGGGAGGCATATTGCTTCCATTGTACCTGGTAATAATTTGTTGTTATTTTCAATTGCGCCTGAAGGCCGGACATTGTGATGAAACTTTAAAGGCGACTAAAAACTATGCCATGACTTGAATATCGTTTAAATATATTGAAAGAATGAAAGAAAAAAATTAATAGAAAAGCAGATAAAATGGTGTTGTTCCTCGAATAAAAGATGTTTATACTTGTGTGATGAACACAAGTGTTGGCCTGTGGGACAAAACACTTTGAAGCATTAATTTCACTTGTGTTAGTTATCAATCTCCAATTCATTGTCCTTTAGGCGAAAGTTGCTTACATTCAATTCAGATTGTGATAACTGAAGTTATGTAATGTAATGTTATGTAATGGTTACAATATACAACTTGTGCAATTCGATATTAGTTTCGTTTCTGAAATATGTGTGTTTAAACCCTGCTGTAGTTTGCCAGGAAACACGAAAATAATTGCAACCACATCTTTTAAATACATATAGCAAATATATATATATATATATATATATATATATATATATATATAGAGAGAGAGAGAGAGAGAGAGAGAGAGAGAGAGAGAGAGAGAGTGAGAGAGAGGGGAAAGAGAGAGAGGTAGAGCACTGGAAGGTACTATCCGTAGTGGTAGAGCACTCAGTCCATGGGACGAGTTAGGTAGAAGTGGTAACACAACAGTTATTTCACTATATCGAGAACAATTTTTTCACCTTAGCGGATCTTCAGCTGAAGTATCTGTTGAAATGTCTGTTTAAATATCTGTTGTGTTACCACTTCAGCGTGTGGCAGAGTGGTTAGAGAATTGGATTCGCAATCGTAAGGTTGTGAGTTCGATTCTTGGACCAGGCGATGCGTTATGTCCTTGAGCAAGACACTTTATTACACGTTGCTCCTTCTACCTGGAGTTGCGAACGATAGATAGTATTAGCAATTGAAAAGACAAACGGAAGCATTGTTCCCTTGGTCCGATTTGACGAAAGTCGATCGTTCCTGTGATATATATATATGAAACAGTTGTAGTCCTGTAAATGCTATTTCTATATTAAATATTTATACCCTGCTGTATGGAGTATCTTACTTGCTGTGGTTACCCCCGATTGAACCCGGGTTGCAACCACACACACACATACACACTGACACATATATATTTATATATATCCATATGTGTGTATATTTATATTTGTGTATTTATATGTGTGTATATATATGTATGTCTATATATACATATATATATGGTGGGGGGGGGGGGGGGGTTCTGTGTGAAAATTAGAGGTATATTCTGAAAGAATGAGAGTTACAATCACCAACGTAGTTTACCCATAAAAGCAAATATGCTTGCTCCACAGACATTATAACAGGAACAACACAGGAGACTACGAACACCAATATAATGGGACTCCACCACGTCCACCATTTTCTCCTAAAGGAACATTACGAATGATAATAATAATAATAACAATAATCATAATAATTGTTTCTACTTTTGGCACAAGGCCAGCAATATACCAGTACATTACTGGTACTTTATTTTATCGACCCCGTAAGGATGAAAGGCAAAGTTAAACACGGCGAATAATAATAATAATGCTTTCTTTATTAACCACAGGGGTTTACATGAAGTAGATATTAAGGACAGTACAGGACAATACAGGAGGGTACAAATGGGCATTTCTACGTGTAAAAAAACAGAGGATGTAATAAAAATAACAATGAAAAATTCCCCAATAGGGGGGAGACTTCCGAAG
>OZ024749.1:25595248-25617748 GCA_964016885.1 Eledone cirrhosa | reverse complement strand
CCCAGAGCGCCTACAACCACTGGTATTGTTTTAGTTCTCAATTTCCACATTTTTCCAATTTCTATCTCCAGGTCCTTATACTTGCTCAATTTTTCAAATGTTTTTATAGATACATTCTTGTCTATTGGAACAGACATATCAATTAGCAGGCATACCCTCTTTTGAAAGTCTTTCAATATTATATCAGGTCTCTTTGCATCTATTTTTCGGTCTGTTTGGATGCTAAAGTTCCACAAGATTGAGATGTGATCTTTTTCAAGTATGGGAGGTGGTTGATGCTCCCACCAATTCTTTTGATGCGGCAGGTCAAAATGCTTACACATTATCCAATGTACGTATTGTGCAGCTCTGTCATGCCTGTTTAGGTATTCGGTTGGAGCTATAGGACTGCACATTGAAATTATATGGTCAATGGTCTCTGGTTGTTTTTTGCATACACGGCATAATGGGCTGCACCCATTTTTTATTATGTTGGCTTGGTAATTTTCTGTTGGCAGACACTGATCTTGTGCCGATATAATCAGTCCTTCAGTCTCCGATTTCAGTCCAGAGGATGCCAACCACTGACGGGTTAAAGTTTTGTCAACATCAGGATTGTTAGCTCGCTCTGGGTATTTTCCATACAGAGGCTTTTCTTGCCATTTCTTAGCCAGTTTCTGTAGCAGTTCTTTCTTTGCAGTTACTTTTACCTGCTTTGCTTTTTCTGTGTTTTCCATTTCAGCAGTAAATGGGACTTCTGAAATGTGTAGTCCATTACTGTATCTTTGTGCATCTTTTGTAATGGAATATGATCTTTTGATGGTTTCGTGTTTCAAAACGAGTTTGATCATCCAATCATGTGATTCCCTTAGATATGTAGATAATCCAATTGTTGCAGTTTTCAACGCAATGTCTAACTGGATTAACCCACGTCCTCTTTCTTTCCTAGGGAGATATATTCTATCTATATCTGCCTTAGGATGATGCATTCTGTGCATGGTTAAGAATTTTCGAATTTTTGTATCGAGCCTACGGATCTCTGTGCTTGACCAGTTGATGACATTGTAACTGTAGGTTACTACTGGTATGGCAAGCGTGTTTATGGCATCGATCCTATTCCTTGCATTCAATTCCGTTCTAAAGATTGCTCTTACTCTGCGGTAACATTCCTTCCTTATCCTTTCCCTCATTGTCGAGTGCTTGATTCCGTCTCCTTCACAAACACCTAGATATTTGTAAGTTTATTCTTGATCAAGTTCTCTTATCACGTTCCCCCGATCAAGATTAATGTCTGAACTCTTCAGCAGCTTTCCTCTGGTGAACGTTGCTTTGGCGCATTTATCTAGTCCAAACCCCATTTTAATGTCATCACTGAACTGCTCCACAGTGGATAATAGCCCTTGCAATTGTTCATCATTTTTTGCAAATAGTTTCAGGTCATCCATGTAGAACAGGTGATTAATGGTTTTGTCATAGACTTTATATCCATGTTTTGTTTCATTGAGCATTTTACTTAATGGTATAAGTGCGATGCAGAATAAAAGCGGTGATAAAGAGTCACCCTGAAAAATTCCACAATTAATATTAACTTCTCCAGCTTCCAGTGATTTTGTTTCACTATTCAAAAGGAGTGTCGTTTTCCATGTCTTCATACTGAATGACAAAAACCTCCTGACAACGGGGGATACTTTGAAAATCTCTAAGCATTTTTCAATCCAACTGTGTGGCAAACTATCAAATGTTTTTTTATAATCTATCCAAGCAATCGATAGATTTTTGTGTCTATTATGACAATCTTCCAGTATCATTTTGTTAACCAGAAGCTGATCCTTACAGCCATATGAGCCTCGTTTACACCCTTTCTGCTCAATGGGAAATAGGTCATTTGTTATCAGGTGGTCATATGTGTATTCAGTTAGGACTGATGTTAAAATTTTATACATTGTGGTCAAGCAAGTTATCGGTCTGTAATTTTTGGGATTGTTTGTCTCATCATTCTTCGGAAGCAGGAATGTAATGCCGTTAACTAGCCATGAAGGTATCTTTTCTGGCTCCATAACTATTCATTGTAAAGTTGGGCTAACAGCTCATGAGACTCTGTGAAGGCATTTATCCAAAAGTTTTGTATTTTGTCTTTTCCTGGGGATTTCCATTTGCTGGTTTTTCTTAGAGCCAAGCGCAATTGTTCAACTGTTATATTTTCCCATGTTTGTTCCTCAAGGTGAGCTGTATCTTTCATTTGTCTGTCTATCCATGGGGCATGTATGTTATGAACTTTTTCTTCGGCCCAGATCTTTTCCCAGAATTCTTGCACTTCCTCCTTGGGTGGTATTGATTTAGCAGTTATTGTTGACTTACCAATTTTTCTGTAGAAGTTTCTTTGGTTGTTTTTGAACATATTATTGTCCTTATAGAATCTAGATCGTTTTTCAAATCGCCTTATACGAGCAGCTTTGGCCGACACTTTTTGCTTGATTATTTCTATCAGCATGTCTATGTCACATGTTGATTTTAAACTGTACTTTTTTTTCAATTTTCTAAGTTTAGTTTGTTTAACATGTTCACCTACTTTATAGTTTGTTAACATTTCTATGTCAGATCGAGAAGGTTTATTTGGCGATTGATGTTCTCTTGCCAAGTAGATTTCTTGTGGGAATTCCTTTGTTTTTTCATCTTCACTCCACATAAGTGAGTGGTGACTTTAGCCGATGCATAATAGAGATGATTTAAATCAGTAATGTTTAGTTTGTTTGTGATGATAATGTTTTTGAGAATTATGTTAGTCTTGTGTATTATCTTTTGGTTCTGTTTGGAGTTCTGGATCTTAGGGAGGGTGTCTCGTTGCCCCATGTCAGATTCTTTCATTTTCATCCATTCGATCATAATTTCATCCTTCAAGTTGGCAAGTTCATCTTATTCATTTCTTTATCATTTACGATCTCATTATTTTCATTTGGAGTTTCATCCTGAGCATGCACTCCCTCCACTTTTTCGATCCTTTCTTTAATTTGTTCTGTTGCCAGTGATTTCGCCCCAACCCTGGGATTCGAAGTGTTACAGTTTACCTCGTTTTCACTGAAACATATTTCATTTTCCCTTCGCTGACTTTGTGCTAATAGCTTGATCTGATCAATTTCTATATCAGTTAGTAACATTTTTCTTACAATATTTCTTCGTATATTGGCTAGTTTGTTACTGTCAATATAGCCTCTGTTTTCGGGATGTTTCTTTTTCCAGTTGATATATGTCTGTTCTGTATTCGATGTATTTGATGGGTAGTACATGGCAGTGTATAAAGCCTCAAGGACTTCTTTATTATCTTCCCTTGACCATTTTTCTCTCTTTTTCTTTGGATTTCTTGGTGGTGAGCATGGAGGGCCAAAAGTAGGAGTGTTCCGGTTATGGGAGGTCTCCAGCTCCGAAGTGATGGGAAGGTTTGAACCATTAGCTGATTTTTCGACCCCAGTCTGGTTCCTCTCTGAGGGACGCGGCCCTTTTTTACCCGGGTGACGGCCGATCCGGTATGAGATTTTATCATTAGACATTTACTTTATTTTGTCGCGTTTTATCCTTATCCGCCAAGGGGTAATCATTTCGTGTTACCACTTCTAGAACGAGTGTCAACCAAGACTAGAGGGGTCGTTCTCCCCTAGAGACACGGCTATTCCCCGCCGGCCGCCATCCCGATATTTCTTGGTCCCGGGGTTTTCTTTTTGTTGTTTTTTTTAAAATTGTTATTATCATGAGTGGTTCCTTAATGTAAGCATTGCGTGGCTTAAGAATGAAATTATTAATAATTGTCTCCACTCCAGGTACAAGGCCAGCAATCACCCAGTGCATTACAATAATATAATATACTTTTTGTTGTAGTTGGCTGTTATTGTTGTTGGCTATGTCGGTGGTGGTGCCGGGGCTTTTTATATTGTTGGTGAGGAAAGGGTGAGCCAGCAGTCCCATAGTTGTTGATATTGACGTTTGGCCTTGGCCAGGTCACTAAGTCAATCTATTTATATCTTTTGCTAGCCTCTCCCTTGTCTAGTGATACTGGCACCTTCCCCTTTCTCTCTCAAGTTAACAGGGGAATAGTGGTGGTAGCATTGAAGGAGTGGTGGCGGCAGGGAGATGTGGGAGACAGTAGCGGCGGTATCGATACTGAGACAGTGGTGGTGGTGATGTCGATACCGAGGCAGTGGTGGTGGTGATGTGGTCGTATTACTGTAGTGATGGTGTTGTAGCGGTGGTAGCAATGAAGGAGTGGTGGTGGCGGTGATGGGATAGTGGTGGTAATGATGGCAGTAGTGAGTGGTGGTGGTGAAATTGCCGTTATTATTATTATTATTATTATTATTATTATTATTATTGTTATTGTTATTCCTTGAATCTCAGTCATTGATGTTGGTTAACTGGAAAGTCCGTTGGATTGAATATCAAGCCACTACCTGCAGCCTCAGATATTCAGGACGTATCGGAGGGTTCCTGCTGTTCCAAGCAAGCATGCCTTTTGAAGCGTTCCAAACAGCGTGAAGGGGCCGATTTTCTTTAACCATCCCTGGAAACTTTTGGAGATAGTCCCCAGTGCGCCTATGACAATCGGGATCACTTTGACTTCATGGCAGTTCCAAATCCTTTTCACCTCCCACTTTAGGTCCTGGTATCGGTTAATTTTCTCCCTCTCCTTCTCTTGCACTCTCGTGTCGAACGGGCAGGCCACATCCACAATCAGGCACGATCTTTTTTCTTTGTCCACAACTACCAGGTCAGGTCTATTGTGTTCCAGTTTTTTGTCCGTCTGTATCCTAAAATCCCACAGCACCTTCACCTGATTGTTCTCCATCACCGCCTCTGGCCTATGCTCATACCATTTCTCAGAATGTGGTAGATTGTTTACTTTGCACAGGTGCCAGTGGATCACCCTGCCCATCACATCGTGTCTCCAGCCCTTATAGTGGGTCTGGGCTAGGTGTTTACACTCGGACACAATGTGAGCCACAGTCTCCTCTCTCTCTCCACAGATCCTGCACAGTGGGCTGGCCTCCTCCTTGTAGATATGGTGCTTCAACCACTTCGTTTTGAGGGCCTGCTCCTGCGCAGCCATTAGCATTCCTTCTGTAGCCTTTTTGAGGTCTCCTCTTCTCAACCAGTTCCATGTCTGTGGATCTCTAAATTCAGTTTTCTCAAGGAAGGTACTATGAAGGGGTTTTCCCTTAAGGCTGCTCTTCCTCCTTGATGTTATTTCCTCCCTGGACATCCCCTGGCCTACTCTCCCCTCCTTCAGTACAGCTCTGAGAATTGGCTCCTTACTATAGGTCACGTATTTGTATAGATTGTTTTTCTCCATCTGAACACAGTCCTCTATGCTGATAAGACCTCTTGTGAAACATGTTGTAGATAGTCAATAGCTTCCTAGTCTTCCTATCCATTTCTTTCTGTTCAGCAACATTCCATCTCAGAATTCCCGCACTGTACCTAATAATAGACACAGCTCGGGAATTTACTGCGCTTATGGCATTTCTGCTGTTCAGATGTGACTTCAATACGCTCCTTACTCTCCGAATGTATTCAGTTCTTAACAATTCCTTCGTTTTTTTGTTCTTTATGCCATCAGCCTCCAGAACGCCCAAATACTTGTATCCTTCCTCAGAGTCAATTTCCTTTATAATCTCACCTGTTGGTATCTGGATCCCGTTACTTCTGCTCAACCTACCCCTCTTCATCACAATGACTCCACATTTACCAATACCAAACTGCATACATATATCACTGCTGAAAATACGGACAGTGTCAACAAGCACATCCAACTCCTTCTCACTTTTCCCGAAGAGCTTAAGATCGTCCATGAAGAGGAGGTGATTGATGGTAAGCTCTCCCCTTCCCAACTTGTATCCTGCTCTCACTTTTCGCAGCATAATGGTCAAGGGCATCAGGGCAAGGACAAACAACAGAAGGGACAGGCTATCTCCCTGGAAGATACATCTCTTGATCTTCACGCTTCCCAAGGATACTCCAGTTGATGTCAACTCTGTCTCCCAGGACCCCATACTCCTGCCTAGCAACTGTCTGATGTTATCCGCCACCCTGAAGATCTCCAGGCTTTTGGTGATCCAGGAATGAGGCACCATGTCAAATGCCTTTCTGTAGTCTATCCATCCCATGGCAAGATCAGTGTGTCTCCTCCTGCAATTCCCCATTACCATCTTATCAATAAGCAACTGGTCCTTTGTACCACGTGACTTCTTTCGGCATCCTTTCTGTTCGTCCGGTAACAAGTTGTTTGTGTGGAGGTGATGGTAGATTTCCTCAGACACAATGCTCATCAACAGTTTCCACATTACGGGCAGACAAGTGATAGGTCTATAGTTGGTAGCATCATTACCCTTGATTCGGTCTTTCATTATCAGAACTGTGGTACCTTTTGTCAACCACTCTGGCACCTCACCCGACACCAAGCAGTCATTGAACATGGCCGTCAGCTTCGGGTGGAGGGATGTTAGATGTTTAATCCAATACCCCTGCACACCATCTGGGCCTGGTTGATTTCCAGTTGGTTAGTTTTTTGGCTTGCCCCTTAAGAGTTTCAACTGTGATACTCAAATCAGTCTGTTGCTGTGCCTGCTCACCGATCTCCCTCTGTACTGTCTCAATCCACCCTACCTGGGCATTGTGTCTAACATCCTGCTCCCATATTCCTCTCCAGAATGTTTTAGTTTGCTCCGCCCCAGGGATCAAGTCGTTGCCTCTTTCTTTGCCCCCAAGCTGTCCAAACAGCATCTTCTGGTTGTTGTCGAACATGCGGTTCTGTTTATACTGACTGACTCTGTTCTCGTATCGCCTGATTTTTGCACTCTTTGCTACAATGCGTTGCATCAATTCCTCTATGATAATATTTAGCTTTTTACTCCTAGTTTTGTATTTTATTTCCAGTCTATTTTTAGTGCCTATGTTTTTTAGTGTCCCATTCAGTAGTGACTCAAGCTTTCCTATGTCATTTCTCATTTCTCCGATTTGCCCACTCAGTCGCTTCTTCCACCACGGCTCTGCTCTTTCTTGTCTGTTGTTTCCTCTCGCTTTTATACCAAGTAGTTTCCTCACCGTATTTGCTGTTGCTCTGAGGATATTGTTGCACTGGTGAAGGCTCCTCGCCTCAAGGTATGGGATGACTTTGTTTACCTTAGCTGTTGTTTCTTTTAACTTTTTCCTGTCTACAAATCTTAGGTTCATAGGTCTCCCACTATCATTGTTCAATTCATCTACCACTAAATTTAGGATGTCAACCGAATCTTGTCCTAGCCCGTCAGCATTCATCTCCTCAGTGGCCGTATCTCTGTTCCAGGTATTATTTATCTCAGTACTCAGATCATTGTCTGCTTCGGGTGGTTCCTCCGTTCTCAGGACCTCCTCACCTTCATTTCCCACCGGCTCGCTTGTCTGGCATACTACACCCGCCATCTCCAAGCCATTCTCTCTGCTCAGTTCCTCCAGTTCCAGCTCGCTTATCCACCCATTAGTTCTTATTACCCGAGCATGCCCGGCCAATTTTTGTTCATCTAATTTAAATAAACCAATCTCGTTCCAGATGTTATGCATCCGTCTCCTGTAGCCCCTCTCCTTGGGGTTACTTTTCAGGTAGCATTGCATAACAGTTCTATTCAATTCTTTCGTCCAGTTGGTTCTGGCCCCTTTCCTTCTTCTCCTTCCTCCAACATCAGCAGTATTTGGTTGACAGTCAGGTTCCTGCTGCTGAGCCAGGGGGCACCTGTTGGGTGAGAGTCTGTCACATGACGTTCTAGTCTCCATTTCACCGTTATTCGAACTGTTTATGTTCGATATTTAAACACTCTTATCGAGGATTGGCGAATGTATGTTTACATAGCCATCTGTGGATCCGCCATCCCATTTGGCCCTTGTGTGGCATTATCACCACGCTGTATACGAACACACATAAATAAACAAACACACAGGCAGAAAGGGCCCCAGAAATGAATAAGCATAAATTTCATTGTAATGTAGTGTTCGAATGTCTGACTTAGTTTTAGTTTTTTAAGTTTTACTTTTTCCCCCCTCTTCTCTGTCCGTCCGCCTGCTTCTCTCTTCATTCTTATTTTCTTTACGTTTTTGGGGTTTCTTTTTTTTGTTTTTGTTTTACTCTGTTTGTTTTTCTCGTTTTTTGCTGTTGTTGCTGTGCTGCTTTGGTTTTATTGTTTGTTTTTTCTTTTTTCTTTTGGGTCTATCTATATATTTTGATGCCTTCCTCTTTGTTAGTAGTAGGAATTCTATAATGTGGAAGTAGCAGCCAGCAGGGAAGTGGGAGACTGGCGGCGTTAGCGATACTGAGACAGTGGTGGTGGTGATGTCGATACCGAGGCAGTGGTGGCGGTGATGTGACCGTATTACTGTAGTGATGGTGCTGTAGCCGAGTCAAGGGGTGGTGGCGGCGGTAATGGGATAGTGGTGGTAATGATGGCCGTAGTGAGCGGTGGCGGTGAAGGTGAAAATGTGTCGTTATCTGGCTGTTGTGTTTAGTGTACACAGATGATGGGGTGGGTGGTGTATCTAGTTTCTGGTGTTGGTGAGTTTAGCTGTCCTATATAGTGTAGTCAGAGGAGAGGAGGGGAGGGGTTCTTCTTCCATTTATAGCCATTTTTTTTTTTTTTTTTGGATATACAGTGTACAATACAAAGTTGAATATTTGAATATTTGAGCCTTATAACAATATATTTTCTTTACGTTTTGAGCCTTATAACAATATATTTTCTTTACGTTTTGAGCCTTATAACAATATATTTTCTTTACGTTTTTGGGGTTTCTTTTTTTTGTTTTTGTTTTTCTCTGTTTGTTTTTCTCGTTTTTTGCTGTTGTTGCTGTGCTGCTTTGGTTTTGTTGTTTGTTTTTTTCTTTTTTCTTTTGGGTCTATCTATATATTTTGATGCCTTCCTCTTTGTTAGTAGTAGGAATTCTATAATGTGGAAGTGGCAGCCAGCAGGGAAGTGGGAGACTGGCGGCGATGTGACCGTACTGCTGTAGTGATGGTGCTGTAGCGGAGTCAAGGGGTGGTGGCGGCGGTGATGGGATAGTGGTGGTAATGATGGCCGTAGTGAGCGGTGGCGGTGAAGGTGAAAATGTGTCGTTATCTGGCTGTTGCGTTTAGTGTACACAGATGATGGGGTGGGTGGTGTATCTAGTTTCTGGTGTTGGTGAGTTTAGCTGTCCTATATAGTGTAGCCAGAGGAGAGGAGGGGAGGGGTTCTTCTTCCATTTATAGCCATTTTTTTTTTTTTTTTGGATATACAGTGTACAATACAAAGTTGAGTATTTGAATATTTGAGCCTTATAACAATATATTTTGGGTCCGAATTTTTTGGGGCTCAAGCCGGGTGCTTTACGTAGCATTTGTGCTAAGAGTTGTTATTTCACAAATGGTTTAAATATGTTAAAAATTCAAAACTTACGGGAGCGATTTCATGACCTCCGTCACCTCGTGCGTCTTCTTCCCTTATTATTATTATTATTATTATTATTATTATTATTATTATTATTATTATTATTATTATTATTATTATTATTATTATTATTATTATTATTATTATTATTGGCGACCTACGTAGTAAATCGTATCATCGTGAGCTCCGCAAAGGTTTGCTATTTTCAGTTGTTTAAAATTGCCATTTATGGAAATTTTTTATTGTTAACTGTATATAACTGCACATACATTGATTTCTGAAAAGGACACTCAAAAAGATTGGGACCTTGAGTCCAAAATTTAAACTTTTATTAATTATCAAACAAACATTTTTCTTTGAAAAATCATGGATGACTCAGGGTCACTCCTTCCTCACAAACAAACAACTCACACCGACACCACCATTGTAAATATTGCTACGTTTGCCAACACTGGAAATGTAAGCAGTAGCAATATTTTAAATTTGTCTCAGACAGACGTTCATTTCCCGCCATTACCAATGACTGCAGGTGTTAAAGCCGCCACCCCCACCACCACCACAGCGACAACAGAAACAAAAGAAACTCGTGATATCGAAATGAATTCAACCAATATGAACTCTTCCACACCGAAAACCACTGACGCCACCACCACCACCACCACCACCACCACAACTGAAACTAAAATTAACAATAACAAAAATAACGATAACAACAGCAACAATGAAATTAAGAAAACTACCCTGAGTTTTGCCAGAGTAGCAAAAACGTGCGATGCGGTCCAGGTAACTCGGGAGGAATTAGAAGAAGCCAAAGGAATGGTAAACAAAGATGGGTACAGCGCCAGCCTCACCCCCCTCTCACCTAATAAAATGGAGCATCGTCGCCTATGCACCGTGTCTTATTGGATAAAATCGCGCCGAGTGGAACGGGCATCCGAGTCCAAAATGCAAAAAGCTTTGGAACATGTGTGGGCAAACAAAACCCACATCAGACGTGGCCAGAAATATGGAACCGTGGACGTCTTTGAAACACCACAGGAGGCCAGAGAACACTCCATGGCCCCATTAAGAAGTGACGACTTCACACTCGTCCCAATCTATTGTGGCTAGAAACTTGCGAAGATCAGGGTGACCCACGTTCCACCGGCCATCGAAATTCCCTGGCTAATGGCTGCCGTCCTCGCCGGCATCGAGGCCAACACCAAGATAATTGAAATAGCGAAAGAAAAGCTGGAGAACTGGTCCGGATCTGGGATGGAGCTCCTGATCCAAGCGGACCATAAAAGCATTGAGGAGATCCCAGAGGTAATAGACCTCACTGACGGCAGCCAGCTCACCTTAATCGTCAAGGGCAGAAGCCCTAGGTGTGTCGTTTGTGGTGAAGGAACCCACCAAAGGGCTTTCTGCCCTCAGGCTACAAGGTTGAGGCCACCTCTCTTACCCACCCCAGTGACTCAACCATCAACACCACCAGCAGCAGAAATGGCAGCAACAACTGTAGCAGCAACAACAGAAGCAACTGTAACAGCAACAAACCCAGCAACAGTAGCAAAACAACACCACCACCACCCAACGCTTCAGAACTAGCACCAGCGCTTCCACCATCCACCACGCCACAACCAAAACCAAAGCCTGTGGAGGATTTTACACTCCCCGGCCTATCACAACTGGAGACAGATTGTGACGACGAGGAGTGGGAAACGGTATCAGGAAAAAAGAAAAAAAGAAACCAAAAAAGAAAAAATTCTCTTCCTTCCCCCTCCAAAAACAAAATACAGAGGGAAACAAATAAACTATCAAACAAAATAGTTAGGACAGATATGCCACCATCCACACCAGCATCACCAACCACATCACCACAAACACCAACACCATCACCATCATTAAACCCTACACCACCATCACCAACACCACAAAAGTCACCAAAAAGCGAAACAGAAACAAACCCACAACAAACGCCTACAAAACAAAACAACCAAAACGATACACACTACACAGCATTAAATTTGAACAACAACCAATTATTACACTACATGCAACACAACACCAGCATCACAGAAAAAGACTACACAACAACCCAAAAGTTCACACCACCTACAGACATGCAAATCACTCGCATTACACAGAAAACGTACACGACACTAAAACAAAAATTCCCCAAAGACATTGGAGACTTCCGACAAACACTCTCCAGGAGGATTTATAAGGACATCCTTCCAGAGGAGACCACAGGCAGTGTCAAGGATGGACAAACCATCTACGAGAAGTAAGGTAAGTGGTATTTCCCATCTTTTCTACTCCATTTCAACATGACCTCACTCAGATTAGGCAGCATAAATGCGCGTGGCTTGGGGTCGTTGTGGAAGCAGGGCCACCTGCTCAACGACCTCAGGTCACTAAACATAGATGTAGTGGCCATCAGCGAGACCAGAATCTCCGAAGCACGGGCCTTCGCACCGATCTTCGGCGGCTACGATGTGTACGCATCTCCCAGCCGTCCGGGATCGGGGGAGGAGTTCCTGTGCTTTTTCGGAGATGTTTGGATCTCGCCATACGGGCCATCTTCCTGGACCCAGAAGGTAAGTTGGTGGTGCTAGACGTGACCAGCGGCGACGGGGAAGCTTTCACGTTAGTAGCCGTCTATGCCCCGACAGGAGCAGGGCGGCTTGATTTCTTCCGGCGTCTGGAGTCCTTTCTTGGAACGTCCCGCTCTTTAGTGTTAGTGGGCGACTGGAACGGGATCTTAGATGCACGCTGAGTCTGTGTGGGATTAGCGAGTAGGGGAGGAGGGTGTAAGAGCCTCACCAACCTGCTCAGGCGTTTTGAACTGTCTGACAGGTACCGATTGGATTTCCCGAATGTGCTAATGTGGACTTGGACAAATCGCATTGGGTCATCCAGATCATGTCTAGATAGAGTATTTTGTATGGAAATAGATAGGTCTAGCATAGGCTGTCCACAATTCAAGATAGTCAGCTACACGGACCACACATTCGTGATCTGTGTGCTTGACTTAGATAGGCTTCATAGACAAGTCCCGGCTACTGGAACGCCTACAGAGAACGGATTAGCGAACTAGTTAAGCGGGCGTTGACAGGGGCCATCGTCAATAAGAAGTGGTGGTTTGCTCTGAAAAGAGCAATTAGAATAGTGTCCATTAGATTTAGTAAGGCTTTAACAATAGAGAAAAATAGAGCAGAGGGAGAACTAGTTAGAAAATTAGACGAGGCGCTTAGCAACGACGTACTTGCGGCGAAATTGGCCCTTGAAAAATTCTTCAATGCAAAGCACGATGGCTGCGTTGTCAGAGCTAGGGTGCGTGCTCTCAGACACGAGGGGACGAAAGCCGTTCAATGGGCCCGAGTGGCGGAGGCGCGTCGTGGCAACAAAGCCACGATCCGATATTTGGTGGACCACGACGGGCGCATGCTACTCGATCTCGGGCAAATGTGTGAAGCTTTTCACCGAGACCTCGCACAGCTGTTCGGGGGAAGCGGCGGGCCGGATCGAGGGATGGACTTTAGTGTCTACCTCGACGGACTGTCGCGGCTCTTGGTTACTGAGGCTGAATGTTGCGAAAAGCCGATAACAGCCGCTGAAGTACGGGAGGCATTTACTGGCTACACAAGTGGTAAAGCCTGGTTTGTATGGTCTGCCCTATGATGTTTACGTACAGATGCCAGACTTGTTCGGAGGCCTCTTGGCGGACGTCTACTGCAACTGGCAACAGAACGGGTGAATTCCCAGCTCTGTGAGCCGAGGAGCTGTGCCGATCAATTTAGATCAGTCGAAAGCTTTCGATAGGGTCGACCATCGTTACCTAGCGGCAGTCCTGAGGGCGGCTGGATTTGGGCCCATCTTCAGAGGCTGGATCGCTGCCATGCACAGCCACATCTGCTCTGTGGTGAGAGTGAACTATCACCTTTCGGAACCGTCCAACATCATGCGCTCGTCCGACAAGGATGTCCCCTCTCGTCCCTCTTATACGTATTGACTCTCGAGCCATTACTGCACAAACTGGAGACGTTGAAGGGGGTCCCGCGCGAACTTGGATGCGGAAGATCCGTGTCAGCTTATGCGGACGATGTCACCGTAGTGGTGTCGAACGCCAAACACATCGAGGCGATCGGCACTATACTAAGAGAATACGAAGCGGTGACAGGAGCAATAATCAACCTGGAAAAGTCAGTGGGCCTGCAGCTCGGCACCTGATCCTCGGGCGCTTGACGGACGGACCGGGTAAATTGTTCGGGGTCTGGTTCGGTCCGGACCTCCAGACAGACAAAAACTGGGACGAGGTAACGAGCAGGGTGGCTTCACTCGCCCAGAAATGGGCGTAGAGGAAGCTATCCCTGAAAGGTTGAGCGGAGGTGGCTAACGCGTAAATCGCGTCCGTCATCTACTACCGCCTGGCCGTCGTACCTTGTCCTAAGGCCCGCCTGGCTGCGCTGGAGCGTTTGCTCTTTCGCTTTTTGTGGAAGGGACGCGCTCCGATGGTCAGGCGGTCCATCTGCTGTCAACACCCGCTAAGTGGAGGGCTGGGCATGCCGTGGCTGATGATGTGCAGACACCCGCTCAGGCTACGACATCTCCACCTCTTCCTCGAAGGTGATCAGGTGTGGTCGCCGTTTACTAGACACGTCTTTCCCCAGGTCGTCTCCTTGGCGGAGCTGCAGTCCTGGGTCAAGCGAAGTCCGAGAGGGGGCGCTTGGAAACTGGAATGTCTTCAGGCGCTCACAGCCCTCGACCAATCGGGAATTGTGATCGGTGGAAACTCCACTACCTGCAGCATCAGATATTCAGGACGTATCGGAGGGTTCTTGCTGTTCCCAGCAAGCATGCCTTTTGAAGCGATCTAAAAAGCGTGGCGGGGCCAATATTCTTTAACCATCCTTGGAAACCTTTTGAGATAGTACCTAGTGCGCCTATGACAATTGGGACCACTTTGACTTCATGGCAGTTCCAAATCTTTTTTACCTCCCACTTTAAGTCCTGGTATCGGTTAATTTTCTCCCTCTCCTTTTCTTGCACTCTCGTGTCAAATGGGGAGCTACATCTTCAATGAGGCACGATCTTTTGTCCTTGTCCAAAATCACCAGGTCAGGCCTATTGTGTTCTAATTTCTTGTCATTCTGTATCCTAAAATCCCATAGCACCTTCAGCTGATAGTTTTCTATCACCGACTCTGGCTTATGCACTTACCACTTCTCAGAGTGTGGTAAATTGTTTACTTTGCATAGATGCCAGTGGATCACCCTACCTATCACATCATGTTTCCAGCCTTTATAGTGAGTCTGGGCTAGGTGTTTACACTCGGATACAATGTGAGCCACAGTCTCCTCTCTCTACAGATGTTACACAGTGAGCTATTCTCTTTCTAGTCAATATGGTGTGCACCCACTTCGTTCTGAGGGCTTGCTCTCGCGCAGCCATTAGCATTCCTTCTGTAGCTTTTGCCCTTTCTCTTTTGCACTTTGGTTAAACTCTTTCTTTTCAAACATTTATCAACATATATTTTGCTGCAACAATTCTTCGTCACTCTTTATCAAATATTGTGCAGGCGTTCTCCTTTCAATGTTTAGACAAAGAACCACACTGATGTGGCTTCTGCTACCATTGTTTTTCTTACTGCGCAATCTAACACTATTAGCTCCGTACAATGTCATTAATTTTCTCGTATTTATCTCTAAATTTTAATATTTCTTCTTCAGTGCAACTAAGATTGGTTGCATTATATCTAACCAATACTACTGTCCATATTTCCATTATTATTATCATGTGTAAACCTATCTTTCTCAATTATATATATATACATACATAAATACAAGCAGGGTAAAGTGGACGTAAAATAATGATGGTGATAATGATGATGATGATATATATATATATATATATATATATATATATATATATATATATATATATATATATATATATATATAATTATGTGACCAAACTAATCAACGAGGAGAGATTAAGGGATTAGTCATGAATATTACATGCCTGTTGCGAAGCGGGCAGTGTGCTCATTGCATATAAGTTGAAAAGCAAGCGAACAAACGTGGAAAACGCAGAGCGAAAATTCATATACAAAAGTTTAGAGATAAAAACATCACAATTTTGAATAATTACATTTACTGACTGACAAATTGTTTCGGAAACCAAATCATCAATTTGTACATAAAGTATATAATCATCGATTTTACGGTTGATGTTTGTGCAGTACAAATAAATGTTCGATAAGAATCCCTCTTCAGAGCCAAAAAGAAAATATTAAAACAAAAATTCAAAAGGAAATCATGTCACTGAAGAAAAGCCTACAATGTGTTTTAGAAGATGATCAATTAAGGCTTCAAGCAGCATAACAGTTGGAAAAAGAAAGAAATGGAGGACATTCTTCTTGCGACGATAAACTCTGCCAGCTGCAGACTGTGCATCAGCATGAGATATCGCTCTCCACAAAGTTTGATCACCAGCAGCAAAGTTCAAAGGTCAAAGATCAAGTCCAGTCCATAAGTTGACATTATCAAGCCATCGCTTTGGTTGCCGACCTCTGATTCTCTTACAAGCCAACCTTCCTTCCAGGCATAACCTACTCACACCACGAGTTGATCTTTTTATATGACTGTATAGTTTGAGTACTCTTGACTTGACAATTGATATAATTGGTCTAAGTTTGATAATGTTGAGCAGCTCGCTGATAAATTTACTGTCGCTGAGCCGCTTGCTCAGTCTCATGAATTGGTACTGGAATGTAGTGACCTTCTGAAATGACCTTGTCGTCGAATTAACACATTCAAGACCATATAACACAATTGGTAGGATGTAAGTATCAAAGAATTAGTCTTCAAATGATAGGAAACTCGTTTTGATGTTAGTACTTCCTTGTTCTTCTTGAAAGCTGCCCAACCTAGAGCGATGCGATACTGCGCAGCAACCAACCATATCTCTTTATTTCAATTTTGGCTTTAACCCCTTATACCCAAACCATTCTCTCCATTATTAGACTATTTTAATAAATTTTCACCTTTTTCATTATTCACACTTCTTATTTTTATTAACTGAAATCTCTTCCTATATTATCTTATTTTCTTTTTATTTTACTACTGATATTTTTTTAATATTTCATGTCCTCTTGCGTTTTCGACCTTAGTACATATCATTAAACCTACTTATTTTTAATCTAGTTTTGTTTAATTATTCAATTATTTTTAATTCACTTCGGATTACTTTTAGTGTGAATTTTTACTGATTAAATTTTCCTCCCGTTAGTATATACTAATTAACTATATTTTTTATATCTTTTCTCTTGAATTATTAATCTCTAATTTTTATATAGCTTTTTCCCCACGTTTTCCTTCATAACTCTTTTCTAGATAATTCTAAATTAACCATATGTACAGTTCTACTTTTTTTTATCTCCCTTTGCTACGAGTTAAGTTCCCTGTTATTCACTCTTCTGATTACATTTTAATTTATCCATCTCTTTTCTTTTTCAAACCGTCATGCTGCTCGAAGCTTTAATTGATCATCTTCAAAAAGACATCATCAGAGTGGGGACTCAGTTCATCCAAGTATTGCATTTATTGTAGGCTTTTTTTAGTGACATGATTTCCTTTTGAATTTTCATCTTTTGATATTCTCTTTTTGGGTCTGAAGAGGGATTCTTATCCAGTATTTATTTTTACTGCACAAATATCAACCGTAAAATCGATGATTATATACAAATCAATGATTTGGTTTCCGAAACAATTTGTCAGCCATTAAATGTTATTATTCAAAATTCTGAAGTTGTTCTTTCTGATATATATATATATATATACATATATATATATATATATATATATATATATATATATATATATATATATATATATATATATATATATATATATATATATATATATATATATGTGTGTGTGTGTGTGTGTGTGTGTGTTTGTGTGTGTGTGAATGTAGGTGTGGCTGTTTGTGTTTGTGTGTATGTGTATGTGTGCATGTGTGCATGTGTGCATGTGTATGTATGTAATGTATGATCTATGTATATAAGCAATATATACTTGTGTTTACGCAACATGAATATAACATTCAGAGTATGTTCTATATCTAAGTCTACAATAAATTTGATGATTATTTTTCGAATGTGTTTCTTATATGACCTACCTGACATCTACAGGACTTCCCACCCGCTCGCTAACAGGTATACACTTGTATCGTATGTGTAGGTGAGATGTGGAGTAATTGGTTAAAGGGTGGGTGGAGAGTGATCCATTGCAACAAATTTTTATCAGAGATTTATTTATTTATTCAGCATTTTATTGTGAAATTTCATAGGAACTTGCGAATGGAGTAAACATGAACGATATTTGTGTTAACTGACTTTTCACTCACCACGTGGCATTATAGGAAAACATCGCTTCTTCTTGGAATGAGATATAAGGGAGTAAAGGAAAAGAAGTAAGAAACATCAAGGTATTAAGGCAATGTCTGTTTCATAATTCAAGATGACAAGATGTCAAGATACCAGGATTCCACCCGTACCACTGCATTAAAGATTCAACATTATAAGATTGTGTTGAACCTTTTCTTAATTTCACACGAAGAAGACACGAATAGACAAAATGGATTTTCATGTGTTGCAACCCGGTAACAATTCTGATCAAATATTTTGGAAATATTACCAGCTGTATGGCAAAATTTGAAACTAATAATTACCGCTGATTCAGGCACAAGGCCAACAATTACCTCAGTGTATTACTGGTGTAAGTTGATTAAACCGATTCAGTAACATTCTGCCACGAATCAAGATGTCCGATGCTCTACCGGTATTGTTATTCCTCGTGCCTTTTTGAAACTAATAATTGTTTCTACTTTTGGCACAAGGCCAGCAATTACCCCAGTGTTTTACTGGTGCTTTATTTTATAGACCTCGTAAGAATGAAAGGCAAAGTTAATCGCGGTGGGATTTGAACTCAGAACGTAAAGGGCCATAACTCTATGCTGCAAAGCATGAAGCTCTACCGGAAACTAAAAATATCATATGATTGTCTATTAATCCGAGAATTCCATTTAGTGTTGATTTCGGCTATAATACACGTTGTCTTCAATCCATCTATACAGAAATGTCGTCTGGAGATAACTGGATACTCGCAATAATAACAGATTATTCATGTTATTCAGTCCAGAATATTATAGATTGTTCATGTTAGTAAATCTGGAGCTTTGTAATTACTCTTAGGTGTTTCCAAAACTGTTGACAACGCGAAAACGTTTCATCCCTTGAATTTAGACAAGCGCTATTACGGAAACTTCTCAGGACATTGATTCTTTCTTCAATGCACAGCCCACAAGACGGATTCCCATTTCCATATGGCTTAGACTAAGTAATAACTTCCCATTAAATGGAGTAATCCACGCCTGTGTCCTTCAGGGACCATACGTGCCTCGCGAGCTTCGTGGACGATCGTTTGTCTGGGTATCTGAAGGTCGACAGCTGGTCCAAGACGAGTTATTTAAACCTTCCCGCATACATACATAGGATTTGACCTCTTGTAGAATTGGTCGGTTAGACGTGACCACAGTTTCGTCAATTATAGCGGGGTTTTTACATTGTTGTTGAAGGGGACAAGCTTCAGGCCTTCGGCAAGAGCATGTTAGTTGGGTTCTGCTCTTAGGTCTTTTGGTGACTTGGGCCTTCATAGTCTAAGCACAGTCACACCCTGTATGTGTCACAAATATCGTTCCACCTTTAACAGCCTGCTGCCCTAAGACCAGAACCCCACCAGGATGCTCTTGCCGAAGTATATATATATATATACATAGGTGGTACATATATATACAGTGATCCCTCGCTATATCACGGTTCACTTTTCGCCGCCCTGCTACATCGTGGATTTTTCGTTAAGACATATCTATTTTCTTATCGCGGTACGTACATTTCAATAAAAAGTGTTTAAAATTTAAACTTGTAAGGAAGAGGTATGTTTTTAATTTTTATTCCATTACTGTTTTACTGATTGTGTTTTTCTCTAATCTACTATAAACACTTCATAGATTGACGGGAGATGTGCAGTGTATTACCAAGCGGCTAATGTGGCTGGTAATGGCCGCCATCGGTAACTAGTGGTATGATAGTTATTCGCTGTCTTTCGAGTTTAAACACAAAAGTATGTTTTAATGAGTTTATATGTACTTAAAGCATGTAGGAGAGGTATTTTCAGGATTAAACTATGAAAACAACGGTTGTGTTTATGGTCTCTCTAAATCGCGGATTTTCATTTATCGCGGTTGGTTCTGGAACGTATCCCCCGCGATGAACAGGGGATTACTGTATATGTAAATCTATTGATACAACACATTTATCATGCAGCATATCTCCTCATTTCCAGAAGAGAAAAAA
The DNA here is from genome assembly GCA_964016885.1 of Eledone cirrhosa. NCBI lineage: Eukaryota > Metazoa > Mollusca > Cephalopoda > Octopoda > Eledonidae > Eledone > Eledone cirrhosa. The sequence goes on along the minus strand of OZ024749.1, from coordinate 25,597,933 downwards.
CACGTTTTCTACACTATATACATTTCTATCCATCACATCTCTCAAACTCTCCCTGTGTTTAGCGCTTTCTCCCTCTCCTCTTTCCTTCTCCATGTAGCCCCCCCCCCCCCTCTCGTCTTTCAATCTCTCTGTGTTACTCTTCATCTCAATTTATTTTGCTAGCAGCATAAGACTCACGGGATAACTTACAAAATGTATGGAATTTTTACGGCTTTTTGTTTCAATTTCTAAGCCTAACCATTTCTTTAGAATTTGCAATACACTATCTATAGAATTCTTTGGTAATGTCTCACTCTTCCTATATATATATATATATAGGTGTAGGTGTGTATATAATATATATATATATATGTATGTATGTATATAATATATATATATATATATATATATATATATATATATATATATACGTACGTGTGTATCCATACCATTTTCTTTATTTTTATTTCTACTTCTTTTTATTAAAACCATATCTAACAATATGTTCGGAAAGAAAGGAAGAAAGAAAGAAAGAATGGAGGATAAATGAAAGAAAAAAAATGAAAGAAAGGAGAATAAAAGAATGAAAGAACATGATTATACAGAATGACAGATTACACAGAAAAATGTTATAAAAATAGAATTTCTGAAGCTGAACATTTTTTTATCTTTTAGAATAATGATAATGTTGATTTCTTAGAGAGGCAAATCTCGATCATATCACCCAGTGTATTTAGACGGTACTTAGTTATTGAAATGTTGAATTCTGTGCGATATTAAAATCGCCATGGATTGATGAAGTTGAGTAAAGTATAAACCTCAATAGGATTTTAAATCGGCTCTTGAATATACGTCACACCAAAGAATGGCATTTTATCTGGCTCTTTGTGTGTGATTCTAATAAATTCCGTGTGCTCAGAAATTGTAACATTAAGGCGTTATTTATTAATATTAATTGTTTCTACTTTTGGCACAAGGCCAGCAATTACCCAGTGTATTACTGGTACTTTATTTTATAGACCCCATAAGGATGAAAGGCAAAGTTAACCTCGGCGGGATTTGAACTCAGAATGGCAAGGACCGTAACTCTATGCGTCAAAGCATGGCATCCGACCCTCTACTGATACTGCCAATCCACCGCGTTATTTATTAATATTAATATCAGTAAAAAGGGTAGTGTATTGGTAGAATCGTTAGAACATCGGACAACATGCGCTGCCTCCTGTAATTAGGTCTCTTTACGTTCTGAGTTCAAATCCTGCTCAGCTTTGCCTTTCTTCCTTATAGGGTCGGTATTATAATGTACTAGCAACGTACTTGGGCCGATTTACATTACTCTATATATACTCAAAACGAGTTTCCTATCATTTAAAGGCTTTGCTTGATTCTTACATCATACCAGTTGTGTTATATGGTCTTGACTGTGTTAACTGGACGACAAAGTCACTTCAGAACTACATCATGAGACATAACTGGGAAGCAGCTCAGCGACTGTATCTGTATCAGTGAGCTACTGAACATTACCAAACTTAGTCCAATTACATCAACTGTCAAGCCAAGAGTACTCAAACTATACGGCCATATAAAAAGATCAACTCGTGGTGTGAGTTGGTTATGCCTGGAAGGAAGGTTGGCTCGTAAGAGAAGCAGAGACCGGCAGCCAAAACGTTGGTTTGATAATGTCAACGTACGGACTGGACTTCATCTTTGCTCTTTGAACTCTGCTGTTGGTGATCGAACTTTGTGGAGACAGGTATCTCATGTTGATGCGCAGTCTTCAACATGCGGAGTTTAGCGTCACAATATACTATTAAATCTTCGCGGTTAAAGCTTTACCTCACAAAATATCTCACAAAATATTGAATTTGTGTGATTTTGATATTATCTATTTTGAGAACATATCAGTATGAGTGACCAGTTACAGTCGGTTTGAACAGAAAGAGGTGAGAGAATTCTGCCCGGAAACGGCCGCTAAAGTGCGGTGGATGGCAGTATTGGTAGAGCGTCGGACAACATGTTTTATGACATGTAGTTACATCCCTTTGCGTTCTGAGTTCAAATCCCGCTGGTGTTAGCTTTGTATCTTATCTTTACTGGGTCGGTAACATAAAATACCAGTAACGCATTGGAGTCTATTTAATTCATTTTCACTTTCTCTTCAAATTGCTTCAGCCACTTCTTATTTGTTAACTGTATGAGACTTAATGAGAAGAAAACGTGCCACCATTCAATTCTTAATAAATTGAAATCACGAATTGCGTCCCTTTATCCCTTGCTAAAACAAGCCATTGACGTTAATAACATTTTGCTCAGTATATGTGTAGTTTCAATTGATAAATAATTATATTCGGGTCACTACACTGAACTACACAATTAAAAAGTGATATTACCAACACCCCCACCACCGAAATATTAACAGAAGATGATATATCACTGGTAAATTCTCTTTCTTCAATCCTAGCAAGTCGGAAAGCAAAAACAAAAACAAAATGACATCAATAATATCCCAAATATTTGAACCCTCTAGAACGTACAATCAATTAAATATTTATTGAAAATGTATATGAATATTGATATATGAGTAAAGATTGAAGATGAACTATAAATTCGACATCTAATAAGGAAATAGAAATATCTTGTTACGAAATATTTGGTGATACTCCAGTGAAACTTATAAATTATTGGATGGTTTATGATGATGCGTTC
>OZ024749.1:25565248-25590248 GCA_964016885.1 Eledone cirrhosa | reverse complement strand
AAGGAATTTACATCTATAACAAGAAATTAAATTAATTGATAGGTATACTTATAGGGATAAATTTATATTAATTCATATGGATGTGATAAATAAGAATTAGATGTTATTAAAGAATGTTGTTAAAAACGAAGGAAAATAACATTTTGGGATAAGTGTAGTAGTGAGAAATACCAATAGACTACAAGAACCTAGATTCATAACAGGAAATTAAATTAATTTATATGTATTCTTTTAGGTATTAATTTTAGGAAAAGAGAGCTGCAAGAGGGAAATAAAATTATGAAGTTCTCTGTAATAAAGTAATAATTATAGGTTAACTAAATAAAAAAAAATAATTATAATAATATGTAAAATATAAGTGTAAGGTGTATATTAATTAGGTTTATAATATTTGAAAGTTCTTCTAATTCTATGATTGCAAAATATAATTAATTCTTGTCGCTTATTTAATAGGATATCCTTAGATTTCATTATTTCAAAAAGTTCCTGGGAGCATAATCTACACTCATATCTGCTATTTTGATAAGGGGTGGCCCTTTTGAGCATACTCCAGGTCAGGTTGTAATCGATATTCGTTTTTCTATAATTATTAATTGTTTCAGCCAAGGATGTTGTATTAGTTAATGCGGCATTTTTAAAACTGTTTCTGGGTATTAAATCTTACTCTAAATTGGTTAGACGTAGCTCCTATATATGAATAAGTTGAGTCCTTAGTGCTAATTTTACATTTATATACTATATTATTAATAAAACAATATTCCTTTAATGGGCAATTTTTTTTGTTTCTACAGTTACAACCATTCGTGAATATTATATCAGGGGAGGTAGTCAAATTTGGTGTGGAATTTACTCGACTTCTTATATGTAAAGGAGATGGTGGTTTGTTGCGGTTTATTTTAGTATTATGGTTGGTTTGATGTGTTGGTGGTATATTCGTGGTTATTTTACATTTATATGCGTTGTACGCACTGATATTTTGTTGTATATTTTTGGTAGTGGAGTAGGAAAATTTGACAGTTATTCTATTTAAAATTTGATGGTATTTATGGTTTGGCGGGAAGTTTTTCTCTAGGATAGTAAACAATTTTTATAGGGATATAATCTTTAATTTGTAGATTAAATGGAGCATTATACCAAGTAACTGGTCTATTACGGTTTGGTTGTTGTTTTTTATATTTATACGATGTATCAGGATATTTACTAAGAAAGTAAGTATTAGTGAATTTATTATATATAGGTTTAGTTAGATTAACTGATTTAGATATTTTAGTCTGATTATTAGGAATTTTGTTAGTAATATTATTAACGTATATTGGAGTATTAGGATGAATGGTTTTTTGAAAGTTATTATATTTTATCGGAGAAGAGTTAGAGAAATTGAGTTTTAGGTTGGTATTTTTGGGTGTAGTGTGAGTGGGATTTTGGTGTATATATTTCATTTGGTGTTTGTTGGTAATATTGGGTTGTATGTTTGTAGTTTTATTGGTGCAAGATATATAGACTAATTTGTTTTTGTGGTCGCTTCTAGCTAAAGCTTCGTTATAAAAGGGCGCATTTTTATCGAATACCTCCTGGTTAGATGAAAGGTTAGAAATTCTGAGTGAGATATTATATGCTAGATTTTTAAGGATAGATCTAGGGTGATTGGATTGTGAGTGTATGTAATGTAAGTTTTGGTTGGTTTTATGGTAAGGTTAGTAGATACCCGTAGATAAGTCTAAAGTTATATCTAGGAAATTAACTATTTTACTGGTGTTTTCAAATGTAATAGTGAGATTATAATAGTCTTTGAGGAAAGTTCTAATAAATTTTTTATTTTTTTTAATTTCTGATAGGCTAAGATTAGTGGAAAGAAGAAGACAGATGACATTATTCTTTAGTAACATCAAATTGTCGTGTACCTTTCACCGGCTTGACCTCTTTTCATCGCCAAAGTATTCTTTTCATTCAAAGTATTCTTTCCATTCAAAATATAAGTCTGCATTCCTCAACCCCTAAATTAAATTTCTACTACTATTATTCTATCAACTTGACCTCTTACTACTTTTCTATTGGTCAATTCAAAACCTGTTCCCAAACAGACCTATTATATTAAATTTATTGTTTTTTTTCAATAAACAAATCTCATTATTTCTGAAGACAGCATATATATGTGAAGGTATGTATATTTCCTCTAATAGTTTGTAATATTTTTACATAGATCTATAGGATATACATACCAACACACATATATACCCTAGAAACGGTCGTAAAATGATGAATTTTTTAATATAATGAACTTGTTCTTTGTTTTTATTCATTGTTTTTATTAATTTATATATATATATATGAACTTATATATATATATATATATAAAATTGTTTCTACGTTTGGCACAATGCCAGAAAATATCCAGTGCATTACTGGTACTTTAGTTTATCGACCCTGTAAGGATAAAAGGCTAAGTTAACCTCGGCGGGATTTGAACTCAGAATGGCAAGGGCCACAACTCTATACGTCAAAGCATGGCGTCCGACCCTCTACCGATACTGCTAATCCACATATATAATGTCTAAAGTCTGTCTTAAGCCAAAAGGCCCATTTGGCCCGTGCTTATCCCAGTTTCATGGCCTGAAGCGCGTGAGGGTACAAGACACCCCCCTCCTCCACAGCATAAATATATATATATATATATACATATATATATATATATATATATATATATATATATATATATATATATATATATATATATATATATATATATATATATATATATATATATATATATATATATATATATATATATACTATGTATTTATAACAAATTGAAGAATACGAAACCTATCCAAGCAATCTACTTTTCCTTGTATATCTTCTGCCGTTATGCTTTAGCTGTCACCTACACCTCTCTAAACATACTTTACAAAACCCTTTCAAAATCTAATGAATAGTTGCCAAATCCGATTCCTTTCCATCTATAATCCAGTGTTGATCAGTAAATTTCAGTTTTAAAGATTTATGTTGCATTTGCGTAAAGTTGACCATAAATTCCATGAACGCGCGCACACACAACAACATCAGCAACAAAAAACTCCACCACAAAGACAACTAATCTATATATATAAAACTGTGGTTGTCTGTCTGTCTATCGATTTTTGGCACACATCTCCTCTTAGAATCTCTCACGGAATTGCACCGAAATTGCTATACTTGTACATTGAGCCCTAGCGAAGACATCGGAAAAAAAAATTTCAAATTGACCCACCCTATGTGACGAAATCGAATATAATGTATCGATTTTTGAGCGTAAGTTATCAGTTATTTCCCTTTGTTCTGTTTACATTGAGCGTCTTACGTAAAAAATTACGCTGGCTTTCTCAGCGTTTAAAAAATATTGACCTGCAAAATTCATCAGTTCGAACACTAAGCTTCCGTTTTGCTTCATTTCCATTTAAAAGCATTTTAAAACAATATTTTTACTTGAAAACAAGTCTATTTAAAGACTACGTAAAACAAGCAAATATTTCGTCGTTAGGCGTGCAGACAGATAGTCGTGCAGACAGACAGTCGTGCAGAGAGGTGATATAGGCGTGCAGACAGACAGTCGTGCAGGGAGGTGATATATGTGTGCAGACAGACAGTCGTGCAGAGAGGTGATATAGGCGTGCAGACAGACAGTCGTGCAGAGAGGTGATATAGGCGTGCAGACAGACATAACTGATAATTTGGTTACGCTAATGTTTTTCTCTGCGTTGCAGTGTTTACATTTTCGATCTTTGTTAATAAATAACCAGTGCAGTTTTTATCCCCAGCATCCTCTTTTGTTATAACATTCGGGTTATCGTTATGTTTTCTTAACTTCATAAGGCATATTGTTGGTTGAGGGAATATTAATCAAAAACACCACATGCAAGTCTGCACAGTAGACACTACAGTTTTTAAGCCAAAAAAGAAACTTAACATTGTAACTTTAACACAGCTACTGAGCGACCCCGAGCAACGCCGGGCTTTACTGCTAGTTTACAATAAACTCCAGTTTGACATATAGTGACAGATATCTATGACTTATATCATCTTATTGCTTTCAAATTAGTTTCCTCTTCCAGAAATATTTTGTTTTTATATTCAACTTAACACCCAATCAATTTTACGTAGATTCTAATCAAATCGACAGGGACAGTGATGAAACCAGAACGCATTGTTAACTCTATTTCATAGATACGTGTTGCCATAATTCATCACCTCACCACATATTAAGTTGTCTGTTCTCTATCTAGAAATAAAACAAAATTTCAAAGTCAAAACAGTTTGTATATATCCTGCAACGTTCTACGTTGACAATTGTTATATTTGTGGTCAGGAAGAGAAAAAAACCCTGAGGGGAATTAAACATTCGAGATATGCGAGGAAATAAATTGAATATATATATATATATATATGTAGGAGGTGAGTTTTATTGTAGCACAATAAAGCAATGTAAATATCATGGCCTGACGCGCGTGATGGTACAAGACATTATATTATTGACATTGTAATATCTTACAACGGTTTCTTTTTATTTCTCTCTGTGAGACAGTGTTTCTCAGTATTAAAGGTTATCTCTCTCTCACTCATTTTCTCCTCCTCTTTCATCCTTCCTACTTATACTCCTCCTCCGTCATCCTTTCCTTATTATTATATATTTTTTTCTTATTATATTCTTTCTTCCTCTTCCCTACCTTTTCTTTCCCCCTTCCTTTTCTTTTTTTCCCAATCTCATATATCCATCTTATTTTATTTTTCATATGTTGATTTAACACTTCACTGCTCGCAAGTGTTTTTTAAGCTTCATATCATGTCCCCCTAATTTATTTGATGAGAACGCAAATATCATCCCATGATGATATTTGTTTTTGAAATGCGCATAATAAAATACATTGAACTCTTTTAACCTTCTTTTGATTTTATATTATGTATATATATATATTGAGAAAAGTAATCGCTAGAAAAGCTGTTAAAACAGCAAAATATGTCAAAGGGGGCGATGGGCAAAAATGCCTCAGAGCTCACCGACCAGTGGTCAACAGAGAGACAACCCAGAAGGTGGCTGGCAAGCAGATGAAATATAGAAAAGATTGAAAGAGGAGGAGGACAAGGACAAGGAGGTGTGTGTCACCAACCTTGCGGATTATCTCACATTTGACCACTAGCCGCTGTGGCATTTTTGCCCATCGCTGTCTTGGCCAGCATTCGGCTGTCTTAACGGCTGTTCTAGCGATACTTTTTCTCAGTTTTATATGTATTCAAATGTAATTCGCTTTGTCTCTGATCGAGACAAAGCGGATTACATTTGAATACATCAGATCAGAGACAACATTGCTTTTGCCTTTTAGCTCTATCAGAATGGAATTTGCGATTGCATTTAGCAATTTCAAATGTAAATGGGTGAGACATAAACAACAATCTGGTGCTCTGTTTAAATTGGCCAAATTTTAAAATTTTATAACCAAATTTTATAACCAACCATCAAATGCAGTCTTTCTAAATATGAATTATTAATAGTCTAATTAAAATATTTAATGGATTTAATTACCAATTATAGCAGCATGCTAGGTATATTACAAACATGATCTTCTGTAACGAGTTCTTTAAATGAAAAATTAAATATATGATTAATGTGTATAAGTAATAAACGACACTATCGAATATGTAGACGTAATAGCAATAATTAACACATGTGTCTAATTAACTAACTAATTTCAAAAGTAAACGTAGATGTCGCTATGCGGCCAGCCATCAAGCTAGACATAGTAGCTAATTTCCATTACTGCTTTCTTTTTTAAAATAAGTAATACCAATTCATAAGACTGACCCCTATCTAAACGGAAATATATGCGATATCATTGTTCCATATGTTATTAAATAAAATCACAACAGTTAGCAGAATATATATATATATATATATATATATATATATAAGTCTAAAGTCTGTCTCGAACCCGGATGTTCATTAGGCCGGTGCTTATTCCGATTTCTGTGACGGTAAGTGACTGAGAGCACAATACTCCCCCCCCCCCCCTGGACAGGACGCCAGACCATCACTGAGTTAAATTCCCAGCTATTGCTCGTACTCATTTTCAGTTGACTATACTGAAGCAACATGAAATGAAGTGTTTTGCTCAAGAACACAACACACAGCCCAGTCCAGGAATTGAACCCACAACTCTATGGTCATAAGTCCAACACTACTAGGCCATGTGCTTCCATATATATAATACAGGGAAGATTTATTATGCCTTCATTGGTGACGCGTATTTCGCTATCGATCAGCTCACGGTTCGGTCTGTATTAATCTGGCCCGACTCTGGAATCAAAATCTTGTCATAGCTCAGCTGTTGTATATCTATATATATAAAACTGTGGTTGTCTGTCTGTCTATCGATTTTTGGCACACATCTCCTCTTAGAATCTCTCACGGAATTGCACCGAAATTGCTATACTTGTACATTGAGCCCTAGCGAAGACATCGGAAAAAAAAGATTTCAAATTGACCCACCCTATGTGACGAAATCGAATATAATGTATCGATTTTTGAGCGTAAGTTATCAGTTATTTCCCTTTGTTCTGTTTACATTGAGCGTCTTACGTAAAAAATTACGCTGGCTTTAACAGTTGTCGAGCCAGCAAAATATTGACCTGCAAAATTCATCAGTTCGAACACTAAGCTTCCGTTTTGCTTCATTTCCATTTAAAAGCATTTTAAAACAATATTTTTACTTGAAAACAAGTCTATTTAAAGACTACGTAAAACAAGCAAATATTTCATCGTTAGGCGTGCAGACAGACAGTTGTGCAGACAGACAGTCGTGCAGACAGACAGTCGTGCAGACAGACAGTCGTGCAGAGAGGTGATATACGCGTGCAGACAGATAGTCGTGCAGAGAGGTGATATAGGCGTGCAGACAGACAGTCGTGCAGAGAGGTGATATAGGCGTGCAGACAGACAGTCGTGCAGAGAGGTGATATAGGCGTGCAGAGAGGTGATATAGGCGTGCAGACAGACATAACTGATAATTTGGTTACGCTAATGTTTTTCTCTGCGTTGCAGTGTTTACATTTTCGATCTTTGTTAATAAATAACCAGTGCAGTTTCTATCCCCAGAATCCTCTTTTGCTATAACATTCGGGTTATCGTTATGTTTTCTTAACTTCATAAGGCATATTGTTGGTTGAGGGAATATTAATCAAAAACACCACATGCAAGTCTGCACAGTAGACACTACAGTTTTTAAGCCAAAAAAGAAACTTAACATTGTAACTTAAACACAGCTACTGAGCGACCCCGAGCAACGCCGGGCTTTACTGCTAGTATATGATAAAGGAATAGTTACAATATATTACTTCCATCGTGTACAGTGCCGTTTCTTTTCTTATTTTTGTTATTTTTTAAAACCTTTTAGACCCCCCCCCCCCACACACACACACATCAAATCTTTATAGGCATCAACAACGACAACACTTTTTCTGTTGGATTTATCGTCGAGTGGATTTCCCCTCTGAAATGTTTATATCCGAATCTTTTGTAAGAATTGTTGGACATTAGTAATAAATCTTGAATAAAGAAGAATAAAATGAAAAATAAATATACATAAACTATAATATAGTTAGTAGATGCTAAGCGGAATCGAACCCCGAACAAGATCTCCTCTGCCTACACATGCCGATATCTACAATACCATTGTAAAATAAATAAATATATTGTTCACAAATTTGCTGTACTCTCAGACGCAGTGAAATGTAAATATGGCGCTTAATGAAGATTTAAAACTTATCCTGGTTGATTTAAACGTGTACAATTAGAATAATTTGTCCAATGGCAAGCAGAAACAATATCAAAATATTATCTAAAGCAGCAAGAACGACAACCTCAACTACAACAACAGCAGCCAAAACAGTGAAAAATACCAACCTAGTGAACAAAACACAAATGAAATAAATATTGAAGACACAACAACAACAACAAAAACAATATAGTATGTGTCACCAAGAAGAAGAAGAAGATGAAGTAGAAGAAGGAAATAATGAACGATTAGAAGAATATGAATAGGTGGAGAGGGAGGAAGAAGAAGAAGGAAAAGAAGAAGAAGAAGAAGAAGAAGAAGAAGAAGAAGAAGAAGAAGAAGAAGAAGAAGAAGAAGAAGAAGAAAGACAAAGAAGTAGAAGTAAAAGAAAAAAGAAGTAGAAGAAGAAAAAGCAGTAGAAGGTGGAGAAGAAGGAGAAGAAGAAGAGGGAAAAGAAAAAGAAGAATACTAGAATAGAAATATGATTAAACCTCATCCTCAAGCAAATAAACAAGTATATACATACACACACACACACACACATATATATATATATACATATAAATACATACACACACACACACACACACACACATATATATATATATATATATATATATATATATATATATATATATATATATATATATATATACATTTAAATAGAGAAATAAATAAAACAACAAAAAACAAAAGGCAGTCAGAAGATTAAACTAAAAATTGTAAGTTGAAAAGTTTGAACAATTTACGATCGATATCAAAAGTAATTCTGTAATAATTCCAATGTTGGTGAAATGATAACTGTTATTGACAATAACAGCAGTGTATCTTAGCTATAAATTATCCTTTAATTTGAGAACACTGAACTGAAATATCCAGTCGTCTCACTCTTTAATTATATAAATCAAACAACTTCTACTCCTCGAATATCAGAACAAAATGAAAATATTAATAATAGCAACAACAAACACAACAACCATAGAAACGAAAATAATGATAATAATAAGAAAGTAATAATGGTAATAATATTAGTGATACTATTTATCACATCAACAACCCCAATATTAATAAAAACAACGTAATAATGATAATAATAAACATTATTAATATAATCATAACAACTACTACAACAGAAACAACCAAAGCATTATTAATAAGAACACATTAATAATAATAATAATAATAATAATAATAATAATAATAATGATTTCTTTATTAACCACAAGGGTTTACATAAAGTAGACATTAAGGACAGTGCAGGACAATGCAGGACGGTACAAATGGGCATCATTTCTGCGTGTAAAAAAAACAAAAACAGAGGATGTAACAAAAATAACAATGAAAATAACAATGAAAAATTCCCCAATAGGGGGGAGACTTCGGAGGGACATTTGTGGAGAAAGCCCAGTAAAAAGCCACAATGACCCTGACCACCAAGGCAAGTGCCCTCTCCCAGTTTTCCACCTTTAGTTTACAGATATATACTCAGAGTCGGCCCATTCACTCGGGCCATTCTTGCTTCTCTCACCCATCTTTCAACAAAATGCTGGGAAGAGAGCACTTCCTTCTCTACTCTGATTTTCCTTTTCAAATGAAATTTGAAAAAGTCAATCAGAGCATCACCGAAGAGGTAAGTGCTCGTCTTCAGCCCTTTCAAACGTGTCCACCATACTATCACTTTCGCCATGGCCACCAGACAGATAAAAACTGCCTGCCCTTCCCGGCTAAAGGAGGAGGGCGGGGCAATCCTCACGATAGACTCAGATGATAGCTGGATCCGTCCAAAACGCGACAGCAGGTGTTCGACATAAACCCACAAGTCATCAATTTTCGGACACTGGACGAGTGCGTGCAGGACGGTTTCGTCGCCCTGCGCGCATCTCGGACATGCCCGGCTGACGGCACCTCCATGCCTGTAGAGTTTATCCCGAACTGGCAAGGCTCCTCGGTAGCACTGCCAGGCCAGAGATTTCTGGAAGTTGTCCATAGGCCCTGGCCCGAAAGTTCTTCCGAAGAGATTGGCTAGTTGATTTTCGTCGACGCCTAGAGTTTCCCCAAGTACGTCGTCGCTCTTCCCCTCCACTAATCCTCTATAGAACGCCGAGGTGGAGTTTCCACCGATCACATTGCCCGATTGGTCGAGGGCTGTGAGCGCCTGAAGACATTCCAGTCTCCAGGCGCTCCCTCTCGGTCTTCACTTGACCCAGGACTGCAGCTCCGTCAAGGAAACGAGCTGGGGAAAGACGCGTCTAGCAAACGGCGACCACACCTGATCACCGTCGAGGAAGAGGTGGAGATGTCGTAGCCTGAGCGCGTGCCTGCGCATCATCAGCCACGGCATGCCCAGCCCTCCACGTAGCGGGTGTTGACAACAGATGGACCGCCTGACCATCGGAGCACGTCCCTTCCACAAAAAGCGAAAGAGCAAACGCTCCAGCGCAGTCAGGCGAGGCTTAGGACAAGGTACGACGGTTAGGCGGTAGCAGATGACAGACGCGATGTACGCGTTAGCCACCTCCGCTCGACCTTTCAGGGATAGCTTCCTCTCCGTCCATTTCTGGGTGAGAGAAGCCACCCTGCTCGTCACCTCGTCCCAGTTTTTGTCCGTCTGGAGGTCCGGACCGAACCAGACCCCTAGCAATTTAACCGGTCCGTCCGTCCAGCGCCCGACGACGCTGTTGGACGGCATGGACCTGCCTCTCCAGGTGCCGAGCTGCAGGCCCACTGACTTTTCTTGGTTGATCATTGCTCCTGTCACCGCTTCGTATTCTCTTAGTGTAGTGCCGATCGCCTCGATGTGTTTGGCGTTCGACACCACTACGGTGACATCGTCCGCATATGCTGACACGGATCTTCCGCATCCTAGTTCGCGCGGGACTCCCCTCAACGTCTCCAGTTTGTGCAGTAATGGCTCGAGAGTCAATACGTACAAGAGGGACGAGAGGGGACATCCTTGGCGGACCGAGCGCATGATGTTGAACGGTTCCGAAAGGTGACCGTTCACTCTCACCACAGAGCAGATGTCGCTGTGCATGGCAGCGATCCAGCCTCTGAAGACGGGCCCAAAGCCAGCCGCCCTCAGGACTGCCGCTAGGTAACGATGGTCGACCCTATCGAAAGCTTTCGACTGATCTAAATTGATCAAGGACCCACCCGTGCCAGGTTCCCTAGCTACCCTCTCTACGATGTATCGCATGAGGTGGAGGTTGTCGTGGATGGATCTGTCGGGAATGGCGCATGTCTGCGCCTCTCCCACCAGACCACCAACGACAAGCGCCAACCTCTTTGCTAGCACCTTGGCCAAAATCTTAAACTCTGTGTTTAGCAGAGTTATGGGCCGGAAATTTTCTATGTTATCCCCCTTGTTCGGATCCTTTCTCAGCAGTGCCACCGCTCCTCGGCTCACAGAACTGGGAATTCTCCCGTTCTGTTGCCAGTTGCAGTAGACGTCCGCCAAGAGGCCTCCGAACAAGTCTGGCATCTGTACGTAAAGTTCATAGGGCAGACCATCCAAACCAGGCGATTTACCCCTTGTGCAGCCAGTCATTGCCTCCCTTACTTCAGCGGCTGTTATCGGCTTTTCGCAACACTTCGCCTCAGTGGCCGAGAGCCGCGGCAGTCCGTTGAGGTAGACACTAAAGTCCATCCCTCTACCCGGCCCCCCGCTGCCCCCGAACAGCTGAGCGAAGTGTCGCTGAAAAGCTTCACACATTTGCCCGGGATCGAGTAGCATGCGCCCGTCGTGGTCCACCAAAGACCGGATCGTGGCTTTGTTGCCACGACGCGCCTCCGCCACTCGGGCCCATTGAACGGCTTTCGTCCCCTCGTGTCTGAGAGCACGCACCCTAGCTCTGACAACGCAGCCTTCGTGCTTTGCATTGAAGAATTGGTCAAGGGCCAATTTCGCCGCAAGCACGTCGGTCGCAATGCCTTTGCTAAGCGCCTCGTCTAATTTTCTAACTAGTTCTCCCTCTGCTCTATTTTTCTCTATTGCTAAAGCCTTACTAAACCTAATCGATTCTATTCTAATCGCTCTTTTCAGAGCAAACCACCACTTGTTGTTGACGATGGCCCCCGTCAACGCCCGCTTAACTAGTTCGCTAATCCGGTCTCTGTAGGCCTTGCGCGCTGGTAAGGACGCGTTTAGCTTCCAGTAGCCGGGTCCTCGTCTATGAAGCCTATCTAAGTCAAGCACACAGGTCACGAATTTGTGGTCCGTGTAGCTGACTATCTTGAATTGTGGACAGCCTATGCTAGACCTATCTATTTCCCTACAAAATACTCTATCTAGATATGATCTGGATGACCCTATGCGGTTTGTCCAAGTCCACATTGGCACATTCGGGAAATCCAATCGGTACCTGTCAGACAGTTCAAAACGCCTGAGCAGGTTGGTGAGGCTCTTGCACCCTCCACCCCTATCCGCTAATCCCACACAGTCCCAGCGTGCATCTAAGATCCCGTTCCAGTCGCCCACTAACACTAAAGAGCGGGACGTTCCAAGAAAGGTCTCCAGACGCCGGAAGAAATCAGGCCGCCCTGCTCCTGTCGGGGCATAGACGGCCACTAGCCTGAAAGCTTGCCCGTCTCCGCTGGTCACGTCCAGCACCACCAGCTTACCCTCTGGGTCCAGGAAGATGGCCCGTATGGCGAGATCCAAACCTCTCCGAAAAAGCACAGCAAGTCCTCCACCGGATCCAGGACGGCTGGGAGATGCGTACACATCGTAGCCGCCGAAGATCGGTGCGAAGGCCCGTGCTTCGGAGATTCTGGTCTCGCTGATGGCCACTACATCTATGTTTAGTGACCTGAGGTCGTTGAGCAGGTGACCCTGCTTCCATGACGACCCCAAGCCACGCGCATTTATGCTGCCTATTCTGAGTGAGGTCATGTTTAAAATAGAGTGGAAAAGATGGGAAAGACCACTTACCGTACTTTTGGTAGAGGAGGGATGGTTTTTACATCCCTTTTCACTTGATCGTCTGGTGAAGGGACCGTTGAATCGTCCCTTCGGCTGGTCGTCGGCTCTTCTAAGAGAATATCTGAGTATACTCTTCGATTGATGGTTCCTCCTAGGTCCCTGAAATCACCAACTGCGTTGGGGAATTTCGTTTTAATATTTGTGTATTGTTTCTGTGCTATTTTTAGCAGTCTTATGTTAGTTGGCGTTTTGATTGGTGCTGGTATTATGTAGTCCTGTTGTGAAATGTCTGTGTGTTCAATTATGTAAGTCATTAGTTTCTTGTTGTGTGTATTTATTGCCGTGCATTTGTTTTTCTGGGGGTGGGGTGTGGTTCTGCTATTTTCTTGTCGTTGTTGCTGGGTGTGTGTGTTTTGTTGTTGTGTTTGCGATGTTGGTGCTTGTGGTGGTGGTGTTGAAGGTGTTGTTGGCGGTGGGGTTGTCGCCGGTGGTGATGGTGGCGCTAGTGTGGGTGGTGATGGTGTTGGTGTTGTTGCTGCTGTGGGTCTCTTTGCAGTAGACTTTACCCTTTTCTCATTTCTTTCCTCCCTTTTCAAAGGCGACGATGCGCTGCTTCTGCGTTTGTGCCTTCTTACGACCTTTTGCCATCTCTCTCCCACCTCACACTCCATGTCTGATTCTGTGAGGTCGGGGAGGGGTACCAGCTCCACTCTTTCACTTGTTGTTGTTGGTGATGTTTGCACTGGAGTCTCTGTTGCAGCTGCATTTGGTATTGCTGTTGTTGTTGTTAGTATTTCCACTGCTGCTGCTGTTTTTGATTTCCGTGGAGTGGGTATGGGTGCCACGGGCCTATCGTTCCTGGTTGCCGCTTGTCCTGTTGCTGGTAGCCGTGGAGCCGGATTCGGAAGGAGGGGGGTTTTCTCCTTTCTCAGGGTCTTCTCGTTGCAGAAGGCCCTGAGGTGAGTCTTCGATCCACAGCGAAAGCATTTCGGGCGTTTGCCCTCAACACTTATGGGCAGTTGAGTGCCGTTATCGAAGTCTATCACATCCGGGATAGCTTCGATGCACTCCTGGTTGGTTTGGATTAGCATCTCAATGGAGGAGCCGACCCAATCTTCTCTTACTTTTTTCTGTACTTGCAGTACAGTTGTTTTGTCCTCGATTCCGACGAGGACAGACGCGGCCAGCCAAGAAGGGGTCATTCCGGGGGGGACGTGGGTCAGTTTGACCCTCACAATTTTTTGCCCACAGTAGGAGGGCACCAACACCATTTCCTCGCTCCTTAGGGTCACTACTGATTGGGCCTTTGCCTCCTGGGGTGTGGCAAAAAGTACGTCTACGGTGGCATATTTTTTGCCTCGGGTGATGTGCGTTTTCCGCTGCCACACAGACCCCAAGGCTTTTTGTATTTGGGCCTCTGTGGCTCTTTCCACCCTACGGGATTTTGTACTTACTGTACGGTACGTGACCGTACAGTGCTCTTGGGTTTCGAAAAATTTTTCCGCTGCCTTGCAGATTGCTCGGTGTCCGTTCTTTGTCACCATCTTCTTCGCTTCCTCTAATTCCTCATTTGTTATGAGGATTGTTTCCAAGTTTTTCGCAATACCTGCAAATGAGATTGGTTTTTCTCTGCTGTTGTTGTTGTCGTCAGAGCTGCTGGTACTTTTGTTGTTGCTGCAGGTACTACGACTACTGCCTCCGCCGCTGTTGCTGTGGTTGTTGTTGGTGTTGCTGCTGCTAATGCTGTTGTTGTTTATGCTGCTGGTGATGCTGTTGCGGCTGCTACTGTTGTTTTCATTGTCACTGTTGCTGTTGTTATTACGGCTGCTACTGCTATTATTCCTGACGTCAGACGAATGAACTGGGTTTTCGTATTTCCCGCACACCTGTTTCGTTGCTGTCGTCGTCGTCGTGGAGAAACCTTGCACGCTTTGCACGAGACTTTTCTTTTCTTTCGTCGCTTGCGAAAGAGAAGGGAGGGAGAGAGACACATTTAAAGAAGGGAGGGAGAGAGACAATCTTCTCTCTGCTGTAGTGATGATTGAGGAAGAAGAAGACGGAATGAGTGGGAGTGACGTATGAAATTTCTTTTTCGTAGCCATGTTTTTTTGTTTAAAATGAAATTTTGGGTACAAAACCCCAATAACTGGTTATTTAACCCCGAAGGGCCAAATAACGGACAGAAAGACCCCTCTCACGAGGAGGAGGGTGTCTTTATCAACAATTTGGTTCAAGTTTTAAACAATTTACAATTGTTTTAACGGTTAAAAATTACTATACCTTACAGAGCCGAGCCTCCGTCAAGCATGGCATTCAATAATAATAATAATAATGTTTTCTTTATTAACCACAAGGGTTTACATAACGTAGACATTAAGGACAGTACAGGACAATACAGGACGGTACAAATGGGCATTTCTGCGTGTAAAAAAAACAGAGGATGAAATAAAATAACAAAGAAAAATTCCCCAATAGGGGGGAGACTTCCGATGGACATTTGTGGAGAAAGCCCATTAAAAAACCACAGTGGCCCT
Source organism: Eledone cirrhosa (assembly GCA_964016885.1). Classification (NCBI taxonomy): domain Eukaryota; kingdom Metazoa; phylum Mollusca; class Cephalopoda; order Octopoda; family Eledonidae; genus Eledone; species Eledone cirrhosa. The sequence goes on along the minus strand of OZ024749.1, from coordinate 25,574,991 downwards.
GACCACCAGGGCAAGTGCCCTCTCCCAGTTTTCCACCTTTAATTTACAGACACATACTCAGAGAAGGCCCATTCATTCGGGCCATACTTGCTTCTCTCACCCATCTTTCAACAAAATGCTGGGAAGAGAGCACTTCCCTCTCTACCCTGATTTTCCTTTTCAGATGAAATTTGAAAAAGTTAATCAGGGCATCACCGAAGAGGTAAGTGCTCGTCTTCAGCCCTTTCAAACGTGTCCACCATACTATCTCTTTCGCCATGGCCACCAGACAGATAAAAACTGGCTGCCCTTCCAGGCTAAAGGAAGAGGGCGGGGCAATTCTCACGATGGACTCAGCTGATAGCTGGATCCGTCCTACACGTGACAGCAGGTGTTCGACATAAACCCACAAGTCAGCAATGCTCGGACACTGGACGAGTGCGTGCAGGACGGTTTCGTCGCCCTGTGCGCATCTCGGACATGCCCGGCTGACGGCACCTCCATGCCTGTAAAGTTTATCCCGAACTGGCAAAGCACCCCGATAGCACTGCCAGGCCAGGGATTTCTGGAAGTTGTCCATAGGCCCCGGCCCGAAAGTCCTTCCGAAGAGATTGGCTAGTTGATTTTCGTCGACGCCTAGAGTTTCTCCAAGTACGTCGTCGCTCTTCCCCTCCACTAATCCCCTATAGAACGCCAAGGTGGAGTTTCCACCGATCACATTGCCCGATTGGTCGAGGGCTGTGAGCGCCTGAAGACATTCCAGTCTCCAAGCGCTCCCTCTCGGTCTTCGCTTGACCCAGGACTGCAGCTCCGTCAAGGAGACGAGCTGGGGAAAAACGTGTCTAGCAAACGGCGACCACACCTGATCACCGTCGAGGAAGAGGTGGAGATGTCGTAACCTGAGCGCGTGTCTGCGCATCATCAGCCACGGCATGCCCAGCCCTCCACGTAGCGTGTGTTGACAGCAGATGGACCGCCTGACCATCGGAGCGCGTCCCTTCCACAAGAAGCGAAAGAGCAAACGCTCCAGCGCAGTCAGGCGGGGCTTAGGACAAGGTACGACGGTCAGGCGGTAGTAGATGACGGACGTGATGTACGCGTTAGCCACCTCCGCTCGACCTTTCAGGGATAGCTACCTCTCCGCCCAATTCTGGGTGAGAGAAGCCACCCTGCTCGTCACCTCGTCCCAGTTTTTGTCCGTCTGGAGGTCTGGACCGAACCAGACCCCTAGCAATTTAACCGGTCCGTCTGTCCAGCGCCCGACGACGCTGTTGGACGGCATGGACCTGCCTCTCCAGGTGCCGAGCTGCAGGCCGACTGACTTTTCTTGGTTGATCATTGCACCTGTCACCGCTTCGTATTCTCTTAGTGTAGTGCCGATCGCCTCGATGTGTTTGGCGATCGACACCACTACGGTGACATCGTCGGCATATGCTGACACGGATCTTCCGCATCTTAGTTCGCGCGGGATCCCCCTCAACGTCTCCAGTTTGTGCAGTAATGGCTCGAGAGTCAATACGTACAATAGGGACGAGAGGGGACATCCTTGGCGGACCGAGCGCATGATGTTGAACGGTTCCGAAAGGTGACCGTTCACTCTCACTACAGAGCAGATGTCGCTGTGCATGGCAGCGATCCAGCCTCTGAAGACGGGCCCAAAGCCAGCCGCCCTCAGGACTGCCTCTAGGTAACGATGGTCGACCCTATCGAAGGCTTTCGACTGATCTAAATTGATCAAAGACCCACCGTGCCAGGTTCCCTAGCTACCCTCTCTACGATGTATCGCATGAGGTCGAGGTTGTCGTGGATGGATCTGTCGGGAATGGCGCATGTCTGTGCCTCTCCCACCAGACCACCAACGACAAGCGCCAACCTCTTTGCTAGCACCTTGGCCAAAATCTTAAACTCTGTGTTTAGCAGAGTTATGGGCCTAAAATTATCTATGTTATCCCCCTTGTTCGGATCCTTTCTCAGCAGCGCCACCGCTCCTCGGCTTACAGAGCTGGGAATTCTCCCGTTCTGTTGCCAGTTGCAGTAGACGTCCGCCTAGAGGCCTCCGAACAAGTTTGGCATTTGTACGTAAAGTTCATAGGGCAGACCATCCAAACCAGGCGATTTAGCCCTTGTGCAACTAGTCATTGCATCCCGTACTTCAGCGGTTGTTATCGGCTTTTCGCAACACTCCGCCTCAGTGGCCGAAAGCCGCGGCAGTCCGTCGAAGTAGACACTAAAGTCCATCCCTCGATCCGGCCCGCCACTGCCCCCGAACAGTTGAGCGAAGTGTCGCTGAAAAGCTTCACACATTTGCCCGGGATCGAGTAGCATGCGCCCGTCGTGGTCCACCAAAGACCGGATCGTGGCTTTGTTGCCACGACGCGCCTCCGCCACTCGGGCCCATTGAACGGCTTTCGTCCCCTCGTGTCTGAGAGCACGCACCCTAGCTCTGACAACGCAGCCTTCGTGCTTTGCTTTGAAGAATTGGTCAAGGGCCAATTTCGCCGCAAGTACGTCGGTCGCGATGCCTTTGCTAAGCGCCTCATCTAATTTTCTAACTAGTTCTCCCTCTGTTCTATTTTTCTCTATTGCTAAAGTCTTACTAAACCTAATGGACTCTATTCTAATTGCTCTTTTCAGAGCAAACCACCACTTGTTGTTGACGATGGCTCCCGTCAACGCCCGCTTAACTAGTTCGCTAATCCGGTCTCTGTAGGCCTTGCGCGCTGGTAAGAACGCGTTTAGCTTCCAGTAGCCGGGTCCTCGCCTATGAAGCCTATCTAAGTCAAGCACACAGATCACGAATTTGTGGTCCGTGTAGCTGACTATTTTGAATTGTGGACAGCCTATGCTAGACCTATCTATTTCCCTACAAAATACACTATCTAGATATGATCTGGATGACCCTATGCGATTTGTCCAAGTCCACATTGGTACATTCGGGAAATCCATTCGGCACCTGTCAGACAGTTCAAAACGTCTGAGCAGGTTGGTGAGACTCTTGCACCCTCCTTCCCTATCCACTAATCCCACACAATCCCAGCGTGCATCTAAGATCCCGTTCCAGTCGCCCACTAACACTAAAGAGCGAGACGTTCCAAGAAAGGTCTCCAGACGCCGGAAGAAATCAGGCCGCCCTGCTCCTGTCGGGGCATAGACGGCCACTAACCTGAAAGCTTGCCCGTCTCCGCTGGTCACGTCCAGCACCACCAACTTACCTTCTGGGTCCAGGAAGATGGCCCGTATGGCAAGATCCAAACCTCTCCGAAAAAGCACAGCAACTCCTCCCCCCGATCCCGGACGGCTGGGAGATGCGTACACATCGTAGCCGCCGAAGATCGGTGTGAAACCTGTGCTTCGGAGATTCTGGTCTCGCTGATGGCCACTACATCTATGTCTAGTGACCTGAGGTCGTTGAGCAGGTGGCCCTGCTTCCATGACGACCCCAAGCTACGCGCATTTATGCTGCCTATTCTGAGTGAGGTCATGTTGAAAAGGAGTGGAACAGATGGAAAAGACCACTTACCTTACTTCTCGTAGAGGAAGGACGGTTTTTCCATCCTATTCACTGCTTGTGGCCTCCTCAGGAAGCATGTCCTTATAAATCCTCCTGGAGAGTGCTTGTCGGAAGTCTCCGATGTCTTTGGGGAATTTTTGTTTTAGTGTCATGTACGTTTTCTGTGTGATGCGAGTGATTTGTATGTGTGGAGGTGGTGTGAATTTTGGGGTTGTTGTGTAGTCTTGTTCTGTGATGTTGGTGTTGTGTTGGATGTAGTGTAATAATTGCTTGTTGTTCAAATTTAATGCTGTGTAGTGTGTATCGTTTTGGTTGTTTTGTTTTGTTTGCGTTTATTGTGGGTTTGTTTCTGTTTCGCATTTTGGTGACTTTTGTGGTGTAGGTGATGGTGGTGTTGGAGTTAATGATAGTGATGGTGTTGATGTTTGGGTTGGTGGGGTTGGTGATGCTGGTGTGGATGGTGGCATATCTGTCCTAACTTTTTTGTTTCTTAGTTTATTTGTTTCCCTCTGTATTTTGTTTTTGGAGGGGGAAGGAAGAGAATTTTTTCTTTTTTGGTTTCTTTTTTTTTTCCGGATATCGTTTCCCACTCCTCGTCGTCACAATCTGTCTCCAGTTGTGATAGGCCGGGGAGTGGAAAATCCTCCACAGGCGTTAGTTTTGGTTGTGGCGTGGTGGATGGTGTAGGCGCTGGTGCTAGTTCTGAAGCGTTGGGTGGTGGTGGTGTTGGTTTTGCTGGTGGTGGTGGTGGTGTTGGTTTTGCTGTGGTGGTGGTGGTGTTGGTTTTGCTACTGTTGCTGAGGTTGTTGCTGTTATAGTTGCTTCTGTTGTTGCTGCTACAGTTGTTGCTGCCATCTCTGCTACTGGTGGTGTTGATGGTTGTACCACTAGGGTGGGTAGGAGAGGTGGCCTCAACCTTTTAGCCTGAGGGCAGAAAGCCCTTAGGTGGGTTCCTTCACCACAAACGACACACCTAGGTCTTCTGCCCTCGACAATTACCGTGAGGTGGCTGCCGTCAGTGAGGTCTATTACCTCTAGGATCTCCTCAATGCTTTTTTGGTCCGCTTGGATCAGGAGCTCCATCCCAGATCCGGACCAGTTCTCCTGCTTTTCTTTTGCTATTGCTATTATTTTTGTGTTGGCTTCGATGCCGGCTAGGACGGCCGCTATTAGCCAGGGAATTTCGATGGCCGGTGGAACGGGGGTCACCCTGATCTTTACGAATCTCTGGCCACAATAGCTTGGGACGAGTGTGAAGTCGTCACTTCTTAATGGGGCCATGGAGTGTTCTCTAGCCTCCTCTGGTGTTTCAAAGAACACGTCCACGGTTCCATACTTTTGCCCACGTTGATGTGGGTTTTTCTTGCCCAAAGCCTTTTGGATTTGGGACTCGGATGCCCGTTCCACTCGGCGCGATTTTACATTTATTGTTCTATACGACACGGTGCATAGGCGCCGATGCTCCATTTTACTAGGTGGGGGGGGGGGGGGGTGAGGCTGACCCTGTACCCATCTTTCATTACCATTTGTTTGGCATTTTCTAAATCCTCCTGAGTTACCGTAAATGCTTCGAACTCTTTTGCTACTCTGTCGAAACTGAGGGTCGGTTTTATAATGTCATTGTTGTTGTTGTTGCTATCGTTATTTGTGTTAATATTAATTTTAGTTTCAGTTGTGGTGGTGGTGACGTCAGTCGTCTTTGGTGGGGAAGAGTCCAATTTGCTTGATTTCATTTCGACATCACGAGTTAATTTATTTTTTTCTTCTTTTGTTTCTGTTGTCGCGGTGGTGGTGGGGTTGGTGGTTGTCGCGGTGGTGGTGGTGGTGGAGGCTTTAACACCTGCAGTCATTGGTAATGGCGGGAAATGAATGTCTGCCTGAGACAAATTTAAAATATTGCTACTGCTTATATTTTTTTTGTGTTGGCAAACGTAGTAACATTTACAATAGTGGTGTCGGTGTGAGGTGTTACTTTGTGAGGAAGGCTTTCAGCTGCTTGGTGCAGAGGTGAATTAGCCATTTTTTTAAAAAGACATTTTTGATAATAATAAAAGTTTAAAATTTGGGCACAAGGCCCAAATCTTTTTGGGTGTCCTTTTCGGAAAACAATGTATGTGCGCTTATATATAGTTAACAATAAAAATTTTCCATGAATGGCAATTTTTAACAAACGGAAATAACAAACCTTTGCGGAGCTCACGATGATACGATTTACTACGTAGGTCGCCAATAATAATAATAATAATAATAATAATAATAATAATAATAATAATAATAATAATAATAATAATAACAATAATAATAATGATTTCTTTATTGGCCACAAGGGGTGACATCAAGAAAAACATTACAGACGGCACAGGATGGTACAAGACGGTACGGTGTGGGGTATTGTGCGTGTACAGATTTTTATTATCTATATAAGAAAAGAAAAAAAAAGACACAGAAACATATATATATATATAAACAATAAAAATGAAAATTGAAACAACGAAAATTCCCCAATAGTGGGGAAACCTCCGAGGCTTACTCGTGGCGAAAACCACAGAAAAGACCACGGCCACCCTGACCACCAGGGCAAGCGCCTTCTCTCAATTTTTCCATTTCTCAAACTACAGGCGTATATTCAGAGTGGTCCCGTTCACTCGGACCATTCTCGCTACATTCACCCACCTTTCAACAAACTTGCTAGAAGGCAGCATTTGTCTCTCCACCCTGATTTTGCTCTTCAAGTGAAACTTGAAAAAGTTAATCAGGGATTCGCCGAAGAGGAAAATGTCTGTCTTTAGCCCTTTCAGCCTTGTCCACCACACAATCTCTTTCGCCATGGCCACCAGGCAGATGAAAACAGCCTGCCCTTCCTCCTCAAAGGAAGACGGCGAGACCATCTGCACAATGGACTCAGTGGATAACCGGATCAGTCGTACACGCGACAGCAACTGTTCGACATAGCTCCACAAGTCAGCAATTCTCGGGCACTGAACGAGTGCGTGCACGACGGTTTCGTCGCTCTGCGCGCATCTCGGACAGGCTCGGCTGACGGCACTTTCGTGCCTGTAGAGCCTATCTCGAACCAGCAACGCTCTGCGGTAGCACTGCCAGGCCAGGTATTTTTTGAAAATATCCATAAGCCATGGGTTGAAATTCTCCGATAACGTCGTCGCTCTTCCTCTCCACTAGTCCTCTATAGAACACCGAGGTGGATGTTCCACCGATACTGGTTCACAGCAGGCAGAGGGCAGTGAACGCTTGGAGACATTCTAGTTTCCAAGCGCTATCCCTCAGTTTTTTGCTGACCCAGGACAGCAGCTCCGTCAAGGAGAAGAGTTGTGGGAAAACGTGCCTGGCGAACGGCGACCACACCTGTTCACCGTCAAGGAAGCACCAGAGATGTCGCAGCCTCAACGCATGTTTGGGCATCATCACCCATGGCATGCCCAATCCTCTTTTTGGAACAAAAGGCATGCTTGCTGGGAACAGCAAGAACCCTCCGATACGTCCTGAATGTCCGAGACCGCAGGTAGCAGCTTGATATTCATTTCAACAAACTTTCCAGTTAAATAACTTGAATGACTGAGACTCAAAGAACAATAATATAATAATAATGATAATAATAATAATAATAATAATAATAATAATAATAATAATAATAATAATAATAATAATAATAATAATTTACCGCATTCTGAGAAGTGGTATGAGCATAAACCAGAGTCGGTGATAGAAAACGTTTAGGTAAAGGTGCGATGGGATTTTAGGATACAGAGGGACAAGAAACTGGAACAAAATAGGCCTGATCTGGTGGTTTTGGACAAGGAAAAAAGATCATGCCTGTTTGTAGATGTAGCCTGCCCATTTGACACGAGAGTGCAAGAAAAGGAGAGGGAGAAAATTAACCTATACCAAGACTTAAAGTGGGAGGTAAAAAGGATTTGGAACTGCCATGAAGACAAAGTGGTCCCGATTGTCATAGGCGCACTAGGTACTATCTCAAAGAGTTTCCAAGGATGGTTAAATAAAATTAGTCCAGCCCGCCTTTTTAGAACATTTCAAAAGGCATGCTTGCTGGGAACAGCAACAGCCCTCCGATACCTCCTGAATATCTGAGGCTGCAGGTAGCGGCTTGATATTCATTTCAACAAACTTTCCAGTTAAATAACATCAATGACTGAAACTCAAAGAATAATAATAATAATTGTTTCTACTTTTGGCACAAGGCCAGCAATTACCCAGTGTATTACTGGTACTCTATTTTATCGACCTCCCGTAAGGATGAAAGGCAAAGTTAACCTCGGCGGGATTTGAACTCAGACCATAAAGGGCCGTAACTGTATGCTCTCAAAGCATGGCGTCCGACCCTCTACCGATACTGCTAATTCAGCGCCCTACATATATAATAACATCAATGGCTGAGACTCAAAGAATAATAATAATAATAATGATTTCATTTATTAGCCACAAGGGCCGACATGTAGGGCACAATACAAAGACAGGGACAGTGGGGTTTACAATAATGGCAAGACTAATTTAACAATGAAAATATAAAAATATAAAAGAAACTATGCATAAATACAACAAAATAAATCCCCGGATAGAGGGTGGACGACCCTGGGGTGACTCGGGTACCCCACCAATCCTGAACCACCCTGCGCTTCTAGGGCACCCAGGGAGAGCACCCGTCTCCTCAAGTTAGCTAGCCTATAGGCGCATGGTCAGAGTAGGCCCATTCACACGAGCCATTCTCGCCACATTCACCCACCTTTTAAAATGTACTGGGGGCAGCACTCTTTCCACCCTCACCTTCGTTTCCAGGTGAAAGTTGAAGAAGTTGATGAGGGATTGGCTGAAGAGAAAAGTGTCTGTCTTCAGTCCTTTTAACCTGGTCCACCATATAACCTCTTTCGCAACTGCCACCAGACAGAGGAAAATATCCTGCTCTTCCTGACCTAAGGAAGGCGGTGATCGATCCTCACTATGGACCCGGCCGATAGCCGGTTTCGTCGTTCTGTGCGCATTTCGGGCAGGTCCGTAAAATAATATTGATAACACTAACAATAATAACAATATTATAATTAAAAACAATAATGCCAATAATAACAAAAATAATACTACTACTAATAATGATATCAATAAAATAGTGATGTTAATAATGACAATAGAGATTTCATTTATTAGCCACAAGGGCCGACAACAATAATATTAGTAATAAAAATGATGATAATAATGTAATGTATGTTAAGAAAATAATGATAATATTGAAATAATAATTGTTTCTACTTTTGGCACAAGGCCAGCAATTACCCCAGTGCTTTACTGGTACTTTATTTTATCGACGTCGTAAGGATGAAAGGCAAACTTAACCTCGGCGGGATTTGAACTCAGAATGGCAAGGGCCGTAACTCTATGGTCAAATCATGACGTCCGATGCTCTACCCATACTGCCAATCCACCGCCCTATATTGGGCGCCCAATATTGAAATAATAATGAAATGATTATGAAAATAACAGTAACTGTATTAATTACACTTATAATTGTTTCTACTTTTGGCACAAGGCCAGCAATTACCCAGTACATTACTGGTACTTTATTTTATCGACCCCGTAAGGATGAAGGGCAAAGTAAACCTCGTCGGGATTTGACCTCAGACCGCAATGGGGCGTAACAATGCTAGAAAGCATGGCGTACAATCCTCAACCGATACTTCCAAGTTACCAATGACAATATGAATGAAATATGCTAAAATAACAATTTATTCTCCTAGAAACAGACATATCATTTTTATATTTTATACAAAACATCAAATAAATATGCAAAATCAAAATATATATTTCTAACAGCTTAATATATATATATTATATATGTATATATATATATATATATATATATATATATATATATATATATATATATATATATATATATATATATATATATATATATAGGAAAAAGTATGACCCCGACGGCAGAGCTCTAGCTGTTTGGACGGCAGAGCTCTAGCCGTTTCGACGGCTATTTCTGGACTACCCTAAGTATTGAGTACTCTGGTGCGTTATGGTCCATCTGGTTCCTTACCACAATTCCTTTATTATATATATATATATGTATGTATATATATAAAGAGAGACAGAGAGAGAGAGAGAGAGAGAGAGAGAGAGAGAGAGAGAGAGAGAGAGAGAGAGAGAGAGATATTGTTATACATGGGGAGGGTCATATTTGTGTAATATTGCCAGAATTAATAACAGAACACACTCA
>OZ024749.1:25555248-25557748 GCA_964016885.1 Eledone cirrhosa | reverse complement strand
ATATATATATATATGTATACATATATATATATATATAAATATATATATATATTTAGATACATACATATAAATAAAATATAAACATAAATATACACACATACACACACACACACACACACACAGACACACACACACACACACACACACACACACACACACACACACACACACACACACACACACACACACACATATATATATATATATATATATATATATATATATATGTATATATATATAAAATCTTCGGGTGTGAAGCTCGAATTTTCCAACTTATTCGCTGCGGATATACATTTATAAAATGTAGGAAGCTCAGGGATAGAAAATACTTGCGATTACAGACAATTGCTTTAAAACGGCTTATGTAAAACGAATAAAGACCCTAGAGACGGAAACATATTACCAGTGGCCGTATATATATATGAAAATAGGGAGAAAAAGACGACTATTAGGAAGAAAAATATATTTTTTTCCTTTTTTATTTTTTTCTCTCTTTTTTTCTGGGTTAGGAAATGATTAAAACGAAATATTTTACTTTGTGTGAAGTGTTAAGGTATTAGTTGAATTATTTATTAATTAACAATTATTTATTAATTAACAATGGCATATATATATATATATATATATATATAGAGAGAGAGAGAGAAAGAGAGAGAGAGGGAGAGCGAGAGAGAGAATTGGCTTCTACAGGACTTGAACTGTTTTATTCGACGTAAATCGTGAGTGCATCCCCGATTATTTCCTTCGAATGAAACAGTTCTAGTCCTGTAGAAGACATTTCTATATTAAATTTGTTGTATTGAGCACCTAACTGTGTTTATCCCCGATTGAACCCGGATTCACTCGCACACTCGCACACACACACACACACACACACACACACACACACACACACACACACACACACACACACACACACACACACACACACATACACACACACACACACACACACATATATATATATATATATATATATATATATATATATATATATATATATATATACATACAATATAGAAATGGCCTCTACAGGACTAGAACTGTTCCTTTCTGGAGAAATCATCATATATACACAAATATGATCAATTGATAGAAGTATAGAGATGAAGATGTGAGCTCAAAACGTTATGAAGGACATATTTCCGTTTTAATATTGTCTATTTATTCGATTAAATAATTTCCTCAAATATATAGAAATAGAGATGAACAAAACAAGAAATGTACCAACGCAATGACTATATCAACAGAAAGAAAAACCTCAATAAAAAAATGAAGTAATATACTATATGGAGAGATGTACTATAAATATAATGGGAACTTTAAAATATGGCAGTCGGTCGCTTTTAACTCTGTAATCACGCAGCTTCTACCAGTCTAGCTATGAATGATTATTACTTAACATTGCTAGCCATCCTCTATCATTGATTTACCTTCTTTTCTCTGTTATGGTTCACTGAACGGAATCAAATGTAATATTTAGTGTATGTTAGCATTGAATCTGAAAATTAGAGAAAAGAATACGATAGCATATATATATATAAAGAGAGAGAAGTGTTGTAGGAAACACAGATCGGTGAAAGGAAGTAGACATATAGATAAATAACCTGAGATATAGAAATGTAGAGAGAGAAGTGAGCAATAGAAATGGAGATTGGGTGAAAGAGAAATAACTAGTTGAATAAGTTGGACTTCAATTAATGGTTCCCGCTATTTATTGTGTCTCTCAATTTTACGATATGAAAATTGAAAGGTGTCTATCTGAAGGATGTCTTGAAACTTATCTCGTCGTAATGGTGATGTTTTGATTACTATGTATTAATGCAGCTTTAAGATAAAATTCTTGAAATTGGCCAATGGTTTAAGATTGTGAAAAGCGATAAATATAGAAAGAGTGAAATAGCAGCACATATCCAAAGCAAATTCAACGAAAATGTTCGGTTCGGTATGAGAAAATCAAAAATCCGAATCATTGAATGACTTATTCTAATGGTATCCATATGAAGAAATAAAACCGAGTCATAACACGGTTTTATTCACCTCTGTCAACAACGTTTCCTACGCAACGCCATAAATTTAGAACTTAAATGAATGCAATTTGTTTCTTGTGCTCGACTGTCTATATTTCCGGTCGTAAAGCAGGTAATTGAATATGGTATAAAAGACAATAAATCGTTAGATTGTTACAAATAAAAACTTGGTTACTTGCTATACAATTTTCTTCGGATAAATATTATTTCAATTCTCTCATGGATTGTACGAGGAACACATTCAGTCGAGCAAGCAGCATAAAATTTGTGAAATAGTTCGTTGTTTGAAGCTAGATTTTCTCTCCAATGCACTACAACTGTTGTAATAGGAAGTGGAGAAGGTTTGAAGGATAACGAGGAGTATTCGGTTCCAATTGAAAAATTGCGATTTTGAATCTAAGTTCCTCGATCGTCGATACATGTCGATAGAGTGCAATATAAATCAACTATTTGGTTGATCGGAAAGTGAT
>OZ024749.1:25532748-25545248 GCA_964016885.1 Eledone cirrhosa | reverse complement strand
TGGGTAATTGCTGGCCTTGTGCCTAAAGTAGAAACAGTTATTGTTATTTTTCTGATAATTTTGTTACACTTCTACTTATGAATTTCATTATTATTATTACTGCGGTTCAAATCCCGCCGAGGTTAACTTTGCCTTTCATCCTTACGGGGTCGATAAAATAAAGTACCAGTAATACACTGGGTAATTACTGGCCTTGTGCCAATAGTAGAAACAATTATTATTACTGCGGTGGATTGGCAGTATAGGTAGAGAGTCGGAAGCCATGCTTTCCAGCATAGTTACGTCCCTTTACGATCTGAGTTCAAATCCCATCGAGGTTAACTTTGCCTTTCATCATTACGGGGTCGATAATATAAAGTACCAGTCACGCACTAGGGTCGATTAACACGACCAAAAAAAAAAAAAAAAATGACTTGCCTTGTGCCTATATAAGAAACCATTTTAACTTTGCTTTTCATCCTTACGGGATCGATAAAATAAAGTACCAGTAATACACTGGGTGATTGCTGGCCTTGTGCCTAACGTAGAAACAATTATTATAATCACCGCCATCATTATCACCAACACCATCACCATCATCACCATTGTCTTCGTCATGATCATTATTAGAATCACCATCACCATCATCATCAACATCATCAACATCCTCGTCGTCACAACATCAACTTCATCTTCATTGTCGTCATCAGTATTCCCCCTCTTACCTCCTGTTCCTCCTCTTCCTCCACTTCCTTCTCCTCCTCCTCCTGTTCCTACTCCTACTTCTCTCCTCCTACTCCTCCTCGCCATTCTCCCCCCTCCTCCTCCCATCCTCCTCCTCACCACCACCACCACCACCACCAAAACCACCGTCATCAACATCATCATCAACATCGTCATCATAATCATCATTACCCTCACCATCATCATCATCACCACCTCCACCACCATCATCATCAGCACCAACATCACCACCATCATCAACGCCACCACCACCACCACCACCACCACCATCGCCACCACCACCATCATCATCATCACCACCTTCATCACCGACGACGACCTCCACCACCACCACCACCACCACCATAACCACCGTCATCAACATCATCATCAACATCATCATCAACATCATCATCATACTCATCATTACCATCACCATCATCAGCATCACCGCCTCCACCACCATCATCATCATCAGCACCAACATCACCACCATCCTCAGCGCCACCACCACCATCGCCACCACCACCATCGCCACCACCACCACCACCACCATCATCATCATCACCATCATCACCACCATCACCACTACTACCACCATCACCACCACCACCACCACAACCATCATCATTATCATCATTGTTATTATGTTTCATATATCTTCTTGTTAATCATATTCGTGCTGTGTATTTATTTGTAAGTCACTTTCTTCCTTTGTACATTTATTCTTTCTTTCCTTTCCTATCCTTTCCTTCCCTTATTCTTCATTGCTAAAGTTAATTAACCATTCCTTCACGGTATGAACATACTTCACTCTTTAAAGCCTCTATTTCCAATCTTCACTCCTTTATTCTATTCTAGTTTATAATATAATTGTTTCTACTTTTGGCCCAAGGCCACAATTATACAGTACATTACTGGTACTTTATTTTATCGACCCCTTAAGGATGAAAGGCAAAGTTTACCTATAGTTTATTATATAATGTTCTCTATTGTTCTTCTTAAACCTTAAACACATCCATTCTATTATACACTATAGTTATCTATACTATTCTATATAACTCTCTATTCGTTTTCTTCTTCTTAAACATTAAACACATCCATTCTATTATACACTACAGTGCTCTATACTATTCTATATATTTCTCTATTATTTTCATCTTAAACCTTAAACACATCCATTCTATTATACACTCTTGTACTCTATACTATTCTATATATTTCTCTATTAAACCTTAAACATATCCATTCTATTATACAATATAGTACTCTATACTATTCTATATAATTCTCTATTCGTTTTCTTCCTCTTAAACCTAAACCACATACATTCTTTAATACACTATAGTACTCTATCATATGCTATACCATTCTCTATTTATTTTCCTCTTAAACCTTAAACACATATATTCTATTATACACTATACTATTCTATACTACTCTATACTATTGTATGTCATTATCTATTGATTTTCCTCTTAAACCTGAAACACATACATTCTATTATACACTATAGTACTCTATCTTATTCTATGTCATTCTCTATTGATTTTCCTCTTAAACCCAAAACACATACATTCTATTACATCCTATGCTATTAGATACTATTTTCTATTGATTTTCTTCTTCTTAAATCTTAAACACATACATACTATTATACACTATAAAACACTGTACTATACTATACTATACTATACTATACTATACTATACTATACTATACTATACTATACTATACTATACTATACTATACTATACTATACTATTCCATTCTATTCTCTATTGTTCTTCTTAAACCTTAAACACATCAATACTATGTATTATCAATTTCTACACAAACAACTTTTAAGGAAAAACAACCAAAATGTTATTTAGCTCATATTGTTTCTTTTTCTTTTCTATATTTCTTGTTGTTGTTGTTGTTTTATGTGCGTGTGTTTGTGTGCATGTATGTATGTGTGTTGATATGTGAGTGTATGAATGTGTATGTATGTGTTCATGTGTGGGTGGGTGTGTGGGAGGATGTGCGTGTATGTATATCTGTGCGTTTGTGTGTATGAATGCGTGTGTGTGCACATGTGTGTCTGTGTATGTGTGTGAATATGTGAGTGTATGTATGTGTGTGTATGTGTATAATTATGTTTTCTTTTCTTTTAGATTCATTGCACATGAATGCCTGATTCATAATTCAGTGTTTATGTTATTTCCGGTGTGCTTGATGTAGTTTTCGTTGTTTGATTTTTACTTTTGTTGTTCCTGGTGATGAGGATGATGATGATGTTGGTGATGATGATAGTGACGATGATGATAGTGACGGTACTGATGTTGAGAATAATGATGATACCGTTGATTGTATATGATGATAATGATGTGAAGGCGCATGGCTTAGTGGTTAGCGCATTGGGCTTGAAATTGAGAGGTTGAGAGTTCGATTTTCGGACCGGGTGATGCGTTGTGTCCTTGAGCAAGACACTTTATTTCACGTGGCTCCAGTTTACTCAGCTGTAGAGATAAGTTGAGACTTCACTGGTGCCAAGCTGTATCGGTCATTACCTTTCCATTGGACAATATCGGTGGTGTGTAGAGGGGAGGCTGATATGCATGGGCAACTACTGGCCTTCATTAAAACTAACCTTACCCAGGCTTGTGTCTTGGAGGGAAACTTTCTAGATGAAAAACCATGGTAATTCGTAACCGAGTGGGGCATTGATGTTGATGATTATGATGATCATGCTGATTATGAAGATGAACATGATGGCAGTGCTGCTGTTGTTGGTATTGATGATGATGAGGATGTAGATTTTGTATATTCTACAACGTCAGCGCCAAGAAACTTAGTGCCTCAACTTAAGATCCATTGTACATTGTTTAACTTAACATTATTTTCCATGATCAAGGAACACATATTAACAATATACGCCCATTCACTTTTCCTTTTAATTCACTAAACTTTGCTTTAATTGAGATATGGCATTGTGCTTCTATTTCTAGCAGATAGCATGACACAACTGTGGTAACTGATTGCCTGTTTCTATTTTATGATATCTAGTTTTGATATCATGATAGATATTATAGAGTTCGGATTTTCTTCTAGCTAAATGTGTTTTTTCCCAGAGTCATTGCTTCTGGTCTCCCTGTTATGTGTCTCTACCAGTTTCTCGGACTCCAGAAAATGAAAGAATCACCAGGACTTCAATGGCCACGATACGCTGTAATTTATCTTAGTATAGTTCAACACCTAGATTATATTTTCCTCTCTATAGACGGATCATCTCCACCAGGATTGACATAACCATTACACACCCACGCTATATTACACGAGAATACTTTCTCAATTTGGTTCTCAAATTGGTTCTCCATGATGATAGATAGGCACCATCTGATTTAAGATGTTCAAGACATGTCGTATACTGCAACGGCACACCTAATATTATATCAGCTGTTAAGGGCCTATGGTACAACATTACAACTAAAAGGTAGTAAATCGATATCTCACTGCCTCACACAATTCCCTTTGACAAATGCTACAAAGTAAGAGGACGCCAGCGGTGCAACACCATATGCCCTGATACCGAGAACAGTAACAATTATATAGGGTTCAATAAGGGCCAAATACTCTAGGATTTGGCAAAGGAAAGGTACAGTAAAATGTTATGTCGGAGAATCTAAAGCTCTGAGGTGATTTGAACGTCTCAACTAAGAGCACAACATGATTTATCAACTCGACAATCGCCCATATATAATCACAGGAAAAAGTACATATACGAACAGATATATAGATGCACATAAAAGGTATGTAGAGAATTGTATACATGTGTATATTGTATATATATATATATATATACACACACACATGTATATGTGGGGGTGAATACATATACATATATGTATATATATATATATATATATATATATATATATATATATATATATATATATATATATATATATATATATATATACACACACATACACATACACACACACACACACATATATATATATATATTTATTCATGTATATATATATATATATATATACATGTATATATATATATGTGTGTGCATATATTCATACAGACACATGCATGTCCATGAAGGTTTATATATATTTAGAGAGAGAGGGATATATATATATATATATATATATATATATATATATATATATATATATATAAAGAGAGAGAAAGAGAGGGAGGGGGAGAGATGAGATCATGTAAACATGTATTTGGCAGGATATTTATTCAGTATTCAATATCTAGAATAGCAGATTGCAATCCCATATAATTTGAACCACGAAGTAAACATTCATTAGGTAAATTGCAGTAGGCTTCTGTCTCACACAAACTTTTCACGCTCACATCCACACTTCCTTCATCACAAATACACATTCGCCAATAGATAAATCTAATACAAGGTTAAGCAGACATCTTCCCAATGTAATCGCTACATGGCGATACGCCTTATATTGCAATTCTACGTAGCAAATATGCTTGTTATCATCACAAAAGGAACTAAATTGTCTGTTTATTGTTTAGTAAATAGAAAATAGCGGTAGGTGTAATATATATTTAACTTCAAATTATGTTTGTCATTAAGTTATAGATATAGTGAGAGATATACAATTTCAGTTGTATTGAAGTATGTAATATGTTTGTATGTGTGTGTATATGTATAAACGTACGTACGTATGTATCTATGTATGTATTTATAAATGTACGTACTTATGTATGTATGTATGTATGTATATATGTATTTATGCATATATATATATGTGTGTATGTATGTATATATGTATGTATGTATGTATGTATGTATGTATGTATGTATGTATGTATGTATGCGTCTATGTATATATGTATGAACGTGCGTACGTATGTATCTATGTATGTATATATAAATGTACGTACTTATGAATGTATGTATGTATGTATGTATGTATGTATGTATTTATGCAGATATATATATGTGTGTATGTATGTATATATGTATGTATGTATGTATGTATGCATGTATGTATGTATGCGTCTATGTATATATGTATGAACGTGCGTACGTATGTATCTATGTATGTATATATAAATGTACGTACTTATGTGTGTATGTATGTATATATGTATTTATGCATATATATATATATATACATGTGTGTATGTATGTATATATGTATGTATGTATACGTCTATGTATATATGTATGAACGTGCGTACATATGTATCTATGTAAGTATATATAAATGTACGTACTTATGTATGTATGTATGTATATATGTATTTATGCATATATATATATATACATGTGTGTATGTATGTATATATGTATGTATACGTCTATGTATATATGTATGAACGTGCGTACGTATGTATCTATGTATGTATATATAAATGTAGTACTTATGTATGCAGGTATGTATGTATTTATGCATGTATATATGTTTTTATGTATGTATATATGTATGTATGTATATATGTATCTACGTATCTATGTATAAACGTGCGTACGTACGTATGGGTGTATGTATTTATTCATGCATGTATACATGTGCCTATGTATGTATATATGTACGTATGTATGTATGAATGCGACTATGTATATATGTACATATGTTCTATATATTTATGTATGAGTATTTATGAATGTGTACGTATATATGTATGCATATATGTATGATTGTTTTTATGTTATATGCAGTTTCATATATTTATTTATCTATATACATCTATACATATATATATATATATATATACATATATATACATATTCTTATATAGATGTATGTATATAGATAAAAATATATATATGCAACTGCATACTACATACAAACAAACATATATTCATACATATATATATTTATGTCTACAGATTGCATACACTATCTCCATCTCGCAACAAATGCATCTAGTTTTCCCTGAAATACATCAATTTTCCTCCTCTATTCTATTATATTAACCCGGGCCCTGACTCCAAATTATCCCCACATTTTTCTTCTTCCGATCCCCTTTCATTAGTTTACCTAAAACGGCTATTCTCTCTACCATAACATTATCACAGTCCGTCCCACTATCTCTCTCATCTATCTATTTGCCGTTTCTGATTTTGTTTTATATATGTCTGTTTATTATGCTACATTCGATTACAAAGTAACAAGTTTATATATATCTATCTATATCTATCTATCTATCTATCTATCTATCTATCTATCTATCTATCTATCTATCTATTTATTTATCTATCTATCTATCTATCTATCTATCTATCTATCTATCTATCTATCTATCTATCTATCTATCTATTCTGGGATGGACACGTGTTAAACTTGCCCCATAAGTTTTGTTTAAATTTCCTTAGAAATTCGTCATTGCGAACTTTTAATTTTATACCAATTTGTAGAGGGACTGACAGGTCAAATTTTGATCTGGCCAGTCCTCCAAAATATCGTGCCCCTCAGCGCAAAAACATCCAAAATATTTTTGCAAAACAGTACATTTTTTTTAAAAAATGGCCGAAGCACCTACTTCTTTGCCAAAACAAGAAGATGGGAAGGGCCTGACGTCACAAACATCACATGTATCCACACACAGAAAGATATATATGTAGTAAACACTGCCTTTCGTAAAGAAATGGAAATTCACACAACAAAAAATGAAAATAACAGCCCACAACAGACACCAAAAAATACAGAAAATGAAAAAATTGAAAACACATCCAACAATACCAATCAAATGGAAAAAAATGTCAACACAAACACCAAAGAAAATACAAACAACAGTGACAACAACAACAGCAAAATTTCTTTTGCTGATACCATAAAAAAACGGAAATATTTCAACTTTGGGATTTAACCAACGAGAAACAAAAGTTGGATGATGCTAAACAATATGTGACTTTTGGACCCAATGGGTCATTTAGCATACATTCACCACAAGAACTAAGGAGAGAAAATGCCCTGAACACGGTGGTTTTCAGGACAATCTCAAATGCATAAAAAAAAACCAGCTCAACTATCTCAGAGTGAGATTGAGCTAGTATTAAGGAACCACATGGATAACATTTTATTTATTCAGAAAGCCAAACTTTTCGGCAGCATCTCGGTGCTAATGAAAAACAACATAACAGCACAAAAATATTCCATCGCGCCCATTGTATCCACCTATTTTACATTTTTCCCTACATACATGGGAAAAAGAACGCAAAAAATAAAAATTATATGTATAAGACCCAAAGTAGATATTTGGTGGATACTTTATGGCCTAATTCACCTTGAACAAGACACTTTGATCTCAGTAGGAAAATCCTCCAGAGATATATTTAGTGGGACTAGCATCGAAATTCTGGTGCAGATGAGTCCAGAACGTATAATGAAAATCCCACAGAGAGTACCTCTGGATGGACAGACCTACATAAACATTTCGGTTGAGGGTAGGCGGTCCGCATGTTACCACTGCGCAAGCAGAGGTCACCTCAATTGACAAAAAAAACCCAACTTTTACCAACACCACAAATAACAACACAACCACCACCACCACCACGACAACAAGAAAAAATAACAGAGAACACCATTCCACCCAACCCCTCCCCACCCAAAACAAATACAAAAACACACACAGACACTACAGAACCCCAAAACATACCCCTACCCCTACCCATCAACACGGATGAGGAACCCCTATTGACGGCACCCAGCGGCGATGAAGAGGTACCCTTCCAACTCGTGAAAAGAATAAAAAGAAAGAACCGCATGAACAAAAACGAAACAAACACACAAACACCAGCACAAACAGCACAAAAATCACAAACAAAAGTTCCCCCTCCCGAAAACAAAACACCCACAACAAAGAGAAAACACATGCAGAAACCACAGACAAAAACAAACAGAACACAGGAAAAGTACACATACACTTACATAAACGAAGAAAATAGAACACTGATGGAGACCATCAGAAACAACCCTTTGGTCAAAACCGAAGGGAAAACTTTGGATAGCTCCAACAAAAACAAAAAAATGAACCTAAAACTGATCAGGGTCCCTATAGGAACTTATAGATCCCTAAAAAAACATTTGTAGAGGACGTGGAAAAATTCCTGCGTGAAACCAATCAACCACGTCCTCTACAAAGGCCCCCCACCACAGGCACCCCCATCCAAGCCATCCCCACCCCACCAGACTCCCCAACCCCACCAATACCCCCGTCCCCACCCCGCCAGAAACCACCACCCCACCCAACAACCCAAACCACAACCTCATGGAAATTGTGCAGCCCGATACCCGGGACGCAGAGAGGTAAATGCCTTTTCTCTTCACCACCAACATGGCAATGCTAAGAGTAGGCTGTTTAAATGCGCGTGGCCTTGGCTCAACTTGGAAGCAAGCAATGCTTCTAAATGACCTCAGGTCACAACGTATAGATGTGATGGTTATTTGCGAGGCCCGGATCAGCAACGTGCGACAGCTGGCCCCCGCCTTTGATGACTTTGAGATGCACGCATCTCTCTGTCAGCCCGGTGGGGGTGGGGTTGTCGTTCTGCTGCAAAAACATCTGGGTCTCGCAACACAGACGGTACATTTGGACGCGGAGGGTCGACTAGTGGTTCTGGACCTTGGCAGTGGTGAAGGCGGAGCGTTTAGGTTGGTAGCCGTCTACGGCCCTTTCGGGTCAATGCGGCCGGACTTCTTCCATCGTCTGGAGACTTTTCTAGGGACGTCCCGCTCCTTTCTATTAGCGGGGGACTGGAATCGTATCCTAGATGCACGTTGGGACTACGTAGGGGCCTGTCCCGATAGAGAGGGGTGTAATAGCCTCAAAGGGTTAATCGGTCGATTTGACCTGGCCGATAGATATCGACTAGATTTTCCGACTGCGCCAACCTGGACTTGGGCAAATTGTAGCGGATCATCTAGTTCGTACCTAGATAGGTTCTTAGTTAGAAATAAGGATAAGGACTTTTTAAGTTGTCCAATAATGCGCATGGTTGGCTATTCAGACCACAAGTTAGTGAGCTGCATGGTCAACCTTGACAGAACGCATAGACAGGGGCCCGGTTACTGGAAGCTCAACTTGTCCTTACCGGCAAGTAAGGCTTACAGGGACCGGATTAGCACTTTAGTTAAGGAGCGGTTGACGGGCGCCATCGTCAACAGCAGGTGGTGGGGATCTCTCAAAAGAGAGATTAGAGTAGTCTCTACAGAATTTAGTAAGGAGTTAGCCTCAAATAGAAATAGGAAGGAAAGGGAATTGGTAGATAGTGTAGAAGAGGCAATTAGAAGCGGCGACGTGGCCAGAGTGCTAGCGTCGAGAACGGCCCTGGGCCAGTTCTTCGACGCGAAACACGAAGGCTGCATCGTCTGAAGCAAAATACGTGCTCTGGGAAACGAGGGGACCAAAGCTGTTAGCTGGGCCCGCGTGACAGAAGCCAAGAGAGGGAGTAGATCCACTATCCGGTCTTTGCGAGACCAGGATGGACGGGTAATCCTTGAACCTAAGCAGATGTGCGAGGCTTTTCAAAAACACTTTGCCGGATTGTTCGGAAGGGGCGGGGAGGCGGTTGAGGATGTGGACTTCGGTCCATACCTCGACGGCCTGCCGCGTCTCTCGGACAGGGAGGCGAAGTCCTGCGAGGAGCCGATTTCAGCCGCTGAGATAGAGGACGTGCTGAGCCAATGCGGCAAACGCAAATCCCCGGGTCTCGATGGTCTTCCATACGAACTATATCTAGCTATGCCGGACTTGTTCCCCGATCTCCTCGAGGCGGTCTATTGCAACTGGCAACAGAACGGGAGAATTCCCTGTGCTGTGACCAAGGGCGTAGTCACGCTAGTGAGGAAGGACGAGAACAAGGGGGACGATATAAATAATTTCAGGCCCATAACTCTGCTAAATACAGAGTTACAGATTTTGGCCAAGGTGCTAGCAAAGAGGTTGGCGCTTGTCGTGGGCAACCTGATGGGAGATGCGCAGACATGTGCTATCCCGTCCAGGTCCATCCACGACAACCTCCACCTCATGCGATATATCATAGAGAGGGTTTGGAACGAACCCGGCTTTGGTGGGGCCCTGATCAACTTGGATCAATCTAAGGCGTTCGATAGGGTCGATGATGGTCACCTGGATGCGGTGCTAGCGGCGGCGGGCTTCGGACCCGTTTTCAGGGGCTGGATCAATGCCATGCACAGCAGCCGCATCTGCTCTAGGGTCAAGGTGAACGGCTACCTCTCGGAGCCGTTCGAAATCGCACGGTCCATCCGACAAGGGTGCCCTCTCTCCTCCCTTCTGTATGTAATGACTCTAGAGCCACTGCTGCGGAAGTTGTTGCAGGGCACCCCGTTGGAACTGGGACTGCGGAAAGCGGTGTCGGCCTACGCCGACGACGTAACAGTAATGGTGTCGATGGCCTCGGAAATCGGGGCGATCGGCACGTTACTGGAGGAGTACGAAAGGTTTACAGGGGATAAGCTGAACCGGGACAAGTCGATCGGTTTGCAACTCGGCACGTGGAGGGGCAGATCGATGCCCTCCGATGGCGTCGCCGGACGCTGGACGGAGGGCCCGGTGAAGCTGCTCGGTGTCTGGTTCGGACCAGACCTCCAGGTGGAGAAGAACTGGGGTGAGGTAACGAACAGGGTGTTTGCACTGACCCAGAAGTGGGCCGAGTGCAAACTGTCCCTGAAAGGTCGGGCGGAGGTGGCGAACACTTATATAGCGTCAGTCATTTACTACCGCCTGACCGTTGTGCCTTGACCAAGGGAAACGCTCGCCAAAATAGAGCGCGCACTCTTCCAATTCCTTTGGAAGAAGCGGGCTCCTATGGTGAGGAGATCCATCTGCTGTGAACACCCTTCGAAAGGAGGGCTGGGGATGCCGTGGCTAATGATACGTAAACACGCCTTAAGGCTACGGCACCTCCAGGTATTCCTCACCGGTCAACCGGTGTGGGCCCTGTTTGTGAGGCGAGCCTTTCCCAGACTCGTCTCACTCACCGAGCTGTAATCATGGGTCAAGCAAAGACCGAGAAAACAGGGCGCCTGGCACACCGAGTGTGCTCAGGCGCTCACAGCTCTCTGGCAGGCGGACCCGGCTGTCAGTGGAGAATCCACCTTGTCATTCTATAGAGGGCTGGTGGTTAGCAGGTGCGACGACGCCCTCAGAGACGCCCTAGGCATGGAGGAAGACGAACTGGCAACCTGTTCGGTAGGACATTCAGCCCGGGACCCATGGATAACTGCCAGAGGTCCCTGGCCTGGCAGTGCTACAGCCAGGCTCTGCCCGTTCGAGAAAGGCTCTACAGACACGGGCGCCCGGGTAGGACCCCTCGAAAAAGATGTCCCAGACGCGTGCGCGACGAGGAAACCGTTGTACACGCATTGGTACACTGCTCGGGCACTGCCGATCTGTGGGGCTATGTCGAACAACTGCTGTCAAGGGTGGAACCGATCCGGTTGACCACCGAGTCTATTGTAACGATCAAGCCGCCTCCCCTCTTCAAAAACGAAGGAGAGGCCGTGTTTCTGTGCGTAATAGCCATGGCGAAAGAGGTTGTATGGTGGACGCGTCTGAAAGGACTGAGGTCAGACACCTTTCTCTCTGGCCAACAACTGGTCCGCTTCTTCCGATATCATTTCCGAAGAAGGATCAGGATGGAGAGAGAGGTGCTGCACCCCAGCCATTTTTATAAAAGATGGGTGAAAGTGGGGAGAATGGCCCGTGTGAATGGGCCTTCACTCTACATCAGACTATAGGTGATGAAGATGAAAGACCAAGGCAGCACCCCCCTCTCTGTGCTCCTGAGTAGAAGGGTTGCACAC
>OZ024749.1:25520248-25527748 GCA_964016885.1 Eledone cirrhosa | reverse complement strand
GGTCACAGCGTTGGTAATAATTGTGTTTGTAACTGTGTTGTTGTTGTCAGTGTTGGTGGTAATTATATTAATTGTTTCTACTCGAGGCACAAGGCCAGCAATTAATACAGTGTATTACTGGTACTTTATTTTATCGACCCCGTCAAAGTTAACCTCGGCGGGATTTGAACTCAGACTGTAAAGGGACGTAACTATGCTAGAAAGCATGGCGTCCGACCCTCTACCGATACTGTCAACCCACTGCCCTTTATTATATTAATGGCTGTTGTTGTTATTGGTATTTTGGCGGCGGCGTTTCGGTTAGGGAAGTTTGTATTAGTGTTTGTGGTGGCTGTAGTGACATTGGTTCTGGTGATGGTAGTGGTATATAAGGTGGTGGTGGCGTTACTAGTTACTAGTTTTGTTGGCAGCAATGGTCGTACCGCTGGTGGACATGGTGTGCGTTCGTGATTGTGGTTGTTCTGTTGATGGTAGTGCTGTTTCTGATTTTGATGATGATGTTACTAGTTCTGATGGTAGTAAAGGTCGTAGTGCTGGTAGATCTGGTGTTGGTATTGTGGTGGTTGTGTTTACGGTGGTGGGGTTTGTGATTATGATGTTTGTGGTAAGGTTACTAGTTTCTGTTGATAGCAATGGTTGTAGTGCAGGTTGATGTGGCGTTGGTACTGTAGCGGTTGTATTAGTGAAGGTGGTTAATGCAGTATTGTTGATTGTAGTGACAGTAATCATGGTTATAGTAGTGGTGATTTTGATTATGATGGTGGTAGCAATGTTACTAGTTCTCATGGTAGTAATGGTTGTAGCGTAGGTGGATATGGCGTTAGTCATTGCGGAGGTCTTATTAGTAAAGTTAGTCAATGAAGTATTGTTGATTGCGGTGGTTGTAAATGGGGGTTGATGTTCCAAATGCTGGTTAAAAGCAAAAGTGTTGGAGGTTGTAATGGTTGTGGTGCTGGTGATATTGATTATTGTGATGATGTTGGTGGTGCTGATGGTGGTAAGGGTCTTTATGATTACCATAGTGACTGTATTTGGGGAACCGATGGCAACAAGAACAGTGGCCATTGAAATGGTAATAGTTTAATGGTAGAGGTGTTGGTTGTTTGATGGTGGAGGTAATAGTGGTGATTTTATTAGTCTAATGGTGATGTGTTGGTGGATTAATGCTTTGGAGTTGATAGTCTGATGATGCTGGTGGTCCTGTACTTTGATCGTGGACGTGATGGTGGTAGTTTTATGAGTGTTGGTGCTTTAATGCTGGTGGTGGTGATATTTTGATGGTGGTACTGAAGGTAGTTTGATGGTGGTTTCCTTTTGTATTAGTTTGATGGTGGTGTGTTGGTGGTTTAATGCTGGTGGAGTTGATAGTTTGTTGGTGCTGATGATGGTAGTTTGCTTGTGGTGGTGCTGGTAGTTTGAGGGTGTTGGAGATGATGGTGACTTTGTTAGTTTTATGGTGGTATGTTTAACATCATGGTGGTGGTGGTGTTGGTAGTTTGATGGTGTTGGAGATGATGGTGATTTTGTTAGTTTGATGGTGGTATGTTTAACATGGTGGTGGTGGTGCTGGTAGTTTGAGGGTGTTGGAGATGATGGTGATTTTGTTAGTTTGATGGTGGTATGGTTAACATGGTGGTGGTGGTGTTGGTAGTTTGATGGTGCTGTGTTGGTTGTTTGATGGCGGTGACGGTGTTGGTAGTTTAATCCTGGTTGGGGTTGATAGATTCTCGTGCTGGTGTTGGTAGTTTGATGGTGTTGTGTTGGTGGATTGATGGTGGTGGTGTTGATAGATTTCTCGTGCTAGGGTTTGGTAGTTTGATGGTGGTGATTTTGTTAGTTTCATGGCGGTGTGTTGGTGGTCTGATGGTGGTGGTGTTGACAGTGTGTTGGGGTGGTGTTGGTGGGTTGATGGAGGTGGTGGTGTTGGTAGTTTGATTGATTATTGAACATGATGGTTGTGGTAGCCCTGGTAGTTAGATGGTAGTGGCTTTTCTAGTCCGATGTAGATGATAGTGGTAATGGTGGTGGAACTATTGTTGTTACTGGCGATATAATTAGACGGTAGAGTTGAGTTCGTGGTGGACGTGTCGGTCATGGTGGTGGAGGTGGTGGAGGTGGTGGAGGTGGTGGTGGTGGTGGTGGTAGCAGTGAAGGCAGCGGTGGTTTTGATGGATGGTGATGGTAGCGGCGGTAATATTATTATAGTACAAGTGGTTTTGTCACTGTTTGTAGTGAGACAATGGTGGTGATGTTGGTGAAGAGGTTGCTGAACATGTCCAGAACACATGACGTTTGGTGTTGTGGATATGAAGACCTGAGTGTAAAGATTGTGGTATGGTTTGTTATAATAGAAATAGCAAAGGTGTTGGTAAAGGTTATAGGGGTGTAGGTATGTAAATATATAGGTTAGTGATGATGAAATTAGTAATGTTAAAGGTATGAATGAAAAATGTAACATTATTATTCACATATTCAGTTCTCTCTACATTTCTTGTCTGTAGGATTGTTCTTTATATGTTTTATTTATTTCAAAAAATGACTTAACACGTTATATTGCATCATACAGAACACATAAATATATATATATATAGATATATATAGATATATATCTGTATATATATATATATATATATATATATATATATATATATATATATATATATATATAACGAAGGAAATGTGGTAAGGAACCAGGTGGACCATAACGCACCAAAGTACTCAATACTTGAGGTAGTAGAGTGGGTAGTAGGAACCAGTAAGACCCCGACAGCTGAGCTCAAGCCGTTTCGACGGCTAATTCTGGACTATTAGTTTAGTCCAGAATTAGCCGTCGAAACGGCTTGAGCTCAGCTGTCGGGGTCTTACTGGTTCCTATATATATATATATATATATATATATATATATATATATACAAGTATATATATACATATATATATATATATTTATATAAGTATAAGTATATATATATATGTGTATATGTATATATATATACACACACACACACACTCAAACACACACTCACACACACACATAGATATATAGATATATATACATGTGAGTGTGTATGTGTGTGTGGGTTTATGTGTGTGTCTGAATTGAAAATAAGTCAGCTTATTTACGTTGCCACATTATTTGTTGACGTTTGCTATTCTAGAATTAGAGAAAAATAATCAAAAGAAAGTCCAACTCCTCTGTGTATTTCACAGGCAGAGTGGTAGAAGGGTAAGATAAGCACACTTTCAATACACGCACCGCACAAACACACTACACATAGTGATATATACACACTGACATATACTCACATAAATAATATATATACACATTCATACATATATATGTATGAATGTATATATATATATATATATATATATATATTAAATATATCGTTTCGAACGAAAATCGTTTTCGATATATCTAAATTTCTACATACGTATTCAATCATCTTGTATATATATATATATATATATATATACGTGCGTGTGTGTATGTATGTATATACATATATATACACACACACACACACAATTACACACACACACACACAAATATATATATATATATATATATATATATATATATATATATATATATATATATATATATATATGTGTGTATGTATATATTTATATATATATAAATATATTGTATAGATAAAAAGAAATTCATATATAACGAAACTGATTTTCGTTCAAATCGTTGACCTCGATTCCTAGCATATTCTCTTCTCATTTCTTCCATTTAACCTCTTTCCATTTAATCAGAATCTTGTTTCATTCTTACAACTCCGTAAGACTTTCGAAATTCTAATTGCCAAAGTCTGATAATTAATGACAAATATTGGCACAGGATTTACGTTGGATATAAGCTTGATACTGAACACTCGCCAGACCACACATCAGTCTTGGAGAGGCGCCCAGAAATATTCTGATGTTTTCAGCGCATTTCAAAGTGCGATAGAATATTTAACCACGATCTATAGTACTGTTGTGTTTAAATTTAAATGCACATATATATATATGTATATATATATATATATATATATATATATATATATATATATATATATATATATATATATATATATATATATATATACATACAAATAAATAAATAAATATATATACATACTATCGTATGTAATTATACATACTATTGTATATATATATATATATATATATATATATATAAATATATATATATATATAGTTATGTAATAAATAACATAAGGCAATTATTCCATTTACCAGTGGTTTCTTAAAAGCAAACATTTTTGTTTTCAATCATCAGAATGAAAAAATCCTGGTCTGTTCTTTGAATTTTGATTTTAAAATCCAAATTCAATAAACAGACCAGGATTTTTTCATTCTGATGATTGAAAGCAAACATTTTTTGCTTTTAAGAAACCACTGGTAAATGGAATAATTGCCTTATGTTGTTTATTACATAACTATTAAGCTCTCTTACCTACATAGAGCACTCTTTTTTCCTGGACTTTTCCGACGGAATTACTTCATATATATATATATAGATGGATATATTCGGATCTAGATTATTATTACCCACTCTACTAGCCCAAGTATCGAGCCCTCTGGTGGGTTATGGTCCACCTGCTTTCTTACCAAACACCTTTTGTTATATGTATATATATATATAAGACACACGTGCATTCCCCAAGTGTAACTATTGCATGCACTAACTACTTCAAATGACTAACAAACTATCCTCTTGCATTATCTTCGTAAACTGCCGATGTTGTATTTTAACTTTAATTTTGTTTTAATATGATTTGAATTTTTGAATTTAAATTGCCATGCATAAATATTATAATGGATGTCACCCCACTGTGCATCGATATATACATATGTTTCTGTATGTCTTTTGTGTTGGAAAGGAGGTCATGTATGTAAACAATCATTGAAAAATTGCTCCGAAGACCCCAAACCTCGGTTTGGATGAAACAATTGTAAGCTAATAAATGGTTTGAACAGAACTTTGATTCATGTGATTTCTATATGTATATATATATATATTTATATGCATAAATAATACATATATACATATAATATATCTATATGCATATATAATACATACATATATATATATATATATATATATATATATATATATATATATATATATATATATATATATATATATACATATATATATATATATATATATATATATATATATATATATACACATATATATATATATGAGGACGACGTCCGTGTAATTTATGCTCGAAGGAAACGATTCAAATGCTGTTTGCAAAGGACCAACACTTAAACACAAAGGATGAACTTGTTACCTCGTGTAAACACAGAATACATAGGACCCATCTCATCTTCAAACCGCCTCACGACGCGGGTGGGTAGACCTCGGCTGTATCGTTTTCCTATTTACAATCTAAGACTGAGGAAACCCCAAGCATACCTCCTCTTCTTTTTCTCCTTCTCCCCCTCCTCCTTCTTCCACACTCTATTTACACTTAGGTAGTTTTTTGCATATCTATACTATTATATTCAGTTTTCATTCTTCTATTAACCCAAGTATGTTCACTCCTGTTAAATATACATAGCACCGGCCGAACAGATAACCAGCGGTTTTTTTTTTGTAACATAATGGAAGATAATATTGATATATTACTACTTTGAGATGTCATTCTAGTGTATTAGAGTAACTAATAACTAAATTTTATTAATTAGGAATTTAATTAGTATTAAATTATATTTACTTTGCTCTTTAGCCAATGTCAGACATGGCATACTCATATTCACTCTACACTATCCCTTGTTTATCATAGGTTCCTACCCCCTTTAGAGATAGCTGTAATGAATTCTCTCTTAACGCCTGACCGGCCCCCGCATCCACAGGCAAGTTCAGCCCCCCACCCCCCTCTCTCCACACGCTAGGAAGGAATTTAACCATGTATACGACACCCCCAAAACAACTATTTTTAGGATTGTTTGATATGATACTACTGCTATGCTTCCATTACATGCCCATATATGAACTGTACCTCTTGATATGTTCAACTAGATTACTACCGTCCTAACACTACCTGGTTAGTTCAGATCTAGCTGTCGAAACGACCGGAGCTCAGCAATCGGGGTCCTGACTCCTTTTCTATTACCCACTCAACTACCCTTAATATCGAGTACTTTGGTGCATTTTGGTCCAGCTGGTTCCTTACAACACTCCCTTCATTATATATATATATATAAGAACAAAAGATGGTTTTGTTCTTAACCATCTTTTGTTCTTATATATTATGTATACTCCAGTCCTACAAACTGTAGAGTGCTTCTTATCCGATATCTGCATTGCTTAATTGTACTACAATAAAACTCACCTCCTACACTATATATATATATATATCCTTCCTTCCGTTCATTAGTAGAGGGATTCTTTCTTTCTCACATCTCATTCACGTCGAACGGTCTGTTTTCTGACCGCTCATGAAATTCACCCAGCTTATGCTGATCGGATAACCATCATGTTGCTTGCTTTTTTCTTACCTTCGGTTTGCTTTTCCTTCTATGTTGTTTACTTGTCTCACTCGCTTTACGCGATTCACTTGTCCCAATAGCTTATTTTAGTTATTGCTCGCACCAACCTGAGGTATATGATTTTTAATGCGATGAAATACCAATGATGGTTGGCAAATCACTGATGAGGGAGTAATTTTATAATATGTAACCCATGTGCAACCACGCAGTTTTCCTCTTTCTTCCCATGTTTTATATATATATATATATATATATATATATATATATATATATATATATATATATATATATAAAAGAAGTGGTTACACAACAGTTAGTTCACCATACCGAGAACAATTATTTTACCTTAGCGGATCCTCGTCCCATGGACTGAGTGCTCTCCAACTTCGGATATTACCTTCCAGTGTTCTACCACTATATATATATAATATATATATATATATATATATATATATATATATATATATATATATATATATATATATATATATATACTGCATATATATATATATATAAAATAAGTGTAAGCCAACAGGTTGAAATTAACTTCGTTTATTCATATTCGCTGCAATATATATTTAGGTGCCGCCAGTTCTTTGGGAGCGCAACACCAGGCTTTGGATTTGGATCTGGGAATATCAACGAATTAACGGGACAAATTTTGTTCCACCATTATGTTTTCCTCTTTTTTCTGTTTAAGTTCTAACTGTCTATGAGGTCGAAGCTGTTGAATAATGGTTATCACCGAAATAGATATAGTAGCGAATATGAATAAACAAAGTTAATTTTAACCTGTTGACTTACAAATCTTGTTTTTAATTACTCGGGAGAAAATAGACACACCTATGCAGCTCGTTGAGTGCTCTAGTCTAGCCTGCATACTGAAGTGTCGGTAATTAACCAACATATACTCAAATTTATATATATATACACACTAGCAGTAAAGCCCGGTGTTACTCGGGGCTGCTCAGTAGCTGTGTTAAAATA
>OZ024749.1:25505248-25515248 GCA_964016885.1 Eledone cirrhosa | reverse complement strand
ATATATATATATATATATATATATATATATATATATATATATATATATATATATATAGTTGTATGTGTATTGATATATACATATATATATATATATAGTTGTATGTGTATAGATATATACATAGATATATAAATGCATATACATGTGTGCATACACACACACACACACACACACACACACACACACACACACACACATACACACACGCATATATATATATATATATATATATATGTGTGTGTCTGTGTGCGTGTATATATATGTAAATATATTTATATATAATAGAACTGCATACATATGTTCTTTGTGAATGTAAGAAACTTTTGATAAATCAGCAACGTTCGTCAAATCATTTTGACATCCGTGCTTTATATATTAATCAAAATGAGGATTTAACATGTATGAGTTTACCGTGTTATGCCAGCAGACATAATATACATCATTAAGACATAAATGCACAAAACAAATAAGCATATACATAAATATAAACTAATATTTTCCCCAATCATTATGATTGGAGATTAAGTAAAGGACTGTAAATAATATATAGCTGAAAATGATGGTGATAGAATGAGGAGAGGTGAATGGAGTAAGTAAACAGAAAAATAGAGATAATTTTCATGTCAAAAATCGTAAAACGAATCCATGCACAAACACGCAAACAACATAAAGACTCATATTTACTTAGGAGAAAACCTTATTCATTTTCAACAATCAATTATATAAAAATCTGTGTACGTCTAACGCATTTGTGTATGAAAACTTTGCGTGTTATTGTGAAAACAACAACAACCAATTTGTATATAAGGGCACACGCTCAAACACACGCATATGTATCTGCAATTATGTATATACACATAGATAAATGGGTAGATAAGTAGAGAGATAGATACATATATATTTATATATATATGTGTGTCAGACTGTGCGTGACAGTATATATTTCAAATTCATATCTTGGCATTACTTCCCTTTGTTATCATACATTGTTTTCGTAAACAAGCGTTTTAACAAGTTTAATTTCGTACTTCTAAAGAAATACGGTATGTTTATAGATAAACATTTAGAAAGCCGTAGCTAAGCAAAACATCGGGGCTATCGCCTTGTGGTGGTGTCCAGAAACATCAAGGGGGACAATCGTCGATACATTTCGGATTTAACTGGTGCTCATCAGGATGATCCCTATATATATGCGGGTAAAACAGAGGTGTATATAAAATTAGATATATGTTTTTGTATAATATACATAGATAATTTTCGCTATGGGTATTTAAAAACCTAATCCTGTTCCAGCTACCTGAATAACAGTGTGAGAACGCCAGACACTAGTGTTATATTCTTCTTTATCTATACATTTGGTATATAAAACATTTGCTGGTGCTGCTAATTTACATAATATGCAAAGTTATCTGGCTGGGATTAATTTGCAGTAGCTTTGATAGAGTCTGATAGAGTCTGATAGAGTCTGAAATATTAAAGTGTGGTTTCTGAGAATTAGTTGTGACATGATCATAACGAACAATATTCATAATAAGTATTATTTATTATAATTGTTTCTACTTTTGTATTACTGGTACTTTATTTTATCGACCCCATAAGGATGAAAGGCAAAGTTAACCTTGGCGGGATGAGAATATAAAATATACCTTCATATACTGCTCTATTATGAATCCCGTGAAGTTAATGCTACTGATGGTATACACACACTCACACTCACACACACACACACACACACATACACACACACACACACACACACACACACACACACACACACACACACACACACACACACACACACACACACACACACACACACACACACACACATGTATATATATATATATATATATATATATATATATATATATATATATATATATATATATGTAAAAGGTAAACAGAAATAATAACACAATACAGTATATGGAAGGGATATATTAGGTTAACGCTTACATTGCAAGAACGGAAATATACTTCACCAGATGCAATATGAAATAAAATTCAGATATAAATTTGAAATTCAATATATCGTCGCTGTAATGCACATAACTATAATAATATTCGAGCAACTGGGTATACTAACACTGGAGAGGAAGGAAATTGGATAGACGTGATTGAATCTCTATTTAGGTCCACGCTTTCCAAAGCTTCTTAAGTGATCCCCATAATGTTTATAAATATAAATATACAATTTCAATATAAACGATATCAGACAGCCGTATGTTAAATATAATGGTCAGTAAATAACTATATTACGGCTATTTCATATCAACCATCGATATGCAATGAAACAATTTGAAAGGAACGGAACCGGAATGGAAGGAATAGAATCTGAGTAATAAATAGAAGAATAAATATCTTTCAAGAACATTCAAGAGAATTATTTCTGCGCGTCTGTTGTTGTAAGTATAACACAGTCTATTACATACTACCTATCTAATTGTGGACCATATAAAACCGCACGAAAACTTACAAATAATTCTGAAGCTCAGTAGAAGTAAATGTGTGTACGGCTTGCTTTTGGGTAGAAGTTATGATAGAGAAAGTGATATATATTGAAGGTTTCTTTTCTTTATATGCTATAATAAATAAAACGATGTTTCTTACTGAAGCCTTACTTTATATGAATAAAACGCCTAAAGATCACAAAGATGCAGAGATAGCATCCATAAAATCCAAATTGTTTGTTTGGCAGACATTTTGGGGCGTACATATGATGTTGATATTTTTTTTTGTGGAACCTATTGTTACTAGCACTAATACAACGATTACTAATACTATCTATATTATAATTTTCTCTATTATTATTGTTATTATCATTATTATTACGATGGTACTGTTGATGGTGATAATACTAATATTATCAACAACAACAATAACCACACTGTGTATATAACAATTGCTGCTGTTAACCAGAGTGGTGAAAGAAAATATATGAATAACATACACATATCCATGCACATATAGACACACTGTGCACGTACACATATACACACTGTCTTTGCATGTATATATATATATATATATATACACACACACACATATATACGTATACATATGCATATCCATACATATATATGTATATGTATATATATACATATATATATATATATATATATATATATATATATATATACAGATATATATATATATATATATACAGAATGCACACATATATAAGTATATATATACGAAAATATGTGTATCTCTGTGTGCGTGTGCCTATGTGTGTGATCCATACATTATAACCGTCAACAAAAGTAATGTTTCTCAAGCAACTCCACCGGTGGCTAACTATGGAACACCAACCAATAGGAAATTACACTTGAATATTAAGGAAAAAAACAAATTTCACAACACTCCGCTAAAGATACACAAAACCTATACAAACATGGTAGGTAATATTGTTTCCGACGGCCTCAAGAAAAGCAACACTTAAGAATGGACGAGAATGCATGTATATAAAAACTTCAGAATCCATCTCCACACACACACACACACACACACACACAAAATATATATAAATATATATATATATATATATATATATATATTTATATATATTTATATATATATATATATATATATATATATATATATATATATATATATATATATATATATATATATATATATATATATATATCATGTAGGTTCGAAAAGGATTGTGGTTACTACTTTATTTAAAGTAACCGAGCGTAAGAGTGAATTTTATTAAGCGAAATAATAAGAATTATACTCTACACCAGGCATCAACAAACGTCTTAGACCATCGACAACATCATGGAAATATTCGCACATACATGGGAACATTACTTTTCCATAAAATATATATATATAAATAAACAAATCAGTAAACATAATCCAAAATTAATCGGTATAAAGACGTATTATTGTTAAAACATTATTCAGCGGCTTGGACCAGTAAGGAATGAATACAGCATTCGTTTTTGTTTTACATGCTTACTTTTTTCTTCATTTTATCTTGCATTTGAAAATGGATGTTAACCCCGAAATATTCGGTTGACATGTACTGGGTAAGAAAATCTTTATTTATATATCATCTTTTGCCATTTAATTATTTCTACTGCATTGTACCCGCTTCTGTAATACGTATCAATTATTTATTACATATCTCACAATGATTCATATTAAATATAAAACATCATTCGTTTATGTATCTTAATATCTTACGCAAATTCAGTCGGCAACCTGGGATCATATCAACCGTTTTAGGAACACCTGCTCTACTTATTATTGCAAATAAGTATCATGTCTTCGGATCATGGTTATATATTTGGTCTGCCGTAAAAAAGATATAATTTCGCCAAACTTACATCTATGATTGCCGATGCATTTCATGCAAAATATATTTTCTGCTCGAAGCTTGGATGTTTACTTAAATATAGATCGGTGATTACGTTTGATTTAAAACATATATCTGACTATATATATAGTAAATATATATTTCAGTAAAAATATATATTTAAGTAAACACACTAGCTAAAATATATGTCTCCTGAAATGCATCGTTAATATCTCAACAAAGATAAGTTGTTACGTATGATCATTGGTTCGATTCCTGGTCAAGCTGCTGTGTTGTGTTCTTTAGTATAACACTTTATTTCATGTTGCTTCTGTACCCTCAGCTGAGAGTGAGCATCAGAAGTTGGTGAGTTAAACCTGCAATAGATAGGCGTCCTATCCAGGGAGAGTCTTACACTCTCATTGGATTAGCAGCAGGGAAACCGGGAATAAACACATGTCTGCTGCAGTACACACAGATGAGAGTGAGTACCAGCAGTAGCTGGTGAGTTAAACCTACACATGGCAGGCATCCTGACCAGGGAAAACCATGTACTCTCAACAGATTAGTGGCAAGGAAACATAGAAAAGCACCTGTCTGAGAAAAACCCAGCCTTGAACAGACTGCAATATACTTACATCTTACTTATTTCATCTGTTTCATCCAAAATACATGACATAACATGATATATATATATTTATATATATATATATATATATATATATATATATATATATATATATATATATATATATATATATATATATATATATATATATATATATATATATATATATATATATATGATATATATATAACATGATATATATATATATATATGTTATATATAACATGATATATATATATATATATATATATATATATATATATATATATACATATATACTTATCATCAAACACGTGTTTCGGCAATCATTATATGTGATTAAATGCATATGCTTTCTTACCGATTATATTATCGTTCGTGATTATATTGTTGGAGTTGCTATTGTTGATGACGTTGATATGATGGTGATTATTGTTAGTGTTTTTGTTACAGTTGCCGTTGTTTTTCAAGGCAATATTTACCGATATGAAAGACACCGTATCAAGAAACAATCAATAACACCTCCCAAGGTATAAAGTTCCAAAGAAAGAGCAATACTCAATATGTTACGTTGATGTTTTAATAAGATGTGATTTGTGAATTACAATAATTCACCGAGACAATGCTGTAGATAAATGAATGCATAAATGCTCAGAACATTCTCGATAACATAAATCTGAATATATATATATATATATATATATATATATATATATATATATATATATATAGGAACGAGTAGGAACCCGACGGCTGAGCTCAAGCCATTTCGACGGCTAATTCTGTCCAGAATTAGCCGTCGAAACGGCTTGAGCTCAGCCGTCGGGGTCCTACTCGTTCCTATTACCCACTCTACTACCCTAAGTATTGAGTACTTTGGTGCGTTATGGTCCACCTGGTTCCTTACCACATTTCCTTCGTTATATATATATATATATATATATATATATATATATGTAGATAAATCTACCAAGAGTTTACGGTAGTGTCCAATCCGTATGAAGAACTCAATGTATTCCGGATATCATGGAAAGAAGAAATGTAATGAAAAATCACTTTCGGTGAAAGATAAACGGTATACAGAGTCAAGATAAAATATTAAACAAATAATGAATAAACAATTCCTTATATTAAACAAAAAAAGTTCATTATTTAACGATCGTTTCTAGGATATATATGTGTTAGAGTTGGCATGCATATTCAACAGATCTATGTACAAAATTATACAAAATTATACAAACTATCAAGATTAAATATACATACCAACACATATATACGCCGTCTTCAGAAATAATTTATTTCTGAAGACGGCGTATATATGTGTTGGTATGTATATTTAATCTTGATAGTTTGTATAATTTTGTATAATTTTGTACATAGATCTGTTGAATATGCATGCCAACTCTAACACATATATATCCTAGAAACGATCGTTAAATAATGAACTTTTTTTGTTTAATATAAGGAATTGTTTATTCATTATTTGTTTAATATTTTATATATATATATATATGTAGAGGTTATATTTAATTTGTTGGGATAAAACAAGCAAACATTTTTTGGAGTAAATTACAATATATTAATAAATGGAAACTATATTTAAATGTATGGGATTTAAATCTATCTGACACTAATTTGCATTATAGACCAATAATACAATGAGTAACCCCACTATCCGGGAGCTTCCAACAGACATGGTCGCATTCTTTTAAGGGTATATCAATATTTGTTTATAAAACCGATCTATATTATATTTTATCTGATGAAAGCGCACAATAATTTGATTTGGTTTCCTTGAAATATGTATAATGAAATAAATATGGTTTTATAAATATAGTTTCCATTTATTGATATATTGTATATATATATATATATATATATATATATATATATATATATATATATATATATATATACATATATATATATACATATATATATATATATATATATATATATATATATATATATATATATATATATATATATATATATATATACACATATATATTTATTAAAATAGCAGATTAAAGTTTAAGCAAAGAATCGCTGCTTTCACCATTAACGGGATCTTCTGAAACTAAAAAAATTGACCTGTGAACGAAGAAGTAAATATTTCGAAAAACTTTGCAACCGGAGGAAAACGATACTTTGGTTCGTGAAGACGTTCCCTGGCAATGACAGGAAAAAAGCGAAGATAATATGTCATTATGTTGAGCGATGAGAATAAGTATACGCAAAGATTGATTTTTTTAGTTTCAGAAGATCCCATTAAGGGTGAAAGCAGCGATTATTTGCTTAAACTTTAATCTGTTATTTTAATAAATATTTGCTCTAGGGTTCTTATATATTTGATATATATTTAACCTTACCGAGCCCTCTTTGGATTTTAGTCTTCAAATTTATTATTATTACTATATATATATATATATATATATATGTGTGTGTGTGTGTGTGTGTGTGTGTGTGTGTGTGTGTGTGTGTGTGTGTGTGTGTGTGTGTGTGTGTGTGTGTGTGTGTTAGTGTGTGTGTATGTATGTAAAAGGTAAACAGAAATAACAACACTATCGGCACAGTATATGGAAAGAATATATCAGGTTAACGCTTGAAATACCAGGAAGAAGGTCATAAACCTTCGGACGCTAGTTCTTCATCAGAAAAGAGAATGAGAAATAAGATAGATTGAAGGGACCAGCGCGGCGGAATCGGAATAAAATATTTTTAGAGAAAAATAACATGTTCATTCATGTTGCCATCGCTGTATATATATATTTATATACATATATATGATGATGGCTGCCCCCTTGTTATCGAGTATGGTTATTGCACGATATGCCATTATTAATAATTATTAATTAATTCTATCGTGCAATGCCTTTGCGTGAAGATATTTTTTAAAGTGAGGAAAGACTCTGCACTGAGCCAATCCCACTCTATGGGCGACAGTAGCTATAACCCGAAAAGAATAAAAGATCAACATCATCAGTAATTACTGAGCCGCAGGTTTTATATCGGAGTTTTCCCAGTTACCTGAGTTGCCTTCTCCTAGAAGACTGCCCTGACAAAAGCTAGGGGTCCTTCACTCCCAGTGGTTTAACCGCGCGGTACATGTGTATATATATATTTACACAGTTTTGGATGGCCGTTGACTCTTATGAGTTCTTGCGCCCTTTGTCAGGTCTTGTTTTTTGTCCTGCAGGGTGTCCCAAATCACCCTCCTCACCAAGCAAACTTGCCGGTTTAGTCGCCGACGACCCGACCAGCGACAGGTTGTACTGGGTTACATGTTACCAGTAGCACTCAAGAGTGACCCGACATATATATATATATATATATATATATATATATATACAGACCTTGCTAGCAACGAAATCAGGCGTTAACCAGATGAGTATATGCATAAGAATAATTATTTATATGTCTGAGCGATATGTATTTTATATATATATATATATATATATATGTATATATATATATATATATATATATATATATATATATATATATATATATATATATATATATATATATATATATATATATATATATATGTAATATATATATATAGTATACTACATTTACAAAGAACTTTGATATGTAGATCTGACTCTTCGTATGGAATATTCAGTTGTAGCACTCTATGATAGAGAGTAATCATCCTAATATAGATACATTTAGTACTTCCTGATAGAGTAGACTGTGATTAAAGATAGGATACTTAAATTTGGAAACTGTATATAACCGTATATATAAGGGACTCAATTGAGTCACCTTTTAATGTATGTTGGAATAATAAATTTAGTTATAGAAATCAGCTAGTTACCTCCCGTCTCGCATTATCTCCCCTTAATCACACACATACTTCCGGATAATAAAACGATGTAAATTGTTGCAACAGAAACGACCTGCTCTATTAAATTGGATTAAAGAACACTGAGCCGCAACACGCTATAATAATTTAACTTAATACATCAAACATCCAATACGGAATCATCGTTAATTATGTGAAGGACATATAAACTATATAGTACGTCTCCTGAATTGTTAAAATGGTGGTGTATACAAAAACCATAACATTATTTTGCTTCTCATTTATACTATTTCTATGCACACAAGCTTCTTTAACATACACAAAATATACCTTACCACTACACCTCCATAATACTCTTGATTACCCGCTTAAAGTGCTT
This sequence comes from Eledone cirrhosa, assembly GCA_964016885.1. Classification (NCBI taxonomy): domain Eukaryota; kingdom Metazoa; phylum Mollusca; class Cephalopoda; order Octopoda; family Eledonidae; genus Eledone; species Eledone cirrhosa. The sequence continues at coordinate 25,506,142 of OZ024749.1, read as the reverse complement.
GTATTGAATATAACACCCTGCCGCACAATAATCATATATAAACAAGACACACGTGCATGCCCTACGTGTAACTAATGCATACACTAACTACTACAACTGTCTAACAAACTATCCTCTTGCATTATCTACGTTAACTGCCGATGTTGTATTTTAATTTTAATTTTGCTTTGATTCTGTTTTAATATGATTTTAATTTTTGAATTTAAATTGCCATTCAGAAATAAGATATGTCACCCCACTGTGCATCAATATATACTTATGTATCTGTATCTCTCTTGCGTTGGAAAGGATGTCACGTTTGTATACAAACATTGAAAAATGCTCCGAAGACTGCAACCCTCGGTTTGGATGAAACAATTGTAAGCTAATAAATGGTTTGAACATAACTTTGATTCCTGTTAATTCTATATATATGTATATATATATTTATATATATATATACATGTGTATGTGTTAGTGTGTGTGTGTATAATGGGTATCTATATTCATGTTTGTCCCCTATCTCTTTTGTTCCACATCCCTTTTGCATGACATTTATCTTTAGCTGCATCCAACATATCCGACTGTTTAAGTTGTTCCCATTACAATCATTAGATATCGTATTCCTTTCTACTGCGTGGTAGGTTTGGCACATAATATTTTTGATAGCCTCACCTCGAACCATATATTATGAGTGAACATTGGATTGAACCTGCAAACCAATGCGATATGATCGTCTGACACAGACACAAACTCACAAACCCACACATACAAAGAAACACACAGACGCACACAGAGGCACATTCATATTGGTGACTGTGGATGAGGTGAACAAGGATGAACCCCAAAGCAACAATATAGAATTAAATCAACACCGAAGCACTGAATCACTTATATTCTACGAAGGCAAATGAT
>OZ024749.1:25497748-25500248 GCA_964016885.1 Eledone cirrhosa | reverse complement strand
ACGCCGTAAGGATGAAAGGCAAAGCTAACCCTCTACCGATACTGCCAATCTACTGCCCGACATTTTAATAATTTTTTCTACTTTTGGCACAAGGCCAGTAAATACACAATACATTACTGGTACTTTATTTTATCGACCTCGTAAGAATGAAAGGCAAAGTCAACCTCGGCGGGATTTGAACTTATTTCGTAAAGCGATGTAATTATGCTGGAAAGCATGTCCGACCCTCTACCAATTCTCCCAATTCACAATGGCAGACTGTATGTTTCTCCATCGTAACCTCGATGAATACTTAATTGTTTAGGCAAATGTGGATATTTTAAGCCGTTGTAAGATGCTGCATAGATAGGGAGAGGGACAGAGAAAGCGAGATTGTGTGTGTAGTTATTCAGAGATTGTACGTATATATATATATAGGGAGAGAGAGAGAGTTGAAAGAGAGAGAGTGGAAGGTGAGGGGAAATCGAATCTAAAAGGACGTGTGTGAGAGAGGACTCTGAGAGGATGTGTATGTGAGAGAAATTGAGGGAGGTGGAGAGAGAGAACGAGAGAGAGAGAGAGGAAAGTAGAGACGAGTTGAAAGAAATGCGTTAAAATTTACAGAGGAACATATATGTCAAAGAGAAAGAGAGATAAATAGAAAGAGATAGAGAAACAGAGAAAAAAAGGGGGGGGGAGGATACACATTTAGTGAAAGAAGTAAGGCTAGGAGCGATAGAGTGGTGAAGTGAGAGAATGAGATGATGTAAGAAAGAGTGAGAGTTATAGTGAGAGAGGATGAGAAAGAGAGACAGAAACAGAGTAAGAGATAGAGAGTAGAGAGGGTGATATAAAGATATAAAGATATATAGAGAGAAAGAAAGAAAGAAAGAAAGAAAGAAAGAAAGAAAGAAAGAAAGAAAGAAAGAAAAACATGAATAAATGCAAGGAGATGAGGAAATAACGATCAAATATTCAAGTAATGATATGAAATAATTGGAAGATTCAGAGAGAAATAGAAAGGTTGTAGTGGTGGAGGATTGACTGTGGTGCGATGGAGGAATAAGGTCTGTAAAGAAAGATTGCTAGAAGCAGACGATAGAACGTTCGAGAGAATAATGTAATATAATTATATTAATTTAAAACATTCCTAACTGTAAAGGCTATGCATCAATTTTACAGTTATTTTGACAGTAGAAGGATGCATGTTGCATCCTATTATGGTGTATTCATTGCTCTATTCACTGTCGGATTTCTAAAGCGGAGCAATTTTAACAACCTTTAAAAAGGAAACACTATTAGGCAACATGGCTTCTCTTTACAGAATTTATTTTACATCATTCCAATACCTAACTGTACACATAATATCAGTTAACTCAACCAATAAAGGTGATGTTAATATTGTCAGAAAATAATAATTACGGTCGTGTGTTTTGTCTGTGTGTATGTGTGTATATATGTCTTTGTTCATGGTTGTGTGCATGTATGTGTGTGTGTTTATATATATGTGTATGTTTATGGTTGTGTGCATGTTTATGTGTGTATGTCTGTGTGTTTCTTATACCTTATAATCTGTGTGCATTGAGATGGGTTTTATTTTCAAAGTTTTCAACAATTACTCAACGTATCATTTTCTCATTCTTTATGCAAACATAACGTTTGAAATTGCACCCACTTGTCTATCCACACGCATACACACATAGATATACATATATAAATACATATGACTATATATTGAAAGATCGATATACATACATACATACATACATACATACATACATACATATATATATATATATATATATATTGTTATACTTTGGGAGGGTGATGTTGCCAATAAGAAACACACGCACCAGATGCTTTCACTTCAATTTATTATAATAAATTTATAAATTTAGGAATTTATAAATTTCATGTTGGTTGGTTGGCCCCACAACCAGATAGTTGTTTATATATTGTCAAAGTTCTTTCGTCACACATTCTGTGACCTCTTCAGTGACTGGGGATTCTTTTCTTTGTTTTTGTGCCTCTCCTTTGTTCTGTCCTACGCCATTTTGTTTCTGTGTGTGTGTCCCAAAGTATAACAATATCAGTTTCAACACACGTTTTCAGATAAAGAATCTTGATGCACACATTCAGAAACGAAATATATATAAATATATATATATATATATATATATATATATATATATATATATATATATAGAGAGAGAGAGAGAGAGAGAGATAGAGAGAGATAGATAGATATTGGCGATTAGAAGTGAGGGATTTGAGAGTGTGTGAGAAAGTTTTAGCGAGAGGACTGGGGATAAGGAGCAATAGCACGATTGAGACATTCATGAAGTGAAATATTAAGATAAAGAGCGAGGGATAGGGGGGGGGAGAATGTGAGGAATAGTGAGAGAGAGAATGTTAGAGAAAGTAAGGATCAGACATGTATATAATGATATAGATTATTGGATAGATCCGAAGAGAAAGAAAAGGCTACAGTTTGACACTATATTACACCCGACTTTGCCTC
>OZ024749.1:25467748-25487748 GCA_964016885.1 Eledone cirrhosa | reverse complement strand
GAGGTCACAGAATGAGTGACGAAATAAATTTTACAATATATGAACAAACGTCCGCTTATGGAACCAACCAACCAACTGGAAATTTATAAATTTAATTTATAATAAATTGGAATGAAAGCACTGGTGTGTGTGTTTCTTATTGGCAACATCACCCTCCCACAGCATAACAATATATATAGGTATATATAAATATATATATATATATATATATATATATATATATATATATATATATATATATATATATATTTAATATATGTATGCATATATATATATATAAATATATATATATATATATATATATATAGGGAGAGAGAGATAAATAGATAGATAAATAGATAGATAGATAATAGATAACTTTCTTTGTATTTGCCACAAGGGCATCAAAGAGTGGGACAGCACAATGGGGGAGGGGGAGTTTACATGTAAAGGCGTCCTCAATAAGGGGGAGGTAATAATAAAATCTAAAAATATAATATATATTGTATAACAAAAATAAATTGAATAACAAAATCCTCAATAGGGAGGAGGCGCCTTGGGGGTCGCACTCATCCCCGAAAAAAGTGTGCAACCCTTCTCCTCAGGAACACAGAGAGAGGGTGCTCCCTTGATCTTTCATCATCCTCACCTATCTATAGTCTGATGTACAGTGAAGGCCCATTCACACGGGCCATTCTCGCCACTTTCACCCATCTTTCATAAAAACGGCTGGGGTGCAGCACCTCTCTCTCCATCCTGATCCTTCTTCCGAACTGATATCGGAAGAAACGGACCAGTTGTTGGCCAGAGAGAAAGGTGTCTGACTTCATTTCTTTCAGACGCGTCCACCATACAACCTCTTTCATCATGGTTATTATACACAGAAACACCGCATCTCCTTCGTTTTTGAAGATAGATAGATAGATAGATTGACAGACATATAGATAAATAAACAGATATATGCAGATATCCAGACATCTCACTGACTTTCATCAAGCCTAATCTCAAGTGTATGTGTAGATATTTCTAAACATTATCTTAGCGACAGGATTGGCAATACGTTGACACACAGGTCTTGATGGAAAACAGAGTTTAATGTTTTCATATGCACTCCATTATGTAACACGCTGTTTGTTTAACTGTGCAATGAAACTCGGTTGATGTCTGTCAAGTCATCCACACAGTTTGAATGAAGGCATGGTTTTATTATGACGGATGGGGAGATAAAGAGAGCAAGAGTAAAATACGGAAACATATCTTTCACATGTACAAATGCCAGCGGTTGACAGATATAAGAATAAGATATATGATGGTGTATATGTTTATATATAATATATATATATATGTATATATATATATATATATATATATATATATATATATATATATATATATATATATATATATATGTACTTATCTATAACTATCTATCCATCTATATATATGTGCTTTGTTTTATATATATATATATAGATATATATATATATATATATATATATATATATAAAATGTATGTTACGATGAAAGAGGAAATAAGTTGATATAAATATGATAAAAGAGGTTTGATGCATCGATAAATTCATTCCCTACCCTGTCTCTCAGATTCCTTCACACACACACACATATATATATATATATATGTACACACACACACACATATATATATATATGTACACACACACACACATATATATATATATATATATATGTACACACACACACACATATATATATATATATATATATATATATATATATATACACACACATCGATGTTCATATACAACCTGCCACTTAGAAATGAATGTGGGAGTGACATACAGAGAGCGAAAGAGAGAGATATAGATAGAAAGAGAGGAGAGGGCAGAGAGAAAAAGAGTGAGATAGATAGATACACAGATAGATATATAGATAGAGAGAGAGAGAGAGATATATAGCGAGAGAGAGAGAGCGAGAGAGAGCGAGAGAGAGAGCTAAAAGAAAAATCATATGAGGCGCGTGTGAGAAAAAGAAGGAAGGTAAAATAAACACTCTGTTGTATGATATGGTTTAAAAACATTCCATATTTCAATATATATACTTTAAGATACTTCTTTCAGATACTTATTGCATTTAGGCATTATCGTTACAGCTATGTTAGGGATAGTGGCTGGAGCAGGCCTTGGGTATGGTTCTGTATAGTCATAGTAATCAACTAGCATTGCCCAACAATTTGTCAGTGTATATGTATATATGTACATTGTTATACTTTGAGAGGATCATGCTGCCAATAAAATCACACGCACCTGTTCGTTTTCATTTCAATTGCTATAAATTTCCGGTTGGTAGGCTTGTTCCTCAGTGCCAACACACAAAAACAAGATGGTGTAGGTCAAAATAACGGAGACACACAATAAAAACCCAGTCACTGAGTAGGTCACAGAGAGTGTGATGAAAGATATTTGCCGATATATAAACAACCTTCCGGTTATAGATCCAACCAACCGGAAATTTATAATAAATTGTAGAGAAAAACAACTGGTGCATCTGTTTTTATTGGCAGCATGTCCCTCCCGAAGTATAACAATATCTGGAGGTTTTTAACGTGCGACGTTGTTTAACTCAACAAGATGTTTACTTAGTTGTGGTATTCGGGTGGCCGATTCCAGATAACTCCTAGGTAAGCACTTCCTGGAGTATTAATACTGAACGACTGAATAATAACACGGATAAGCTATACAGCAGGGTTTATTCCAGGAATTAATATATATATTTAATATTAAGGATAGTATTTATAGTTATGTATATACTATATACAACTATAAACAGGTAAGGTCAGTAATTTATTACTACCTTATTACCAGTAAGATAAATAGCTCAATGTAAGAACATCATTTGTTATACAGAGCAGGAATATAGCATACACAAGAATCAAAGCTATGTTAGAACATTTATTTGCTGACAATTGTTTCTTCCAAGCCTAGGCTTGGAGTCTTCGGAGCATTATTAATAAACACTCAACACAAATACATCGTGACACATGTAATGGATGTGAAACCTTGAACTTTCTTATTCTACACACACACATATTCGATCTACACTGAAAATATCTCAGCATTGCAACCACCATAATATATTAACACACCTGCTTTATGTGCTTGTATTTTTTATGCAACACCCAGCATTCATATGTGCTTGATACTTTTGCCTGTTCAATTGCTTTATGTATGATTAACGTACGTACTGTCTCTTTAATTTTATTTATGTACTAGCCGCTTTTGTATTATCTGTCACATGTTCCACCAAAAGCTTTTAATTGTAATTTTGAATCTTACCCATCACACACTGTTGTCCACAATATGTATCTGTATGACTCTTCAGCAGAATAGGAGGCTGATTATATGTAAAAACATTATTAATAATGCTCCGAAGACCCCAAGCCTAGGCTTGGTAGAAACAATCGTCAGCAAATAAATGTTCTAAATTAGCTTTGATTCTTGTGTGTTCTATATATATATTTATGAACACATAAAAAAAATGAGAAATCTCATCGCTAGAACAGCCGTTAAAACAGCTAAATTCTGTCAAAGACAGCGATGGGCAAGAATGCCTCAGAGGATAGAGGTGAGCGATCAGTGGTTAACAGAGAGATGGGTGATAGACAGATAAAATATAGAACAGATTGAAAAGGAGGAGAATACTGGCACACAGTGACTGGAAGAAGGAAGTAAACATAATAATATATCTAACGTCGCTTATATATAGATCTCCTTACCCTGGTTTTGTATGGGAAATCATACTTATTCGTACGACTAATTGTTATGCATATATATATGATGTATCTGTTTGAGATGAGTAACTCTATTATTGAAACGAGCAGGTAGAGAAGTCGAAATAGTGTATTTTATTATAATAACCAGTAGAAAAGACTATGTTTCATACTTCCATAAAAGATTTGTCAAACAAGCATCATGTACAAAATCCTATTGTGTTAAAAACAATAATTACGCATGAAGAAAATTATTTATTAAAGTAATTACCAAATACGGTTTTACATTAAATATTGATTTACAATCGTTTCGTCTCTTATTAGAACTTATCAAAATCAATCATTTATAAGCAAATGCCTCAATATATTGTCCCATCCACAGCCCAACAATTCATGGTCAAAGCATTTGCTTATATATATATATATATATATATATATATATATATATATATATATATATATATATATATATATATGTATACATGAGAATTATATTAGGGGACCATTCATGAAACAATTGTAAATCCCATCTTTGACCCCAAGCCGGGTGTATTTACCTTTTTTAGGGTACGATTGAATGAGGACCTGGCAACAATTTCTAGCAGTTCAAGAAGCCACGTGTAGGTATCCTTATTGAGTGCTTATATTAAGGTTATTATTGATATGTGTCGCATCACGTAATGACCGTCTTATCAGATCCTTCATTAAATTTAAAATATTTTAATAAACAACTATAAAATAAAAATTCCACAAGTGAACAACAGATAAAAATTAACGGAAAGGATAAACAAGAAAAAGGAAACAGAAAAGGAAAAAAGAAAGAATAAAGCAACGAAAGAAAGGGAGAGGAGAACAGACACTACAGCCCAGTCTGGGCGGTGTTACTCTATTAAATGTGCTGCAACCCCACCCGCTTCAAATTTCCACGTGATGGTTTATCTAATATATGATTGGACGGTGTTGTTGATGCTTATTTTTAAGAAGTCACGATACAGGTGGAATTTAATTTCTTGCTTCGTTAATGTTGAGAGACATTCAAATTCGTTTGCACTGTTGTGAGTAGGTGTTAGCGCGTGTCGAATTACATGATTAACTTTCCCAGTTTCTCAGAAATGGTGGTTAGACTTATGCCGCCATTTTAAGAAAACTGTAGATAAATTACATAGGAACGGTTGTTAGTTGATGAGTAGACATTCTAACTGTTAATCGCTCACTACATCTTAGCAAAACTGCAAATCTCTCTCTCTCTCTCTCTCTCTCTCTCTCTCTCTCTCTCTCTCTCTCTCTCTCTCTCTCTCTCTCCTCTCTCTCTCTCTCTCTCTCTATCAATATATCTCTCTATCTATCTCCATCTCTGTCTCTCGCGATACAACCCCCATATATATATGTATATAATCTTGTACTCTTTTACCTTTTCCAGCCATCCGGCTGAGGCCATGCTGGGGCACCGCCGTTGAACATATATATATATATACTGAAGTAAAAGTTAAGTGGAAATATCAAAGAGTAAGAGTACTCAGTCCATAGGGCGAGTTTAGTATAAATAATTACAACAGTGACATAAAGAGGTACTCAAATTTCGTTGGGCTCTGAGCCCCAATTTCTTCAGCATGCCATGAGAAAAATAAAAAACAAAAATAAAAACGTTTTTTTTATTTCTCTCATGATATGCTGAAGAAATTGGGGCCCAGAACCCAACGTAACTTGAGTACCTGTTTATGGCACTGTTGTAATTTTACACACACACACACACATACACACACACATATATATATATATACATATATATACACACACACACACACATATATATATATATATATATATATATATATATATATATATATATATATATTAGTTGAAATAAAATGAAAACGAAATTTCATTTCTCACTCTTAGTACGGCACTTACTTAAATGTAAGTATGTGTGTATACGTACATACATATATGTATACAGACGTACAGTAGCATGCATATATATATATATATATATATATATATATATATATATATATATATATATATATATATATATATATACATACATGTACACATACATTATAATAAGCGTTATAATAAGCGTCCGCTAAACTGATACGTGCATATATGTATGTGTACCTGTATGTATATATGTATATATATATATATATGCATGCTACTGTACGTCTGTATTCATATATGTATGTACGTATACACACATACTTACATATATATATATATATATATATATATACACATACATATATTGGGTAGTCTAGTATGAAATTTGTAGACATTTTTTTCTTTTAGATATTTCTACAAATTTCGTGCTTGACGACCCGATATGTCTTGTATATTTCTCTTTCTCTCTCTGCGCAGTCTCGCTGACGGAGCTGCAGTCCTGGGTCAATCTCTGTTATTTTCGTTCTACTAATATATTTACATTATTCTTAAATCTGAAGCCGAGAATCATTTGGCTTCCTAATTAGAATATTAGTCTACGACTTCGTTTATACCATAAACGTGGTTTTGTCTCTGCGTGTAATTGTTCTCATCAGTCCACATAACGACGTATTATCTTCGCTTTGTTCCGTCCATTGCCAGGGAACGTCTTCACGAACCAAAGTTTCGTCTTCCTGTTGTCCTTCGGTTACAAAAGTTTTCAAAATATTTACTTCTGCGTTCACATATTGATTTTTTTAGTTTCAGAAGATCCCGTTAAGGGTGAAAGCAGCGATTCTTTGCTTAACCTTTAATCTGTTATTTTAATAAATATTTTCTCTAGGGTTCTTATATATTTGATATTGAACACTGATATTGAACATATATATATATATATATATATATATATATATATATATATATATATATATATATATATAAGTCTAAAGTCTGTCTTAAGACAAAAGGCTCATTTGGCCGGTACTTATCCCGGTTTCATGGCGTGAAGCGACAAGAGTACAAGACTCGCCTCTGGACAGGACGCCAGTCCATCGAAGGGTTAAACCTCCAGCTATTGCTGGTACTCATTTTCAGCTGAGTAAACTGGAGCAACGTGAAATGAAGTGTCTTACTCAGAGAAACAACACATCAGCGAGTCCGAGAATTGAACTCACAACCATTCGATTGCAAGCCTAATGCTCCAACCACTAAGCCATGCGCCTTCACAGGCTTGCAATCGAATGGTTGTGAGTTCAATTCTCGGACCCGCTGATGTGTTGTTTCCCTGAGTAAGACACTTCATTTCACGTTGCTCCAGTTTACTCACCTGAAAATGAGTACCAACAATAGCTGGATGTTTAACTCTGCGATGGACTGGCGTCCTGTCCAGGGGGGAGTCTTGTACTCTCAGTCGCTTCACGCCATGAAACCGGGATAAGTACCGGCCAAATGAGCCTTCTGTCTTAAGACATACTTTAGACTTATATATATATATATATATATATATATATATATATATATATATATATATATATATATATATATATATATATATATATATATATTACAAGAACACACATATATGATTCTCTCTCTCACCCCCGCTTTCTCTTTCTCTCACGCTCACTCGTTTTGTGTTTGGGTACCATTAACTCCGTCACTGTAAAAGTACGTTTATCATATTTCACTTAATTATTCTATGTATTAGCTTACATAAATGGTTGTATGGCCGTTACATTCACAGCGCACACAGACTGTGGACTCCACATACGTTGCATCCAACATAGTTCTATAGAATAACATAATTACTTGTGATGCAGAAGGGCCATCACATTGAATTAGTTGATCGAGCTATGGAGACTTGAGAAAGCAATTCAGTGCAAGAAATGAAACTGTCAATGAAATAGGTAAAGTCAAACAAGCCACATACACATTATGTTGTATTCCGAATATAAAATACATGCTCGCGGTTATAACACTATGTTGTATCCTCAATATAAACTACAAGCCCGCGTTTATAACACTATGTTGTATCCTCAATATAAACTACAAGCCCGCGGTTATAACACTATGTTGTATCCTCAATATGACATACATGCTCGTGGTTATAACACCATGTTGTATTCTCAATATAAAAATACATGCTCGTGGTTATAACACTATGTTGTATCATCAATATAATATGATCACAGTTATAGCACTAGGGTATAATACACAAATAAAGCCACTCATATACTGTTGTATCCTCAATATATAACAGATGCACACAGTTATCACACTATGATATTATACACAGGTAGAGACATTTATAAACTATAATGTATCCTCAATATAAAATACATGCTCACGTTTATAGAACTATGATGTATCCTCTATATAATATACATGCTCATGGTTATCACACGATGCTATTAAATACAGTTAAAGCAACTTATAAAGTATGTTGTATCCCTAATATAAAATATATGTTCTCAGTTATAACACTATGTTTTATTCTCAATATAATATACGAGCTCACAGTTATCACACTATGATATTAAACACACTCTAACTAATTACAAAGCATGTTGTATCCTCAATATAAAAATATATTTTTATACAGAGGTAGAGCCATTTATAAACTATGATGTATCCTCAATATATAATGCATGCTTACGGTAATCGCACTTGGGTGTTACACACAGGTAAAACCACTCATTTACTACTGTCTTCTCAGTATAAAATACCTGCTCTCAGTTATAACATTATTCTGTATCCCCAGGATAATATACATGCTCACTGTTATCATACTATGATATTACACACAAACAAGCCGCTTATAAACTAGGAGGTAGCCCCAATATAAAACAGATGCTCATGGTTATCACACTATGCTATTTAACACAGCTAAAACCATTTATATACTGTTGTGTCCTCAATATAGAATAGATGCTCTCAATTATAATATTATGCTATATTCTTAATATAATATATAATCTCACAGTTATCACACTATGATATTTAACACAGCTAAAACCATTTATATAATGTTGTATCCTCAATATAGAATACATACTCTCAGATATAACATTATGCTGTATTCTCAATATAATATATAATCTCACAGTTATCACACTATGATATTTAACACAGTTAAAACCATTTATATAATGTTGTATCCTCAATATAGAATAGATGCTCTCAGATATAAAATTATGCTGTATTCTCAATATAATATATATGTTCACAGTTATCACACTGTGATATTTAACACAGCTAAAACAATTTATATACGGTTGTATCTTCAATAGAGAATACATGCTCTCAGATATAACATTAGGCTGTATCCTCAATATAATATAATATAATAATCGACAGGTGGTGGATTGGCAGTATCGGTAGTGTGTCGGACGCCATGCTTTCCAGCATAGTTACGTCCCTTTATGATCTGAGTTCAAATCCCGCCGAGGTTGACTTTGCCTTTCATCCTTACGGGGTCGATAAAATAAAGTACCAGTAATGCACTGGGTAATTGCTGGCCTTGTGCCCAAAATAGAAACAATTATCAATATAATATATAAGTTCACAGTTATCACACTATGATATTTAATACAGCTAAAACCATTTATATACTGTTGTATCTTCAATATAGAATACATGCTCTCAGATATAAAATTATGCTGTATTCTCAATATAATATATAATCTCACAGTTATCACACTGTGATATTTAACACCGCTCGAACCAGTTATAAAGTATGTTTTATCGTCAATATAAAATACTTGCTCTCAGTAATATCACTATGATGTATCCTCTATATATAATACATGCTCACAGTTATAACACTATGCTGTATCCTCACTATAATATACATACTTGGGTATTATACACAGGTAAAACCACTGATATACTGATGTATTCTCAATATAGAATAAATTATCACAGCCTTCAAAAATGTCATAATGATTTATTTTATGTCAACTGTGAGGACAAACGTCAAAGCTAACCATGACGGGAATTGAACTCGGAAAATAAAGAGCCATAACTCTAAGCCATGAAGCATGTTGTCCGGCGCTGTACTGGAATTTTCAATCCACACCCATTGGAAATATCATAACGGTACTTTATTTTAATGACTCTGTGAGGATGAAAGGCAAGTTATCCATGTCGGGGTTTGAACTCATAATGTAAAGATCCGTAACGCTATGCAGCGAAGCATATTCTCCGACACTCTGCCAAAGCTGCCAATCCACAGACATTGAAATTAGCATTATAATGACAATAACATTAACACGAATATGATATTATATACTATAATACTCTACTTACTAAGATAACAAGCTGCATTTATATCATGTTTAAATTGTAGATGACAAAAATAAGGCGTGAAACATTGCGAGAAAATAACATCTTTATGAAAATGGTAAAACAATGAAAATACCATTAACGTGTGGATGATATATATATATATATATATATATATATATATATATATATATATATATATATATATATATTATACATTGTATAATACAATGATAACATGTTGCATTAATATCGTGTTTAGATTAGAGATGAGACACAGAAGGAATTGGAATGTCGACGGCGTTAGTAAATATATGGTAATTTTTCATAAAACTATTTATGAAAATATGAAAAACATTGATAAAGTATTTATAAAAAATTGATAGGAAACAAAATAAAAAATGTTAAAAACAGTTTCTTGTTTATATACATATGGTATAAATAGTGGAACTGTATATATATTATATAATCTTATATATACATATACAAGTATATATATATATAAGTAAATATACATATATAAGTATATATATATATATATATATATATATATATATATATATATGTAGATAAATCTACCAAGAGTTTACGGTAGTGTCCAATCCGTATGAAGAACTCAATGTATTCCGGATATCATGGAAAGAAGAGATGCAATGAAAAACGACTTTCGGTGAAAGATAAACGGTATACAGAGTCAAGATAAAATATTAAACAAATAATGAACAAACAATTCCTTATATTAAACAAAAAAAGTTCATTATTTAACGATCGTTTCTAGGATATATATGTGTTATAATTGGTATGCATATTCAACAGATCTATGTACAAAATTATACAAAATTATACAAATTATCAATTTTGTATAATTTTGTACATAGATCTGTTGAATATGCATACCAATTATAACACATATATATCCTAGAAACGATCGTTAAATAATGAACTTTTTTTGTTTAATATAAGGAATTGTTTGTTCATTATTTGTTTAATATTTTATATATATATATATATATATATATATATATATATATATATATATATATATATATATATTTATATATAAACATATATATATTTATATATATATATTTATATATACAAGTATATATATATATATATATATATATATATATACATATATAAAATAAATACAAGTGTGTATTATGGGATAGTCAGAAAGCTAGATATTTAGCTACGTAGGCATTCAGAAAATTCTATAAAATTATATGTATTTGCATTGCTAATGTAATGATATAAAATATATAACATATACCTATTATATATAATCATGATACAAAAATCAATGGTGATATGTCATTCGAGGATTTTTGTAAAATATATTGCTTTAAAATCTACATTCGATCAATCAAAATAATGTCTAAATTTTCTATATTGTTTAGTTGAAATGGTCGATATAGTTTTAAATTCTGAAATTTTCATTGTTCTTTACACTTCTCATTAACCTATATAATTCTGAGCGCCAAAGTATGTATCTGTAAACAATACTCGTTGCTCTATATTGCAGGCTAAAGAATGAATCTGATTAGTAAAATGATGAACAAATATAGAAAACAATAGATTATAAAATTACATACACATGTATATATATATAATATATATAACAGATATATATAAGTGCTTATGTATACATATAATATATATATATGTATACATATATACATATATATATAAATATGTATATATATATATATCTATTTGTATACAAAGTTCAAGAGTAACCAATCTTAAAGAGAGAGATGGAGATAGGAGAGATTGGTGAATTAGTTAGAAGCCAAAGAGTAAAGGCATGTGCTCAATGTGCAATATGCAGTGGAAGGCAGCTAGGTGGCTGGGTTCCTGTAGATGTTAGGTGCACAGAGCTGGAAATATTCATTAGTTAAGCAAAATAAGAACATAGATTTCACAAGGAAGACATTATTAAAAGATTGTCAACTTATTTTAGTTTGATGTAAGGAATGTAGAGAATAATAATAAGAATAATAATATTAATAATAAGGCCAGCAATTTATCCAGTACATTACGGGTACTTTATTTTATCGACTCTGTAAGGATGAAAGGCAAAGTTAACCTCGACGGGATTTGAACTCAAACTGTAAAGGGACGTAACTATGCTAGAAAGCATGGCGTCCAACCCTCTACCGATACTGCCAATTCACCGACCTATAATCATATTAATAATAATAATGTCCGTTTACAATTGTTTCGCTACTCCATATAATATTTCTGGATCAAATGATTATATATCATCATTGATCTGGTTCAGTTGAACATAATTAACATAGGTAGAATAGAGCAGCTCATCGGAACTTCAAAAGGAATATAAATTATAATGTTACATACATGTAATGTTCCATATGTTGGTATTTCTCTATGGGTTCCTGGGTATATCAATTGTCTGCCATAGTAGAGCAGTATTCTTCTTTCGAGGCTGCATTGTGTCAGATCTGCCTATGGGTAACAAGATGGCCGCCAATGGAATATTTACCTTACTAATTAGTGGGTGGTTTCATGGGAAGTAACTCCTCGAGAGATTAGAAATTGTGGGTAGTTTATAATTAAGTGCTAATTTTTTAATTGTTTAATTGACACACAATGTAAGGGAGGTAACTTATAATTATCTAAGTTAGTTATAGCTATTTAACTTATTAGCTACAAGTAAAAATGGGGCTAGATGGCTATATTGGGTCAAATATTCTGTTGGCGAAGGAATTAGACCTTCGATGTTGACAGCTAATAGTTACCTCCGTTCTATCGTTAATCGGTAGTGGTCGTGATAGAGTTATGTAATATGCTTCGGTACGACAGAGTTCACAAGATTTTCTTCATCCATTGAACGGTTGGGCTCCAGCCAAGATATCCCATGTTAGTGAGTGTTCAATGTTGGTTAATTTAAGGTTTTTAATGAGCCTAGCTAGAGATGTCGAACATCTGTTGTTAGGGTGTCGGAAGGAAAAAGAGTGCGCGTTATAGCGTACTTTAAAAGGGTTAGAGGTAGACCCGATACATGAGCTGGTCTGCGAAGCAGTTTTAACCGTGTACATATAGACTATGTTGGGTGTCATGCAATGTCCGTTTAGTGGGCATGCGTTAGGGTAACGGCAGTTGCAGTTACTTCTGAGGTTAGTGAGAATAGGGTTGTTCAACCTAAGCGGTTGGTCAGTGCTAGAAGGATTAGATGGGGGAGGTGTGCTACTAGAGTAAGTATTGGTGAAGTGGCGTGGTGTATTTGATGGGGGTGGTGGTACCGCGGTGTGGGAGTTATACTGCCTTAGTTTATGATGGTTACTGAATGCGATGTGGCTAGCTGGGTTAGGTGTTGTGGAGAATGAGATTTTAATGTTATTTTTATTAAAGAGTTTGTAATTATTGGTTGGGGGGGGGGTGTTTAGATAGGATAGAGAAGAAGCGTTTAGGGATATTAGTGGCTAGATTAGATGAGAATGGGGGGTTAAGCCAGGTGATATTTCTAGACCTATTCCTTCTAGGGGTTCTAGTGAAGTTGGTACGGGCCATCATAGGGTTATTATTACCTGGGCATTTGTTATTTGTCATCCCATTGCTCATTCCTATTCTAGGGTTGATTTTCAGTTTGCTACTTGGAGTGGGAAGCAGGCCACTGCCACAATTAATGTTCCCTGTATAAGTGGTGTTGCTGCTAAAATTCCGGCGAATCTGGCTATATGCTGAGGTATTTCTAGTTCTAGTGCTAAGTTTATTATGGTTGTGGTGAATTGCAGTGTTATGGCATTTAGGTATGGACTGTTCATAACCAGATTCAGAAAGAGCCTTATTATAATGTGCGTATATATGTATTTGTATATATATATATATATATATATATATATATATATATATATATATATATATATATATATATATAATATATATATATATATATATAAGTACATATATATATATATATGTATATATATATATGTGTATATATATACACACACACACACACACACACACACATATATATATATATATATATATATATATATATATATATATATATAAATAAATATATATATATATATATATAAGTACATATATATATATATGTATATATATATATGTGTATATATATATACACACACACACATATATATATATATATATATATATATATATATATATATATATATGCATATTCTTTTTACTCTTCTATTCTTTTACGTGATCCAGCCGTCATACAGAGTCCATTCTGTGGTGCAGTATATATTTAATTGTTTCTACTTTTGGCACAAGGCCAGCAATTATCCCAGTACATTACTGGTACTTTATTTTATCGACCCCGTAAGGATGAAAGGCAAAGTAAACCTCGGCGGGAATTGAACTCAGATCGTAAAGGGACGTAACTATGCTGGAAAGCATATCCTACCCTCTACCGATACTGCCAATTCACCGCAGTATATATTTAATGATTGTCTCCCAGCATGGTCTCTCCCTGTCGGCTGGAACACGTACTTAATTCATTAGTGGAATGTAACCATCACTATTGAATACTAGAAATGGAATACTAGGTGGATTGGCAGTATTGGTAGAGGGTCGGACGCCATGCTTTGAGGTATAGAGTTACGGCCCTTGCCATTCTGAGTTCAAATCCCGCCAAGGTTAACTTTGCCTTTCATCCTTACTGGGTCGATAAATAAAGTACCTGTAATGTACTGGGTATTTGCTGGCCTTGTGCCTAAAGTAGAAACAATTATTGAATACTAGAAATGATTTCAAACGAATAAAATATTATTCTGTGGACGCTACTTAATTCAAGAGTCCCATTTAATACCATCGACTGACCCACGGATATCTTTAGAGCAGGTTCTTATGTTGGTAGTGTCTTGAGCAGAGGTGGGTGAGGAGAGATTGAAATTGAAGTTAGAGTTATAGTGTTAGTTATGAAGAGTTGTTTAAATTTTCAAACCAAATAACACAGAGAAACTCACATATCCATACATAGATAAACACGCACGCAGACAAATACATGATGATATCTGTGTATATATAGTATATATCTATTTATGTATACATACATTCATACGTATACAAAAATATATGAATGATATTAATATTATTAATATCATTGATATTATACTCCAGAAAACTTGTCGAGTGCTTCGAATCTGTTATAAATATATTTGTTGAATTAACAACAAATTAAATTACCCTTTGCTTACAAATATATATATATATAATTGGAAATTTATTAAAATCGAATCTCTGGCGGTTTGCAACCAAATTCGGCCTACTTATATGAAATGATGAGTTAGCAAATCACTCGATAAGGTAGGTCCTTAGAGTAATAACATACGTTTAAATAGCTTGACAAATCGAACATTGCGGTAGGCAAAATCTAACACAATAATATACCAAAGTAACGATATAACTAACAGGTTTTATATATATATATATATATATATATATATATATATATATATATATATATAGTGGTAGAACACTGAAAGGTAATATCCGTAGTGTTAGAGCACTGAGTACATGGGACGAGTTAGGTAGACGTGGCTACACAACAGTTAGTTCACCATACCTCAGATCGTAATGGACATGGTTATACGGAACAGGAAGTTCCTTATAGCCATGTCCATTACGAGCTGAGGATCCGCTAAGGTGAAGCAATCGTACTCGGTATGGTGACCTAACTGTTGTGTTCACCATTTCTATATATGTATATATATATATATATATATATATATATGTTAATATATATATATATATATATATATATATATATATATATATATATATATATATATATATATATATATATATATATATATATATATATATATATTATATATATATATATATATACGATATTAAATAAATGGAAATTATATTTATAAAACCATATTTATTTCATTATATATATTTCAGGGATATCATATTAAAAATATGTTATGCCTTCTTCAGACAAAATACAATATAAACAGTCTTATAAATAGATAGATTCGACATACCTTTCAACATCGACTTGTATTTGAAAAGTTGATTTGGTAGTAAAAAATATTATGGACAGTTGTAAAAAAAGAAAGAAAGAAAGAAAGAAAGAAAAACGAAGAAAAAGAAGAAATGCATGCAACTAAATAGAGAGAGATAGAAAGATAGATAGAGAGAAGAAATTCATGTAAAGAAACAGAGAGATATATATAGAGGAAAAAAAAAAATAGAGGGATATAGATAGAGAGAGAGAAAGAGAAGAGAGAGAGAGAGAGAGAAAATATAGAGAGATAGATATAGATAGAGATAGAGAGAAAGAAACTAGGTAGTTGAGCACCAGTTGAATGACGTATCAATGATGCATTTATTTATTTATTTATTTATTTATTTAGCTCTAGTATTAATGTAGAGAGAGATATATGTGGTTAGGAGAGAAAACAGCCGTTATATAGAGAGAAAAAATAAAAATAAAAATAACCAGACATAAACGAGGCAGATTTAAAACACTATGTTTCATCAATGCAGAAATATTAGTTCGTATAAAACAGGCATTATAATGTTAATATCAGTATTCATGAATGAGACACGTATCTATAATGTGTGAAAAATAATGATCATATGTCTAGTTTAAAAATCCATATGTCTACACCAGAGCCGAGATAAAATAGAAGGTTATCCCATATTCAATACTATAAACATGTGAATTTACGTGATCAGCTCTGCAAATTCCTATTTCACACGAAAACATTCTCATTGTGCTATAAAAATTCTAATATACATATATGTGTGTACACACACATATATATATAGAGTCTATATTAATTTTAACAATACTATTCTTGTCTCTACTCTACATGACCATCGTTCAAGCAGAAATAGAGAACAGACACCAATACATTAATAAAAATATCAGAAACAAAAAATAAATAAACAGAAAACTAAAAAATATTAAAAAATATTAAAAATATTAAAAAATATTAAAAAATATTAAAAAATATTAAAAAATATTAAAAAATAATTAAAAAAATAATTAAAAAATAAAATATAGTATGCCTCGCAAATCCACCACAGAGATCAGCCCTTCAAAAGTTAATCGACAATATATTGCCAAGTTCATTATAAGCATCAGAATCAAAAGCAAACAAAACCAAAAATTATTTACCAAATCCTGTCTAGCAGAAAACATTCCAAAAGTTTAGGATACCCATTTGGTCTACAGATGTTCTTATATTTAATATAGAAGTTTATCTAGTGTAAAATTTATTCGATATATTTGGAGCATCAGCTTTTAGGGTAGTTAATTATTCATGAAGAATGTTTAAAATAAAAAAGAAGAAATCGAAAGATTGATCGGCGAGTTTCATAAATAATTACAAATCAAACTAAATAAACTACATTTTAAATTTAAATTTATATTTAAAAGTTGAGTTCAATCTATGTCTGCTGCAACTGAATAAATTTGTCCGTAAATTAAGGGAATTTTTAGATTTTAGTATAAAGAATATCTCCTCCGCGCAGAGGTCACATGTCTCAGAGGATGAATTAAAAGGAATCCCTCTTGAGACTATATTCCAAGCCGTCGAATATCTAACGTTATCATGTCTAAGTTGCCAGAGTACGCCTGATAGTGCTGTTGAAGATTTTTTGCTTGGATCTGTGAAAGAATTGTTGTGGTTATTATAGCGAAGTTTAAATTCCGTCGATGTGGAACCAACGTAGTTAAAAGAATTAAAGTCCGTTTTAACAATACAGTTGTATATTATATTTTTAACTAAGCAATTGTTATTTAACGGACATTTAGATCTATCTCTACAGTTACATATGCGGGGCATACTATGTTTTATTTTTTAATTATTTTTTAATTATTTTTTTAATTATTTTTTAATATTTTTTAATACTTTTTAATATTTTTTAATATTTTTTTAAATATTTTTAATATTTTTTATTTTTAATATTTTTTAGTTTTCTGTTTATTTATATTTTGTTTCTGATATTTTTTATTAATGTATTGGTGTCTGTTCTCTATTTCTGCTTGAACGATGGTCATGTAGAGTAGAGACAAGAATAGTATTGTTAAAATTAATATAGACTCTATATATATATGTGTGTGTACACACATATATGTATACTAGAATTTTTATAGCACAATGAGAATGTTTTCGTGTGAAATAGGAATTTGCAGAGCTGATCACGTAAATTCACATGTTTATAGTATTGAATATGGGATAACCTTCTATTTTATCTCGGCTCTGGTGTAGACCTATGGATTTTTAAACTAGACATATGATCATTATTTTTCACACATTATAGATACGTGTCTCATTCATGAATACTGATATTAACATTATAATGCCTGTTTTATACGAACTAATATTTCTGCATTGATGAAACATAGTGTTTTAAATCTGCCTCGTTTATGTCTGATTGTTTTTATTTTTATTTGTTCTCTATATATAACGGCTGTTTTCTCTCCTAACCACATATATCTCTCTCTACATTAATACTAGAACTAAATAAATAAATTAATAAATAAATAAATGCATCATTGATACGTCATTCAACTGGTGCTCAACTACCTAGTTTCTTTCTCTCTATCTCTATCTATATCTATCTCTCTATATTTTCTCTCTCTCTCTCTCTCTTCTCTTTCTCTCTCTCTATCTATATCCCTCTATTTTTTTTTTTCCTCTATATATCTCTCTCTGTTTCTTTACATGAATTTCTTCTCTCTATCTATCTTTCTATCTCTCTCTATTTAGTTGCATGCATTTCTTCTTTTTCTTCGTTTTTCTTTCTTTCTTTCTTTCTTTCTTTCTTTTTACAACTGTCCATAATATTTTTACTACCAAATCAACTTTTCAAATACAAGTCGATGTTGAAAGGTATGTCGAATCTATCTATTTATAAGACTGTTTATATTGTATTTTGTCTGAAGAAGGCATAACATATTTTTAATATGATATCCCTGAAATATATATAATGAAATAAATATGGTTTTATAAATATAATTTCCATTTATTTAATATCGTAAATATACTCCAAATACTTGTTGAGTGCTTTTATATCAGTTATAAATATTTACTCGTTGTAACCCAACAATTTAAATATAACTTTCCATGTATATATATATTTTACATATATATATAAGTTTATGCCGGGTTCAATCGGGGGTAACCGCAGTAATAAGTAACTTAATACAAAGCAGAGTATAAATATTTAATATAGAAAGTCTACCTGATGATTTCTCCGGATTGAAACAGTTCTAGTCCTGTAGAAGACTTTCCACACACACACACACACACACACACACACACACACACACACACACACACACACACACACACACATATATATATATATATATATAGACAGATTTAACTCGAAAGTCGTGTTTCAAAACGCGAGTGTATAGCATTCTCAGGAAAATGGTAAAACTCGGTGCATGGCAGCTGATAGAACCGCAAAATACCGTCGAGCGGCGATGGGTAAAATATTACCTCGAAGGACAGAGATCAGAGGCGAGATGTGAGTTGACTTGAAAGAAGGAAGAGAAGATAGGAAGGAGGAAAAGAATGGATGAAAGCGAACAGGTCACAAACATCATTATACGCTCGTCAGATCTCAACTTCTAAAAGTTTCGACGAATGTATGAGATTACTGCAGGGAATAGGAGGCTATTAAGGGAGAACCAAATATCTGCGTTCATATATTGTTTGTGTTGGGACAGGTTAGAGAGAGAAAGATGAATGGCATCTGATCGACCCCCAAGTGTTCGCGAGAAAAGAAGTATGTTGGCATCAGTTTATACACACTCACACACACACACACACACATATATATATATATATGTATATATATATGTATATATATATATATATATATATATATATATATATATATATATATATATATATATATATATATATATATATATATATTGTATATATATATATAATATGGAAAACAAAGAATCAATGATGCATCGAAACACAATTTAATAACGTATACAATTGTCTCTCCGGCGAAACAATTGTAATACGTTAATAAATTGTGTTTCGATATGTATATATATGTATGTAAATGTATGTACATA
>OZ024749.1:25455248-25462748 GCA_964016885.1 Eledone cirrhosa | reverse complement strand
TATATATATATATATAAATATGTAAATATATAAATAAAAAATATGTAAATATATAAACATATATAATTCTCGCTATGTAAGGAAGCAGAATGAATGCGGAGTTGATCTATTCGATGTTCTGTTATTGCCTTATCTTTTTTACATCAAGGGTCAGCGCTTTGTCAGCTCTTTGTAAAACCCCAAAAGATAGGGAATGCCAATCTTTCTCTCTACGTAGAGATTAGCTTCTTTGACCCGAAGTTTGATATGTGTCGTTATGTGATGCTACTGTTTGTTTGAATATTTGTCTGTTTGTCTGTTATCAATCTTTCACCTCTGCCGTAAAGTAAAATAAATATATAAATACATAGCTGGAATTTGAGGTTTTGGTTTAGGAAAACACGCACACACAAACAGGCACACAGACACAGAAACACAGACGCACACACACGCACGTGCCTGGATATATGTCCGTGTTTATGTGTGCATAATACATATATTATATATATATATATATATATATATGAATACAGACATAGAATATTCGAAAATATTCTGTATGTTTATAATAAACATTTTGAAGACCTAATCGCTATAGAATAGAATACGTCACGTATTACAATTAGATTCTCGATAAAAGCAAGGGAAGTAATCTACGCGTTTCATTCTCGTTAGAAATCATCAGGACTACATATCCAGTGCTTTTATCGAGAATGACACAGCTAGAGACTTATAGAATACTTAGCTGTGTACAGGAACTGGTTTGAAAGAGCGGTTGCCGGTCCGGCAGAAATTAGAAATTGGAATAAATGCTCTGAAATAGCGATATATATGTGAATATAGACATAGAATATTCGAAAATATTCTGTATGTTTATAATAAACATTTTGAAGACCTAATCGCTATAGAATAGAATACGTCACGTATTACAATTAGATTCTCGATAAAAGCAAGGGAAGTAATCTACGCGTTTCATTCTCGTTAGAAATCATCAGGACTACATATCCAGTGCTTTTATCGAGAATGACACAGCTAGAGACTTATAGAATACTTAGCTGTGTACAGGAACTGGTTTGAAAGAGCGGTTGCCGGTCCGGCAGAAATTAGAAATTGGAATAAATGCTCTGAAATAGCGATATATATGTGAATATAGACATAGAATATTCGAAAATATTCTGTATGTTTATAATAAACATTTTGAAGACCTAATCGCTATAGAATAGAATACGTCACGTATTACAATTAGATTCTCGATAAAAGCAAGGGAAGTAATCTACGCGTTTCATTCTCGTTAGAAATCATCAGGACTACATATCCAGTGCTTTTATCGAGAATGACACAGCTAGAGACTTATAGAATACTTAGCTGTGTACAGGAACTGGTTTGAAAGAGCGGTTGCCGGTCCGGCAGAAATTAGAAATTGGAATAAATGCTCTGAAATAGCGATATATATGTGAATATAGACATAGAATATTCGAAAATATTCTGTATGTTTATAATAAACATTTTGAAGACCTAATCGCTATAGAATAGAATACGTCACGTATTACAATTAGATTCTCGATAAAAGCAAGGGAAGTAATCTACGCGTTTCATTCTCGTTAGAAATCATCAGGACTACATATCCAGTGCTTTTATCGAGAATGACACAGCTAGAGACTTATAGAATACTTAGCTGTGTACAGGAACTGGTTTGAAAGAGCGGTTGCCGGTCCGGCAGAAATTAGAAATTGGAATAAATGCTCTGAAATAGCGATATATATGTGAATATAGACATAGAATATTCGAAAATATTCTGTATGTTTATAATAAACATTTTGAAGACCTAATCGCTATAGAATAGAATACGTCACGTATTACAATTAGATTCTCGATAAAAGCAAGGGAAGTAATCTACGCGTTTCATTCTCGTTAGAAATCATCAGGACTACATATCCAGTGCTTTTATCGAGAATGACACAGCTAGAGACTTATAGAATACTTAGCTGTGTACAGGAACTGGTTTGAAAGAGCGGTTGCCGGTCCGGCAGAAATTAGAAATTGGAATAAATGCTCTGAAATAGCGATATATATGTGAATATAGACATAGAATATTCGAAAATATTCTGTATGTTTATAATAAACATTTTGAAGACCTAATCGCTATAGAATAGAATACGTCACGTATTACAATTAGATTCTCGATAAAAGCAAGGGAAGTAATCTACGCGTTTCATTCTCGTTAGAAATCATCAGGACTACATATCCAGTGCTTTTATCGAGAATGACACAGCTAGAGACTTATAGAATACTTAGCTGTGTACAGGAACTGGTTTGAAAGAGCGGTTGCCGGTCCGGCAGAAATTAGAAATTGGAATAAATGCTCTGAAATAGCGATATATATGTGAATATAGACATATTCACATATATATCGCTATTTCAGAGCATTTATTCCAATTTCTAATTTCTGCCGGACCGGCAACCGCTCTCTCAAACCAGTTCCTGTACACAGCTAAGTATTCTATAAGTCTCTAGCTGTGTCATTCTCGATAAAAGCACTGGATATGTAGTCCTGATGATTTCTAACGAGAATGAAACGCGTAGATTACTTCCCTTGCTTTTATCGAGAATCTAATTGTAATACGTGACGTATTCTATTCTATAGCGATTAGGTCTTCAAAATGTTTATTATAAACATACAGAATATTTTCGAATATTCTATGTCTATATTCACATATATATCGCTATTTCAGAGCATTTATTCCAATTTCTAATTTCTGCCGGACCGGCAACCGCTCTCTCAAACCAGTTCCTGTACACAGCTAAGTATTCTATAAGTCTCTAGCTGTGTCATTCTCGATAAAAGCACTGGATATGTAGTCCTGATGATTTCTAACGAGAATGAAACGCGTAGATTACTTCCCTTGCTTTTATCGAGAATCTAATTGTAATACGTGACGTATTCTATTCTATAGCGATTAGGTCTTCAAAATGTTTATTATAAACATACAGAATATTTTCGAATATTCTATGTCTATATTCACATATATATCGCTATTTCAGAGCATTTATTCCAATTTCTAATTTCTGCCGGACCGGCAACCGCTCTCTCAAACCAGTTCCTGTACACAGCTAAGTATTCTATAAGTCTCTAGCTGTGTCATTCTCGATAAAAGCACTGGATATGTAGTCCTGATGATTTCTAACGAGAATGAAACGCGTAGATTACTTCCCTTGCTTTTATCGAGAATCTAATTGTAATACGTGACGTATTCTATTCTATAGCGATTAGGTCTTCAAAATGTTTATTATAAACATACAGAATATTTTCGAATATTCTATGTCTATATTCACATATATATCGCTATTTCAGAGCATTTATTCCAATTTCTAATTTCTGCCGGACCGGCAACCGCTCTTTCAAACCAGTTCCTGTACACAGCTAAGTATTCTATAAGTCTCTAGCTGTGTCATTCTCGATAAAAGCACTGGATATGTAGTCCTGATGATTTCTAACGAGAATGAAACGCGTAGATTACTTCCCTTGCTTTTATCGAGAATCTAATTGTAATACGTGACGTATTCTATTCTATAGCGATTAGGTCTTCAAAATGTTTATTATAAACATACAGAATATTTTCGAATATTCTATGTCTATATTCACATATATATCGCTATTTCAGAGCATTTATTCCAATTTCTAATTTCTGCCGGACCGGCAACCGCTCTTTCAAACCAGTTCCTGTACACAGCTAAGTATTCTATAAGTCTCTAGCTGTGTCATTCTCGATAAAAGCACTGGATATGTAGTCCTGATGATTTCTAACGAGAATGAAACGCGTAGATTACTTCCCTTGCTTTTATCGAGAATCTAATTGTAATACGTGACGTATTCT
Organism: Eledone cirrhosa; assembly: GCA_964016885.1. Classification (NCBI taxonomy): domain Eukaryota; kingdom Metazoa; phylum Mollusca; class Cephalopoda; order Octopoda; family Eledonidae; genus Eledone; species Eledone cirrhosa. The sequence continues at coordinate 25,458,894 of OZ024749.1, read as the reverse complement.
ATTCTATAGCGATTAGGTCTTCAAAATGTTTATTATAAACATACAGAATATTTTCGAATATTCTATGTCTATATTCACATATATATCGCTATTTCAGAGCATTTATTCCAATTTCTAATTTCTGCCGGACCGGCAACCGCTCTTTCAAACCAGTTCCTGTACACAGCTAAGTATTCTATAAGTCTCTAGCTGTGTCATTCTCGATAAAAGCACTGGATATGTAGTCCTGATGATTTCTAACGAGAATGAAACGCGTAGATTACTTCCCTTGCTTTTATCGAGAATCTAATTGTAATACGTGACGTATTCTATTCTATAGCGATTAGGTCTTCAAAATGTTTATTATAAACATACAGAATATTTTCGAATATTCTATGTCTATATTCACATATATATCGCTATTTCAGAGCATTTATTCCAATTTCTAATTTCTGCCGGACCGGCAACCGCTCTTTCAAACCAGTTCCTGTACACAGCTAAGTATTCTATAAGTCTCTAGCTGTGTCATTCTCGATAAAAGCACTGGATATGTAGTCCTGATGATTTCTAACGAGAATGAAACGCGTAGATTACTTCCCTTGCTTTTATCGAGAATCTAATTGTAATACGTGACGTATTCTATTCTATAGCGATTAGGTCTTCAAAATGTTTATTATAAACATACAGAATATTTTCGAATATTCTATGTCTATATTCACATATATATCGCTATTTCAGAGCATTTATTCCAATTTCTAATTTCTGCCGGACCGGCAACCGCTCTTTCAAACCAGTTCCTGTACACAGCTAAGTATTCTATAAGTCTCTAGCTGTGTCATTCTCGATAAAAGCACTGGATATGTAGTCCTGATGATTTCTAACGAGAATGAAACGCGTAGATTACTTCCCTTGCTTTTATCGAGAATCTAATTGTAATACGTGACGTATTCTATTCTATAGCGATTAGGTCTTCAAAATGTTTATTATAAACATACAGAATATTTTCGAATATTCTATGTCTATATTCACATATATATCGCTATTTCAGAGCATTTATTCCAATTTCTAATTTCTGCCGGACCGGCAACCGCTCTTTCAAACCAGTTCCTGTACACAGCTAAGTATTCTATAAGTCTCTAGCTGTGTCATTCTCGATAAAAGCACTGGATATGTAGTCCTGATGATTTCTAACGAGAATGAAACGCGTAGATTACTTCCCTTGCTTTTATCGAGAATCTAATTGTAATACGTGACGTATTCTATTCTATAGCGATTAGGTCTTCAAAATGTTTATTATAAACATACAGAATATTTTCGAATATTCTATGTCTATATTCACATATATATCGCTATTTCAGAGCATTTATTCCAATTTCTAATTTCTGCCGGACCGGCAACCGCTCTTTCAAACCAGTTCCTGTACACAGCTAAGTATTCTATAAGTCTCTAGCTGTGTCATTCTCGATAAAAGCACTGGATATGTAGTCCTGATGATTTCTAACGAGAATGAAACGCGTAGATTACTTCCCTTGCTTTTATCGAGAATCTAATTGTAATACGTGACGTATTCTATTCTATAGCGATTAGGTCTTCAAAATGTTTATTATAAACATACAGAATATTTTCGAATATTCTATGTCTATATTCACATATATATCGCTATTTCAGAGCATTTATTCCAATTTCTAATTTCTGCCGGACCGGCAACCGCTCTTTCAAACCAGTTCCTGTACACAGCTAAGTATTCTATAAGTCTCTAGCTGTGTCATTCTCGATAAAAGCACTGGATATGTAGTCCTGATGATTTCTAACGAGAATGAAACGCGTAGATTACTTCCCTTGCTTTTATCGAGAATCTAATTGTAATACGTGACGTATTCTATTCTATAGCGATTAGGTCTTCAAAATGTTTATTATAAACATACAGAATATTTTCGAATATTCTATGTCTATATTCACATATATATCGCTATTTCAGAGCATTTATTCCAATTTCTATATATATATATATATATATATATATATATATATATATATATATATATATATAATTCTTTCTACTTTAGGCACAAGGTCAGCAATTAACCAGTGCATTACTGGTACTTTATTTTATCAACCCTGTAAGGATGAAAGGCAAAGTTAACCTCAGCGGGATTTGAACTCAGAATGGAAAGGGCCGTAACTCTATGCTGCAAATATATAATGTCATATATATATACACACACATATATATGTATATATATATATATAAATATATATATATATATATAACGAATAAAGTGTGGTAAGGAACCAGATGGACCATTACGCACCAGAGTACTCAAAAGGGTAGTAGAGTGTCTAATAGGAAAATGTTTAACCCCGACGGCATAGATCAAGCCGTTTCGATGATTATTTCTGGCCTCCAGAAATAGCCGTCGAAACGGCTTGAGCTCTGCCGTCGGGTTTAAACATTTTCCATATATATATATATATATATATATATACAATTTCAGGTTATCAATAATGTAGGGATAATATATCGTTACGTTAGAGATGAACAGCGTACGTGTAGGTTTGCTCAACGTGTATAAATTATATTCCGGAGAAAATGTAAAAAAGATGAATATAAAATGAAAGTGCTTTTTTTTAAAAAGGAATTTATTAGGTATTGACATATGTTTCTGTAACATACGGAATACCGATGTATCGCTGCTTGCGTAATCATATAATGTTAGCAAGTATTCGATAGCAAATGTATAATCAGTTGTCACTTCTTCAGAGATATTGGATAAATTAATAAAATAAACCATATACTCATTGTATTCTCATTAGAAACCCTTTATATACTTGTTTACTAGTAAATTGAATTGCCATCTGTCATATACTATCCCCTCTCTTCTTCCTTTATTACAACTAATATAAATACTTCAATTTTTCTGATTTTTTCCAATTTATCCAATATCTCTGAAGAAGTGACAACTGATTATACATTTGCTATCGAATACTTGCTAACATTATATGATTACGCAAGCAGCGATACATAGGTATTCCGTCTGTTACAGAAACATATGTCAATACCTAATAAATTCCTTTTTTAAAAAAAGCACTTTCATTTTATATTCATCTTTTCTATATATATATATATATATATATATATATATATATATATATATATATATATATATATATATATTTATTAAAATAACAGATTAATTTATTAAAATAACAGATTATCGAGCCCTCTTTGGATTTTAGTCTTCACATTTATTATTATTACTATATATATATATTTGTTTTGCGAGGTTTTTTATATGAAATCGTGTGTCGAAACAAATGTTGTTATACTTGGGGAGGGTCATATTGTTGTAATAATATTGCCAGAACTAATAATAGAATACACTCACTGTTTGGTTGGTATTCGCTTCTGTATCTTTTATATTAATTAATTCATTCGGTCCTGAATGTTTACCATTGACTGACCAACGGTGAAAAATACCGCTATAATATAGTTATAAACACATTTTCAAAGATGGCGTAAATATACAATACAACAGGAGGAACATAATAGCAGCACTGACGATGTTGCAGATGTGCAACGGAAGAACTTTGTTAGACTATATATATGTGTTTATATCTGTATGTTTGACCGTTGGTCAGTCAATGGTAAACATTGAGGACCGAATGA
>OZ024749.1:25447748-25450248 GCA_964016885.1 Eledone cirrhosa | reverse complement strand
AATCGAATGAATTATATATTGCTTCCATGTAGTGTGTATGAGTATTATATATATATATATATAGTATTATATATATATATATAGTGGAGGCACGTGGTATAGTGGTAAGGGTGTTAGTCTTACGATCATAACGTCGTGGGTTCGATTCCTGCGTTGCGTGTTGTGTTCTTGAGCAAAACACTTCACTTGACGTTGCTCGATTATACTCAGTTGAAAATGAGTACCAGCAATAGCCGGCGTTTTAACCCTGCGATGGACTGGCGTCCTGTCCAGGAGCGAGTCTTGTATTCTCAGTCGCTTTACGTCTTGAAGCCGAGATAATCACTGGCTAAATGCGCCTCCTGGCTTACTTTAGAATTTAGATGTATATATATTAGCTTGTTTGCTCCAACGTGAGACTGAAAGCTGAATACTTATATTGAATGGTATATATTTTATCAATCATAACCGTGATTGAATATCAGTAATTCTAGGGCCGATTCTGAGAGATAGGTGCTACGGAGAGGAGATATGACAGATTCAAACAATATAAATTTAGTCATTCACACGTTAATGATACAAGTAAAATTTGACCTATTTGAGATTTGACCTTGGAAAGTAGAATGGCAGAACAAAAAACAACAGACCGAGACAATATTTTAACGACACTCGTTATTTGACATTTTCGCAATGCCAATCTCATGCATTATTTCTCTCCTCAATTATCTATTCAACTGAAATTAATGTTCGAATAATGAATACAAGAAACTAGTTTTATGTAAACAGTAATTTACACCAGAAAATAACCCAATTACACAAACAATTTATCAAAAGAACTTATAAACATTCTGAAATATATTTAATCGTTTTTTAAAATAGGCTTGGTGGCATCTATATTATATAAATTTCTATTTGGCTTAATGAAATCAAGAAAACTTAATTAACAGTAATGATAATGATAATGGCAATCAAATTAATCACGATAATTAACATATAGACAGCAATAACAAAAATAAAGCTATGTAAATAATTAAATAGATAAAAAGAATAGAAAAAATAATTATTGCAAAATATAGTTAGACTAAATAGTTTGTAAGTTTGAATCGCGAACAAAGATGGGCACATGTATATGTGTGTGTTTATATATATATATATATATATATATATATGTATATATATATATATATGTATATATATGTATGTATATATGTATATATATACACTCTCATACATGTAAAGTGCATTTCATTTTCATGTATAACATGTTCATATATATAGGTGCACCTGTCTCTCTCTCTTTTTCTCTCGCTGTCTCTGTGTTTTTGTGTGTGTTCGTGTAATATGCGTGTGTATATATATATATATATATATATATATATATATATATATATATATATATATATATATATATATATATAGAGAGAGAGAGAGAGAGAGAGAGATTTGTGTATGTGTGCATATCTGTATTCATATTCCGTCGTCGTCAACCTTCAGTCGTGTCTGACTTAGATTAAGTGATTGAACTAATCGTTAAAGAGAACGTAACAATGAGAGAAAGATAAAAGAAAATGAAAGAAAGCCTATACCACAACATGGTAACTAAATCTCCAAGTAGCGAGACAAAAGACAAAAGTCACACAGAAATATATCTGAGGTTACGAACTTTACAATATCAAAATATATCCTTATGTAGATGATAAATTATTTATGACAGCACATATGTGAAATAATCATCAATCATCAAACAATATCGGCGCCATTACTTGTCCCAGTTTGAATGGCTAGAAATAGCAACCCCTAATCTCCCTTATTCCATACTGTATTGATTGTCTTGAAAGGAAAATTAAATAAAATAACATGAAAAAAAGCTACAACAAAATATGAGAAAATCTAAGGGTTAGCGAGGTCTTCCACCCCTTATTAGAAGAGAAAATTATGCTGGATGCTATGAATTACATCACATTTGATCATGAAATTGGTTTCTAGATCAATGGTGACCTTGACATAAGTAAGAACATCAGAAACTACCCCTCCTCCCACACAAGCATGGACAGAAATGACACGCGTACATACAGGGTGTTACATCCTCCCCCCAAATCTAATCATATATTTATTAGTATGCTGCTGAGGTGTTTTTACATTTTTCGGGGACACCATATATATATATATATATTTATATATATATAAGAAAAAAACAATATATTTTCGATTTTTTTCTTATCATATACACTCTGCGTGTGTATCGAGTGTACACATTAGAACAGCCACAACCAATTGAATGAATCACCACGATTATCTCTCTCTCTCTCTCTCTCTCTCTCTTTCTCTCTCTCTCTCTCTCTCTCTCTCTCTCTCTCTCTCTCTCTCTCTCTCTCTCTCTCGCTCTCTCTGTCTATATATATATATAAGAAAAAGAGTTGTTTTTTTTTAAAAGGAAAAGAAAATATGAGATGACCTACACGGTAGAAACTATAAGGAAAAGAAGTCGAAAATTCAACTGGAGTCTATGTCAGAATATTAG
>OZ024749.1:25410248-25437748 GCA_964016885.1 Eledone cirrhosa | reverse complement strand
AAGTCTCATGATGTGGTTCTGGAATGTAGAGAGCTTCTGAAGTGACCTTATCCAATTAACACAATCAAGACCATATAACACAACTGGTAGGATGTAAGTATCAAAGTATAACTTTGATTTGATGTATAAATCAAAGGTCCGTTTATTGGAAATTACAGGCCAATTACTTGCTTAAATTTGTCCTTGTAAGCTCTTGGCCAGCATCTTTGCTACGAAAGTGTATGATCACGTTATTCAAAACGATACGATAAGTGCTCAGCCGCCGAGTAGTAACTGATTAGTGTCAGGCTGTTCTATAGAAATAGTGCGCTCTAGGATATATACAGAAGGTAATCTCTGATATAAAATCTACGATTGATGGCAGCCTATTATTTTAAGCTGTTCTTCTATTTAGCCACTAGTCACCGTTGTTCAAGAAATGGGATTAGTCCAGTCCAAGGCCTGGCTTCACTTGATATCTTTCCCGTGTGTTACATGAAAATAGCTGCCCGTAGCCGAAAAACGCGGATTATTCGTGCCACGCATATGACTGATGTGGTGAGAGAGTCAGACGCCATGCTTTGCAGCATAGTTACGTCCCTTTACGATCTGAGTTCAAATGCCGCCGAGGTTAACTTTGCCTTTCATCCTTACGGGGTCGATAAAATAAAGTAGCAGTAATGTACTGGATAATTGCTGGCCTTGTGCCAAAAGTAGAAACAATTATATTAATGCAATTTTTCAAATCATCATCCAACTAACATGTATGTATAAAACTTCCGGCTCAATAGTTACCGATGATGTTGATCTTCTCGGGTTATAGCTACTGTCACCCAGAGACAGGAATTGGCTCAGTGCACAGTCTTTCCTCACTTAAAAAAAAATCTTCAAGTACAAGCATTGCACGATATCATTAATTGATAATTATTAATAATGTTATATCGTGCAATGGCCATACTCGATAACTCGATGGGAGCAGCCATCACCATGTATGTATGTATGCATGTATGTATTTATGTATGTGTGTCTGTATGTATGTATTTATGTATGTATGTATTCACGTATGTATGTATTTATCTATGTGTATGTATGTATTTATGTATGTGTGACTGCACGAATGTATCTATACATGCATGTATGTATGTATGTATTTATGCATGCATGCATGTATCTATGTATGTATGTATGCATGTATGCTTTCTCTTTCTCTTAATTTCGAGTATATTTTTTTTGACCGGCCACCTTCCTGGTGGCAATGTTGTAAAAGAAAAGAAATTGTCATCCCTTGAATCGCAAGAATGTTTTGCAAATTTTGAAGGTGCCAGCTATCACAGCCATTTGTAGACTATGAATTAGGGAGCTGCGCTTTTTGTCCGCAAATACAAGTTCAGTCATACTTTCGTCCAAGCGGGTTGGTATATAACCCGTAGCACCAATAATGATGGGTATGAAGCTAAAGGTGTATCTTGGATACTGGATTTGTAAACTCCTCATCAATGGTCCGTAGATGTCCTCCTTCTCCTGTATTTTTCTGACAACGTTTACATCAAGTGGGCAGCTGATCTCCACAACAGAACACGTTTTCAATGTGTGGTCCCAAACTACAATATAAGGCCGGTTGTGCTTTAATTTGGTGGCAGTTTTTATTTTCAGTTCCACCAGTATTCCTTAGTGCCATCTGTCTCAATATATTCTTCCTCGTTTGTTAATTTTGTTTTCCGAAGTGCATTCCAGATGGTTCTAGCTATCCCATCGTGTCTCATGGGGAGGTAGTAGCGAGATGACATTCTTTCGCAGCTGGCAACAATGTGGCTTACATCCTCGATCTTTGTTTTACATAGCCTACATTTATTGTCAGCTGCTGGCCCTCCTCTTTTGTGCAGCAGTTATTTGGTAGGGAATTCTTGTTCCTGCATTGCATAGAGATATCCCTCAAGGTGTGATGTCATAAACTTGTCGGAACTCCATGCCAGGCTTTTTGAGTGGTTTATCCTCTCTATGGTCTGTGTTTTACGCCTCAAGTATCCATGTACAACTTTTTCTGTAAATTGGTCAATTTTTTTATCTTGTTTGAACATTGAATAGGATCTTCCGATTTCTCTGGGTGAGAGATTTATATCAGGCTTTATTCCATATCTCTCCTCCAGATCAGTCGCTATTCTAATGATATTTCTTTTTTCATGGTCATAAACCTGGGCAAGATGGTTGCCAACCTTTTTCCTCTGTTGAAGGTGTTGCTTCAGTGTTACTATCCGGGTCTCATATGTTGTTAATATTGATTTTAGACCCCGGCCACCTTCCTTGCGTGAGAAGTATAGCCTATCCACATCACCATTGATGTTAAGTTCCCAGTAACACTGAGATGTTTTCGAGTTCTAACATCCATCTCACTTAGTTCTTGCAATGACCAGTTCAGTAGGCCAAATGTTGGCGTTAGAATTGGCACAGCATAAGTATTGTGGGCAATGTATTTGTTGTATGCTGACAGTTCTGATGACCATATTTTCTTTACTCTTCTGAGGTATTCAGTTCTGGTTCTCTCCTTATTTATGGGTCCATCATATCTGACATTCTCATCCTGTCCAAGATATCTGTAGTTGTCACCTGACTGCAGAGGTTGTATTGTCAGGCCGTTCATCTCTAGATTTCTAGAGGAGGGCACAGCTCTTCCACGTTTTACTGCCAAATATGCACACTTGGACTCACCGAATTTCATTTTGATGTCGGTTGAAAATTGTGTAATGAGGTCCAATTGTTTCTTGATGTCATTGATATTTGGCCCATACAACTTCAGGTCATCAACAAAGAAAGATGGGAGATACTTCTGGGCCCACTTCTTTGTCCACCTTGTTTCCTGAGTAGGTAAGATAGTGGATTCAGTGAGAGAACGAAGAGTAGCACTGACAAGCTATCACCCTGAAAGATGCCCTTCTGGTAATGTATCTTATCAGTCTTAACCTGCTCCTTCTCACCTCTAAGGATCAAACTGGTGTACCAGTTCTTGGTCAGGCGTTCAACAGCAGCTACCAATGGTTGTGGGACTTTAGCTAACTGTAAAGCCTTTATGTATTTATGTATGTATGTATGCATGCATATGTATGTATGCATGTATGTATACGTGCAAGTCCGTACAAATGTATGTCTTTATGTATATTTGTGTATATATTTACGTATGTATGTGTGAGAAAATGCTTGGCTTAGCGGTTAGAGAATTGGATACGCAATCTTGAAGTTGCATGTTCGATTTCCGGACGAGGCGATGCGAGATATCATATTCTTGAGAAATACCCTATATTTCACGTTGTTATTCCCAGCAGGTGTTGCGATCGGTAGATATTATCCACAATTTTAAAGACCAATGGAAACATTGTTACCTTGAACCGATTTGCCCAGTCTCACCCCTAACCCACTCGGTAAGTGAATGAGGTCTGGGATTTTGTTGATTCGATCAATTCAATCGATCGATCTTTGAGTATGGATATGAACTGTGTCTTTTATAAAAAGATTTTATTTGGTAGCGACATATATTTGGAAAAGGTCACAGATATTATTTTACTAATTTCAAACAATACCATCAAAACAAAATAATTGCATCACATCATATATTCTCATTCTTTACTCACGAAATAAATCCCAATTTTATTATTGAAAAAATCTAAAATCTAAACGTTAATTAAAAATGTACAACACATCAAAGATCGATAATTATTTTAGAACCGCAATCAATCGAAGATTAAACCATTTAAAAACGAATGAAAGAGTTTAAGTAAACATGTCCTTAATGTATGAACACCAAACTTCAACATTATTAACGAGAAAAAAAATGTAAAACTGACTCATTATGAAGCAATTATTTTATAAAGGAAATAATACTGAAAGAGTTTTTTCTCACATATACACGCGAAAGGCTAGGTGGTTAATAAGTTAACTTCGTGGTTTCGGGATCGGTCTGACCGTCTGACATCTTGGGCAACATTGCCTTTCAATATTGCTTTTCATCTCACTATAAAATAAAGGACCAGTAACATATTGGGTTATATGTAAGGGAAGGTGCGTGGAAGCAGTGTCCTTAGACATGATTTCCAGGGGTTCCTATCCAATTAATCCGGCACGCTAGGTCATTGAATAGGCATTTCTGTTTGATCGAATCACTCAACGCTCTTATGTCGTTCCCAACAGAAGAGACCGTCTGTTCCGTAATCCGTAATAGAATTTGATTATATTGATGATTTCTAAGTTAGGCATAAGGCCAGTAGTTTGTTTGATGGGAAAAGTTGATTACAGTGGACCCAGTATTACACTGGTACTTTATTTTATCGAACCCGAAATGATGACAGGCAATTAGAACTAAGAGATTAAAGATCCTGAACTAATAGTAATAATTACTTGTCTGATGATCAAAAAACTCTACCAAGCCACCACACCATAAATGTAAAACTTATCATAAAAATACTCATCAAACGAAATGAAAAATTGGCGTGATTGAAAAGAAACAAATACTATTTATAGTCGAATTAATAGACATATTAGACGGAGTAATAAAATAAATTGCTATGAAATATTCAGATCAAATTAAGAATATATTTAGATACAAAGATAGACGGTCAGTTAGTGTAGATGTATGGAATCCACTTCTGTTATTAATGTTGTTATTAATGCTGTTGTTATCATTGATGTTGTTGGAGTTGGTGCGTTTGTTGTGCGTTAATTATTGGTCAACTTTGATCTATCGACCAAAACAATGATAAAATATATTCCAGCTGTGACCATCACAGTTTGTTTCTTTTTTTTTCATACTTGTTTCTTCTCAGTTATCTAAAGCTACGTAGACCATTTTCTTTCATTCCACACCAATGATGCAAAAAATATTTCAGCTCTAACCATCCCGGTTATTTCTCTGTCTTGTGTAAGTTTATTCAGACACAGCGTACCAAGTATGATAATGCCAAACATGGCAGTTTCTTTTTATTATAGGAGAATCTGATAACTAAGCTATAGAAAAATATAGCAATGGCAATCAAGAAGCGAAGGTTAATGACTAACTGAAGTTATTGAGGCGTCCTCTCGAAATCTAATGTGTCGAAATTGAGGACTGAACAAACGAGATCCTTGGGGATGTATGTGTATCTGTTAAACTGAAAGATATGAACGTCTTCGCTGTCCTTGATAAACTTCTGCTATCAGAATTCTCTAGTTTAATGTAGCTCCTATACACACTTTCTCTTTATCAGAGAGTACGTCATATGTGTGTATGTACCTAAAGTGATCTCCGGATGTCATGTCGGCTTAATTTCCAATTTCTACTCTGTAGAAATCTCTAGATCACTTCATCTAATCCTTAGCCACTTGACTTGGCTAATGTCATTTGATATTTGTTCGCAGTGCTTTTATTTCCCAAGTTCCTATACAGTGTTGAAGAAGCCAATGAGGAAGAGACGATACTCGATTGTTCGAAATATTAGAAATATCAGTCTATACACAATCAAATTTCTATCCAGTGCCATGAAAAATGTAATGGAAGGAAGGATGCAACAAAGGAAGAAAGGGTTTATTAGATGATTCAATTTGAGATGATGCCTATCAGAAGAGACTTGGGAGACATAACATAAAATTAAGTCACAAAACAATAGCAGCAACTAAAACAGCAACTATAACAACGACAAAATCAACAAAAATAAGTAAACAGTTACGACAAAAATAGCAACAAATGACGAAAGAAATATCACCAACGTGTAAGAATTCGAAAACTATATATATATATATATATGTAAATAAATATATATATATGTATAAATATGTATATATATATATGCATGTATATCATATATATACACACATATATAAATATATATGTGTGTATGTATAAATATGTATATATATATATATATATATATATATATATATATATATATATATATATATATATATATATATATATATATATATATATATATATATGTATATGTATATAATATATAAATAAATATATATATGTAGTAATATGTATATATATATATGTCCATATATATATATATATATATATATATATATATATATAGATATAAATATGTATATATAGCTATGTATATATGTGTATGTATGTATATAAATATATATATATATATATATGGACAGAGAAAGAGAGAGAGAGAGAGAGAGAGAGAGAGAGAGAGAGAGAGAGAGTGAGAGAGAGAGAGAGAGAGAGAGAGAGAGAGAGAGAGAGAGAGAGAGAGAGTACATATATATATACATACACAGAAGAAGATAGTTCTACATATAACATCGACCTACAGATTTGCATAGAAACAAAATACGATAGACAAGAAAAAATTATACAATCTACGCAGTTTGCATTATCTGATTGTGTATATATTTTTTCACTTCCTGTATATCTAGCAGACAAAATCATATACGAGCGACCCGATGAAAAATCGATAAGACACCAACTATAATAGATTTCATATTAAATATTACAACAGCTAGACAGAAATTGATTGTAGAGAAACACAAATAAATAATAGTAAAATAATGTGAAGGCGAAGACATAGATGCTGGTATGTGTTTATATGTGTAAGGGTGTATGTATGTGTGTGTATGTGTGTATATTTATGTGTGTGTGTGTGTGAGGTGTGTGTGTGTGTGTTTGTATGTGTGTTTGTGCTTAAGAATCATGAAATTCCGGAAATCGATCTTAGTGATCAGCTCGTTGGATAGGTGTTTCACACAGAGATATACGCAAACATATATTCACATATACACATGTATACACACATACACACAAGTATACACACATACATACACGCAGCAATCATTTACACAAACACACACACAGTCTCACACACATACACATAAACGCACAGACATACACACACACAGACACACACACACACATATATACATATATATATATATATATATATATATATATATATATATATATATATATATATATATATATATAAGAGAGTGTTGAAGTTTGCTTGAAGCATTGTGGAATAATAAAGATAGTCATTTTGGAAGCATCAACAATGCAGATGGGTAGATCTCCGGCTCCCAGAATCACGTGGTAATGATAGAGAGATGTGAGAGGAAGCATAGAAAGAGACGTAGAGAGCGTAGAAGAACGTAGGAAAAGTTTAAAATATAATAACACCAGATAGAGTTAATTTGGGAGTGATTTAATAGTTCCTATATTTCTGATTTCGCAGTGGGAACAGTTTTGTGTTGGGGAGTGACAATACGTGGCCTCCGCTATTTATCGTGTTCGTACACTGAAATACTCTATCAGGCGCGTGTGTGCGTGGAATAGCTGCGGTCAGATAAAGTTCGATAATGTTCTTCTATACTAGAGTAGTATATATACATACTGTCTTAGAAGTAATCAGAGAAGTCATGTACATATTGTTACCGGTTATTATGGACTCTTAAACATTTCTTCCTGTCGGAAATGCGGAAAACAGTGTACGTCGGCCAGTGAATCCAAACGACATTTGAGATCTTCTTAAAAAAAAAAAAAAAAAATATGAAACGGGGAACCGAAGTGGAAGTAATGTTCTTAATTGCAATATCTGCAGAAAGAAATATAACGCCTTTTGCAGACCTAAAGAAACATAAATATGACATATATGTGCCAGCTGACGATTAGATGGTTGCAATATTTGAAATCGAAATATATATATATATATATATTATATATATTTCAAGGATACCAAGTTAAATCATGGTATTCCTTCATCAGACAAAATACAATATATAACAATATATTGTATTTTGTCTGATGAAGATATACCATCATTTAACTTGGTATCCTTGAAATATATATAATGCAATAAATATGGTTTTATAAATATAGTTTCCATTTATTAATACTGTATATCTACTCCAAATATTTGTCGAGTGCTTTATATCAGTTATAATAATATTTGCTTGTTGTATCCCAACAATTTAAATTGAACTTTTGCATATATATAAATATATATATAATTCAAAATTCAATAAAACGGGGAACCAATGTTATTTACAACGGGCGATTCAATGCGTTAAAGAGAAAAATTGCATGGAGCTTAACCCATCTTATCAATAGAAATAGCGAAATATCACACAATACGCTCACATATTACTGCATATATATATATATATATATATATATATATATATATATATATATATATATATATATATACATACACACACACATATATATATATGCATATATATATACGCACACACACACATATATATATATATATATATATATATATATATATATATATATATATATGCATATATATATACACACACACACATATATATATATGAAAGATCTGACGACATGGTGTGTTCTCTTACGGTGTACCTACGATTTATGATAATATTTTTATATTATACAAATAGCGAGGTATAGGTAACCCACACACTATAGAAACAATTGTTACCTAATAAATTCTTTATACCTGCATTTCCGTTTCATAAACTTCTTCTTCATATATATATATATATATATATATATATATATATATATATATATATATATATATATATATATATATAGTCTCTCATAATCAAAATAGCTCCAGGAAAAAAAATTCAACCCGTAAAACATAGTAAAGAAAGACGAACACAGATATATATAGTTACATTATGAAGACCATAACAGTGCGTTATGAAGATTGTCAACATGCCAAGATAACTTAAATCTGCTCCCATACAACGAATTCTATACGATCGATTTTTAAGTTTCTTACAGGGTTTTTAATCCAAAACATATTTGAGATAATTAAATTTGCTATGGCAAGTATCTTTTTTTTCTTGGCAATTTAACAATCTTCATAGCGCATTGTATTAGTCTTCAAGATATAAATTTGTATCTCTTATTCAAGTAAGTACAAAACTTATATATATATATATATATATATATATATATATATATATATATATATATATATAACGAAGGAAATGTGGTAAGGAACCAGGTGGACCATAACGCACCAAAGTACTCAATACTTGAGGTAGTAGAGTGGGTAATAGGAACCAGTAAGACCCCGACAGCTGAGCTCAAGCCGTTTCGACGGCTAATTCTGGACTAAATGAAAATTTATCCTGGTATTTAAATAGCCGATCTTCTCAAGGGGTAATTCCATATATGGTCAAAGTGATTGTCAAAAATCAGTAGTAATTCTGTGGTTGCAAATTAGTAGGCGAGATGGTGGCTAAACCTGCCAGTAGGAGAAAGAGGGGAGGGGTGGAGTAGACCCAATCCAGCGTTGGTAGTGCCAGCTACAGCTGGGCATGAGGTCAAAGAAGATACAGGGGAGGGGGAGGGGGAGGAAGTCGGAACGGTAGGTAGAACAATGGGGGGTAGAAATAGGAAAGAAAAAGTACTGAGAGTGAAGAAAAGCAAATAAGTGTAAAGAAAAAAGTAAAGTAAATTAAATTCTACGACCTAGGTCTCAGGCTATTGTTAGGCTAGAATAAAATAAATAAAGAAAGAAAGAAGTAAAGAAATAAATAAATAAAGAAATAACGAAATAAGTAAAAAGAACTAGGTGGGACGGTATAGGCAAGGACCCTTTTAAGAGGTATAAGTACGTAAATGATACGGTGACGGGTCAACAAAAGGGGCCAAAATACTAAAGAAACTACCACGAAATAAACAATAAAGGTTTCCATCCCGGGCCAGCAACGACCCAGTGCAGCAAAGTGAACTTGTACGAGATAATAATTCTGAGTCCCGAGAAAAATATATACTAATGCTAACTCCAAAAGATCTAAAACAAGCTACATGAAAGTTCGTACGAAATAAAGGTAGAATACGGAGAAATAAATTCAGAATCCACCCCGCCCAGAAGAAAAGCGAAGCTAGAAATACTGAAACGAAAAAATAAGGCATAAGTGCCACTAAGAAATATAGAGGGCACCGAGAATAGTGGGAGCGGTCGGAAAAAGGGGGCAAGTATCCGGGGTCTAAGCCAACTGCTATAAAGGGCGGAGTCCGCCAAATCTATCATAGACTAGGGGAGGGGGTGGAGGGGGTACTAAGGCTACATGGGGCCAAAGGGCAGCCTCGGGTGGGCGAGAAAAGACGCCGACAAAGGAAAAGAGCTGGGGTAGAAGGACTAAGGAGAGAGGGGGGAAGGAAATAAAGGAAGCGATAAAAGAATACAAAGAAGATCTTACGTCTTCCTTGGCAAGCAGGGGTTACCCATTGCAAAATCGGCAAGTGGGGTGTTATAGCCCTAGTCTACCCCCCCCCCCCCGGGTCATTATGGGGTTTGAGGGCGAGGTAAGTCCTATGCAATCTATGTTTACATGCAGTGACCAGTTCATCTTTCTTGTTTAGGAGTTGGTCCGTCGAAAATAGCATTTGTAAAGTTTCCTCCGAGCATAAATTGCACGGACGGCGTCCTCCCGTGTAAGAATTGGCTCTGGACAGTAATCTCCAAGTGAGATCATAGGTGATGTTGTTGTCCTTGAGGTCCCATATGTGGCCCGAAAGTGTAGTGGCGTGACGCCGGGCCGGGTTTCGGAAGGTATGTCTATGTTGGTATAGCCGGGTCTTGAAGTCACATGCGGTAAGTCCTATATAGGCTTTGTTGGAGGTATCCGTCCTCACGTTGCACTGGTAGATCACATTACGGTCTCTGCATCTATTGTCGAGTGGGCAAATAGATCTATCCGGGCAGTTACACCTCCTGGTCTGTTCTCCACTGCTATTTAGGTTATTTCTGCCATCGGGGTTGAGTTTTTTGTTGTTCGAGGAGACGATGTTTTGAGCGAAGTTTGGTGTAGTGCTGTAAGAGAGTTTGATGGTATTTTTGTTAATTATGTTGTGGTAGCGGTGTTGTAATGGGAAGTGTTTTTCAATGAGCCTAAAGAATAGTTTCCCGATGGGAGTTGTCACCTCTGCGTTGTGGGGAGGATTGAACCATGTTACATTGCGTGAGCGGCGGTGTCTCCTGCTGGTTCCGCTAATGGGAGCTGGACAGTAGGATATTTCCTCCCGGAAACCACTCCGCTTGAGGGCCTGGTTGTAATAAGGCGCATGTTCATCGAATATCCGCTCATTAGCTGACAAACGGTATATGCGGAGGGAGATGTTTTTGACCAGGTTGTTTGTGATGTTCCTAGGATGGTCTGATCGGCGGTGGATGTAGTGCAGATTGTCATTAGGTTTCCTGTATGGGTAGTACAGGTCGTTTTCGAGGTCGAGGGTCACGTCCAGGAAGTTTACTCGGGTCAGGGACGTTTGTAGGGTTATTTTAAATCCCCAGTCGCGGAAGAATCTGATTATATATATATACATACATACATTTATATACATATATATATATATATATCTGTGTATATATATATATGTATACATATATATATATATATATATATATATATATATATATATATATATATATATAATATATATATATATATATGTATACATATATATATATACACATATATATATATATATATGTATATAAATGTATGTATGTATATATATATATATTTATATATATACATATATATAGACATATATATATATATAGACATATATATATATATGTATATATATATGTATATATATATATATCGACATATATATATATATATAAGCTTCATATCATGTCTCCCTATTTTATCTGATGAGAACGCAAATATCATCCCATGATGATATTTGTTTTTGAAATGCGCATAATAAAATACATGGAACTCTTTTAACCATCTTTTGATCTTATATTATATATATATATATATATATATATATATATATATATATATATATATATATATCACGATAAATTAACGGAGCCATAGACTTTCGCTATTCCCTGTCATTATTGTGCTCAAAGGAGAAGGAATCCAGAGCTCTTTATAATACAATATGTAGAAAAGATAACACAGTAGAGAGAGAAATATTGCGCCATCAGTCAAACAGGGAAAAACCAACAGTGTATGGACTCTATGGGCTATAGACTCCATACACTGGTGGTTTTTCCCTGTTGTACTGATGGCGCACTATTTCTCTCTCTACTGTGTTATCTTTTCTACATATTGTATTATATATATATATATATATATATATATAGACATATATATAGACATATATATATACTACCGAAAGAGAAACGAATATTCTCGCTTTCCTTCTTTACGTACTCATGTCTATTTCATATATATATATATCGCTTTGAAAGAATAATTATTTGTACAAAGTTACTCATCAGATTCAAAGTAAGCCTCCACCTTGTATTGCTGCTTCATTCATTCTACTCCACTGTGTAAAACCCGAAGATGGTACCATACCTAAGACTTGAAACCTATGGTAGCGTAACACCAGTTAGTGTACGACTCAAAATGATTTATGATTTCAGAACAAGGCCAAGCATCGCGGATGTGGGTGGAGGTAATCTCGATTAAATCGACCGCATTGCGTTACTGGTACATATTTTATCGACCCATTTAGATGAAATGAAAATCTAACTTCAGCGAGATTTGAACTCAGAACTTAAAGTGTCGTAACGAAATGTTACAAACTATTTTGTCCGATGTCTTAATTATCTTAATCAAAATAATAACATAGTTCTCTTACACTGTTGCGTTATTTCCTTTCTCCCCCTCACGAAGATGTTCGCTTCATATACATTTATTAATAATCAATAATTTCTACTTTCCGCCATTTCTGTATTCAGACTTTAGCCCAGCCGATGACCTATCAACCATACTTGTTCAAAATTGGCTTCACTCTGGTATATTGAAGTAACAAGTAATAACACTGCGCATGGCG
This sequence comes from Eledone cirrhosa, assembly GCA_964016885.1. NCBI lineage: Eukaryota > Metazoa > Mollusca > Cephalopoda > Octopoda > Eledonidae > Eledone > Eledone cirrhosa. The sequence goes on along the minus strand of OZ024749.1, from coordinate 25,424,988 downwards.
TTTCGGTCTATGGATTCTCTTATACTGTACGTAGTAATAATGATAATATTTTATTCTACTATAGGCACAAGGCCAGCAAGTTTGGGGGAAGGAAAATCAATTAAATCGGCTCCAGTGTATTACTACATATAATTATTTTGAAGAGAGTATACAGCCAGTATGGCGGCCAAGTCATTCGCCATACCTCACTTAATATAAAAAAATATTTGACTGGTCAATACAACAGAAAACAATAACATCAACAAAAATGTCGAATTTGGGCTATATACCTGACTAAAGTAGAAATTAACTATATTTACTATGGGGTCACCTTTTAGGCAATATTCATGGCCTGACGACTTTCCTCGATCCGACAATTGTTGCATCATCATACGGAACGCAGTAACACGATGGAACTACTCCAAATCGAATAAGCACGTCCTACATTCTCTACATTCTCTAAACAAAACAATGAATTCTGAAGTAGGCACAAGGGCAATAATTTGGAAGGAGGGTAAAGATGAATAAATCAACCACAGTTCGTTACTGGTACTTTATTTTATGGAACAGTAAGGATGAAAAAGAAGGCTAACCTCGGTGGGATTAGCTTTGCCTTTCCCCCTCACGGAGTCGATAGGATGAATGGCAAATGTAATCGCGTCAAGGTTGGCTTTGCCTTTCATCCTTACAGCTCTATGAAATATAATCGTTTCTACTTTTGGCACAAGGCCAGCAATTATCCCAGTACATTACTGGTACTATATTTTATCGACCCCGTAAGGATGAAAGGCAAGGTTAACCTCGGCGGGATTTGAACTCAGACTGGACAGGCACGTAACTCTATGCTGGAAAGCATGGCGTTCGATCTTCTACCGATACCGCCAATGTCTATAAAATATAATACCATTCACACATTGGGATAATCGAATCCCCAAATGAGATAATAAGTATTTATACCGACCTAAAATCTGAAAGCATGAAATACTGGAGTAATGAAATGAACGCAGTCACCATTGTCCCAGTGGTGATTGTTTCTCTTAGTAAGATGAAAAGAGCTTGAGAACTACCTGGCAAAGATGGACTTTGTACCAGAGATTGAACAGCTATAGAGGAAATATATTCCTAGTGGAAACAGCCCGAATATTGAGAAAGGTTCTTGACTATCAGCAGTAGAGAAATAACTCGGAAGGATATGAAAAAGTTGGGGCTACCCTAAGCTACTAGATCTAGGCCGGTATTCCGCGACAGAACCGGTATAAAACAACATCATGGCTGGTCGTATTAAATAGTAAAAAAATAGTAGTAATACTAATTCTAATAATAATGAGATGGTCTCGAATGGTATTTCTTTAAAGAGATATTTCCATCATGGCTGAGCTATTGTTAAACAACACCGACAACAACATTGTATATATTCACTTAAATACACAAATACTCACACATACACATGCGCAAACACACAAGCAGACCCACTCAAATACAATCATAATGACACACACATTAACATACACATATTAACACACATTATCACAGACACATACAAGCAAATCCACTTTCTGACACTCCCTCACCACAAACAAAGGGACACACACACATATATAGATATATGTAAACCTATATATATGTGTATATATATATAATATATATATATATATATATATATATATATATATATATATATATATATATATATGTATATATACATATATATATATTTAAACAGAGGCGTACTCATATAATAATTAAATTGAAAATAATAATTTAATTAATACACATAAAATGTAAAGGAAAACATAAAAAGATATATATGAATGAGTAAATAAATAAATTCAATGTTATACTCTCGATATATTGAGATATTTTATATTTCCTATATATTCCACTCATCTGAATATACGTGATTCTAAAATGTTTTTTTTATCGATTTATCATATACTCTGTATATGTATATATTCCCTCTATATATACATATATATACAACCACAAAAAACACACACACGCACGTACATATACATATACAGTGTGGCCCCTAAAATATATACACACTTCAACAGCATTTTAATCAACGCGTGTATATATATTTTGGGGACACTCTGTATATATATATATATATATAGACACATACTCCTAAATACGTGTACTTGCTATATGTAATTTTATTGTCTTTGAATTCTTTATATTCTACACACACACATACATACACATATCTATCTATGTATGTATGTTTCTATCTATCTATCTATCTATCTATTTATCTATCTATCTATCTATATATATATATATATATATATATATGTGTGTGTGTGTATATATTTGAAAAGTGAATAAGTTCTATAAGAAACTTATATATATATTTTATAAATAAATATTGTCGTCTCTGGTCGAGACGAAGAAAGTGTATATCCGAATTCATAGAAAAAGGAGTAAGCTCGTCGCATGAACAGCTGTTAGTAGAGCCAAATGCTTTCTCTCTCTCTCTCTCTCTCTCTCTCTCTCTCTCTCTCTCTCTCTCTGTATATATATATATATATATATATATATATATATATATATATATATATTTATTAAAATAACAGATTAAATTTTAAGCAAAGAATCGCTGCTTTCACCCTTAACGGGATCTTCTGAAACTACCAAAGTCAATCTGTAAACGCAGAACTGGATATTTCAAAAAACGTTGCAACCGGATTAATCAACGCGTCGGTTTTCTGTATCAGGAGTTTTAGGTATGTTTTCCTGCTTGGTACGGGTATGTTCTTTGTAGAAATATTCAGATGTTGTTTCTGCATGATGAATATAAGTCAGTAGAATGCTCAACCGAAGGAGCCAAATAGTAATAATAAAATTGAAGACTAAAATCCAAAGAGGGCTCGATAAGGAAAATATATATCAAATATATAAGAACCGTAGATACTCTGGAGTCTAAAAGACAACCACACCCAATATAAGTTACACTGGGAGATCCTAGCTAGGGCTAGATCGTATAACGGAAATAAAAAACCATGTGACCTCTGCGCCGCTGAGGCCCTGGAAATACTCTACGCCACAGACCACATCTTAAACAAAAAATCTGAGGCAATTTCGGCTTGTAAACATAAATTGCACAAAACTTTCCTGTATTACAGCCCCACGTTATACCCTAACGGATAGCACGATCTATACGTGGATATTTTACGTCTTGATGTGGGAGCTAAGTATATGTTTTGTTTATTCTTTTAATTATTTGCATAGGTAACTATAAATTACCTGTATGTTTTGTGAAGGTATGTATCTACGGTTCTTATATATTTGATATATATTTTCCTTATCGAGCCCTCTTTGGATTTTAGTCTTCAATTTTATTATTACTATACATATATATATATATATATATATATAGTAATAATAATAAAATTGAAGACTAAAATCCAAAGAGGGCTCGATAAGGAAAGTATATATCAAATATATAAGAACCGTATTTGATATATATTTTCCTTATCGAGCCCTCTTTGGATTTTAGTCTTCAATGTTATTATTACTATACATATATATATATATATATATAGTAATAATAATAAAATTGAAGACTAAAATCCAAAGAGGGCTCGATAAGGAAAGTATATATCAAATATATAAGAACCGTAGAGCAAATATTTATTAAAATAACCGATTAAAGTTTAAGCAAAGAATCACTGCTTTCACCTTTAACGGGATCTTCTAAAACTAACAAAGTCAATCTGTAAACGCAGAACTGGATATTTCAAAAAACGTTGCAGCCGGAGGAAGACAGGAAGACGATACTTTGGTTCGTGGTAACGTTCGCTGGCAAAGAACGGGAAAAAACGAATAATACGTCATTAATAGGAGCGGTGAAAAACAGTTACGCGCAAAGACAAAACCACGTTTATGGTATAAAAGAAGTCGTAGACTAATGTTCTTTTGGGTGGTGCATATAGACGTTCTCTGGCAATGAACGAAAAAACGAAGATAATAAGTCATATGTGGAGCGTGGAGAACAAAAGCACGCAAAGACAAAACCACGTAAATGGTATAGCAGAAGTCGTAGACTAAAATTCTAACTAGGAGACCAAATGAATCTCCGCTACAGAGTTAAGAACAAAGTAAATAAATACGATACAGAAGTAATAGAAACAAATAAATACATACACGCAAACAGATACGTACATACACAAGCATACGCAAAACCTTACCATAGGTATACAAAATCACGCACATATAAATATGTGTGTGTGTGTATGCTTGTGTACAAATAAATAAATAATTATATAAACGTATATAAGTAAATAAATACGTATATAACAAGCGCACACACATACGTACATATAAATACACGAATGTTCGGAGACGTAAGTCAACTAAAACAAGAAGTACACATATACACACACCCACCATACGTACGAACCTGCATACTCACTCGGACGCAAAACTCCCGTATACACATAGCCAAACCCTAAATACCAGAATATGTAAAAATGATACGCCATAACAGTCAAATATACGTACGAGAAGGTATACATACCTTCACAAAACATATGGGTAATATATACTTACCTATGCAAATAAGTAAAGGAATAAACAAAACATATACTTAGCTCCCACATCAAGACGTAAAATATCCACGTATAGATCGTGCTATCCGTTAGGGTATAACGTGGGGCTGTAATACAGGAAAGTTTTGTGCAATTTATGTTTACAAGCCGAAATTGCCTCAGATTTTTTGTTTAAGATGTGGTCTGTGGCGTAGAGTATTTCCAGGGCCTCAGCGGCGCAGAGGTCACATGGTCTTTTATTTCCGTTATACGATCTAGCCCTAGCTAGGATCTCCCAGTGTAACTTATATTGGGTGTGGTTGTCTTTTAGACTCCAGATATAAGCTGAAAGTGACGTCATATTCCTTCTTAGAGGGTAACGAAAAGAATGGGTATGCATGTAAAAACGCTGCTTGAAACTATTGGCGGTTAACCCTATGTAGGCCCTACGGGACGTGGGTGTTACAACCTTACATTTGTAGACAATGTTACTACAGAGGCATTTCCCGGATAGGGGGCAATCAGCCCGATTCCTACAATTACAGTTAGTACTAACTACAGGGTTGCACGTGTTCCTACGGCTAGGTAGTTTAGCTAAATTTGAAGCTGTGATGTTGTGTGCAAGGTTAGGAGTCGTAGAGTAAAAAATTTTAATAGTATTTCTATTAAAAATGTTACTATATTTATGTATAGGGGGAAAATGCTTCGTAATAAGGGAAAGAAAGATCTTAGCTAATGGTGTGGCCACCTCCATATTATATGGTGGGTTAAACCAACAAATGCGACGGGATCTATTTCTTCAGGTCTATTTTCATACTCTGTATATGCTACCTTATCGACAAATCCACTTCGAGCAAGAGCTTCATTGTAATAAGTGGAATGGTCGTTGAAAATGCGCTCGTTGGTGGAAAGACGGGAAAGCCCCAACGAAACGTTTCTTACCAGGTTCTTGGTTATGCTGGCAGGATGGTTGGAATGCTTACTTATGTAATTAAGCGTATCATTCGGCTTTCTATACGGGTAATACAACCCATTCAATAAATTGAGGGTAACGTCGAGGTAATTAACGACCGAGAGATTGGCCTCAACCTGTATAGAGAGGTTGAAGCCTTTAAAGAAGGCTGTGAGTTCTTTTCTGAACCTGTCGCAAGCACGAGGTCCGCACTTAGTCATGGTCAAAAGACCATCGTCACGGTACAAACCACCGCCCGCGTTGGGGAATTCGTCCTTGATAGAGAAAAGAAGGAAAAGGCCAATAAGATCAGTAACCTCCGCAGAGTCACTGGCGCCCATACTCACGTCGAATGGGGTACTATTGGATTTTTTAATCCAAATAGAGTCGTCGAAATTAATCACCGACTTTCGGGCATTAAGGATGACATCAACTTCAAAATCCTTAACCACTGTGAGTGTTTTAGCGAAATTGATAGCTCTAAGGAGAAGTGGTAAAGTGATGGAGGAGTAGTAATTGTTGATGTCGAATTGCATAAAACGGCAATGTTCCTTGTTACATATGCCGTTGAACCAATCAATCACCGCGAAAGAATTGTTCCACAGTGCGAGAGGGGCCAAACTTCTAATTTCAGGTATAATTCTATCAAGAATCGTTTTACTAAGTCTACCTAAATCAGACTTCGTAGGGTTAATAAGCCGAATAGATGGGTTGTTCGGAAAATTGGATTTGTGATCCTTCAGGGTAAAGTGGGGAGAGATAGGGTCCAGAGGTTCGGTCCGGTCCAGGATGTTGAGATCAGATGTGATTTTAAACCCAGCATCGTTGATTTCATTGATGACGCACCGATTAGTTTTACGGTAATCCTTAGTTACAGCATTATGTAGTAGTTGATGGTAAGTACTGCGCTCCACTTGATATAGGTTGCCAGTTTTGTCGGAATGGACGTGCACGGCGTTAGAATCCTTAATAGAACGGATCCTATTCTTCAGTGCGTATGCTTGTGTATGTACGTATCTGTTTGCGTGTATGTATTTATTTGTTTCTATTACTTCTGTATCGTATTTATTTACTTTGTTCTTAACTCTGTAGCGGAGATTCATTTGGTCTCCTAGTTAGAATTTTAGTCTACGACTTCTGCTATACCATTTACGTGGTTTTGTCTTTGCGTGCTTTTGTTCTCCACGCTCCACATATGACTTATTATCTTCGTTCTTTCGTTCATTGCCAGAGAACGTCTATATGCACCACCTAAGAGAACATTAGTCTACGACCTCTTTTATACCATAAACGTGGTTTTGTCTTTGCGCGTAATTGTTTTTCACCGCTCCTATTAATGACGTATTATTCGTTTTTCCCCGTTCTTTGCCAGCGAACGTTTCCACGAACCAAAGTATCGTCTTCCTGTCTTCCTCCGGTTGCAACGTTTTTTGAAATATCCAGTTCTGCGTTTACAGATTGACTTTGTTAGATTCAGAAGATCCCGTTAAGGGTGAAAGCAGCGATTCTTTGCTTAAACTTTAATCTGTTATTTTAATAAATATATATATATATATATATATATATATATATATATATATATATATATATATATATATATATATATATATATATATATATAGAGAGAGAGAGAGAGAGAGAGAGAGAGAGAGGGAGAGGGAGGTAGGTGATGTTGGAAATAGCACGGAAAATATATTTTAGGGTCTGTTTTTCTTTCTTTTCCTTTCTTTGTTCATGAAAGTGACATTATTGAAAAATGAAAAAGAAAGAGGGCTTTAAAAAGGAGTATTATAATATATATATGTGTGTGTGAGTATGTATATATATGTATATATATATGTATATATATATATAGTGTTCCCAAAGAATAGATCAAGCGAAAAGAGCGTTCTATGTAATGTCCGGAACATAATATACGTAGAAATTAATATATATATATATATATATATATATATATATATATATATATATATATATATATATATATGTGTGTGTGCTTGTATGTGTGTGTATGTGTGTGTGTGTATGCGTATGTGCGTGGTGTGTGTGTGCTTGTGTTTGAGAGTGTATGTTTTTGTCTTTGTCGTTATAAAATAGCTGGAAGCGAAAGTCTGAACTACGATAACAAATTTATTTTAAGTTTCTATTAAACCACAAGCAACTGATATTTAAGGAAATAAATGAAAATAAATAAGAAAATATATATCTTGCACAATGTATTCTGACGTAATCACTGTAGTACACTTGTCACATTCTTCATAAAACTTGGCGGAGTCCATCGTCTCACCAGGTCCGTACAGAGCACATTTTTTCCAGAAGAAAATTATTATTATATTGTTATAATATTCCAGATAAAGTTATACCGTTGAGCGCTTGGCATCCGTTATATATAAGAATCAGTTGATTACAAATCAACTGACGCTTTTTTCATTGATATATATATATATAGAGAGAATTCACAAGAATCAAAGCTATGTTGTAAGTGAATAAATGCTTTGAACATAGCTTTGATTCTTGTGAATTCTATATAACTGCTCTGTAGAACAACTGATGTTATTGCATTGAGCTATTTATCTATTAAGGTAGTAATAAATTACTGACCTTCACTGTTTAGGGTTTAAAATATACATAACTATAAAAAGTTTTAATATATACATAACCATAAATAGTATCCATAATATTATATATATATATATATAAATGAAATAACAGGAGGCTGGACTGGTGTAAATCTTTGAAAGGTTTATTATACTATGATCATTTCAATGACCGGGTTCCATATGAATGGGGTGATATCATCAGGTATTGGAATATAACAAAGGAATATGTAAAAACCCATGGGTCCGAGAAACCAGAGACAGAGAGGGCGGCTGACCAACTAGCTTCACTGCCAGCCACCCTGGCTGTGAAGCTAGTTGGTCAGCCGCCCTCTCTGTCTCTGGTTTCTCGGACCTATGCGCTGGCTGTGAAGCTAGTTGTTCAGCCGCCCTCTCTGTCTCTGGTTTCTCGGACCTATGCGCTGGCTGTGAAGCTAGTTGGTCAGCCGCCCCCCCCCCTTGTCTCAGGTTTCACGGACTCATGGTTTTTCGGACCCATGGCTTTTTACATATTCCTTTGTTATATTCCAATACCTGATGATATCACCGGATTCATATGGAACCAGGTCATTGAAATAATCATAGTATAATAAACCTTTCAAGGATTTACACCAGTCCAGCCTCCTGTTATTTCATTTATAATTAACTCCGTATTTGCACCACCAACTACACAAACGAAGATGGGTGAACTGCACTGCGTTGAGTACTCTTCACAACATTACACCAGGATTGACCATACGGAATGACCAATTCTATACAGTGGTGAACCAACATACCTTAAGATATATATATATATATATATATATATATATATATATATATATATATATGAAGACGTAAATTAAGAAAATTATAAAAATTAACTTACTTACTAAAATTTCACTCCAACTAATTAGTTTCTGAAAGGGAATAAACATGGTTTCCGAATGGAACATGGAGAATACCTTTCGTCATCAGGAAGTCAATTCTCAGCTAAGTTCCCAGGCGATGCGTGGACACAGGGAACTTATACAAACATAATTCAGTGGATGGAAAAAAGCAAGCGAGGACTAAATTCCAAGACATTGAAAAAATCACTGTTGAGCAAAAATTTGTCAGAACTGCTACTATAGTTCATAGTAATAGACCGGCTACTGTCTTCTTAACACCCCAATCCTCCCTGATTAACCTCGATGTCACGTAATTAATTCTTTTGAATTTGACACCGACCAAGTAGGCAGTGATTTTTTCAAAGTCTTGGAATTTAGTCCTCGCTTGCTTTTTTCCATCCACTGAATTATTTTTGTATAAGTTACCTGTGTCCACGCATCGCGTGGGAACTTAGCTGAGAATTGACTTCCTGATGACGAAAGGTATTCTCCATGTTCCATTCGGAAACCATGTTTATTCCCTTTCAGAAACTAATTAGTTGGAGTGAAATTTTAGTAAGTAAGTTAATTTTTATAATTTTCTTATTTTACGTCTTTCATATAATTGTTCTGCATCCCCATGCATTGAACCACAAAGTTACTAAGACAAAAGCTATATATTTGGTAGCATAGGTATGCATCTGTGTATATATGTTGGTAGATATACTAATTATTTATATATATATATATATATATATATATAGATGTGTATATAGGAAAAGAGTCAGGACCCCGACGGCTGTGCTCCGGCCGTTTCGACAGCTGAGTTCTGAACTAGCTGTCGAAATGGCCGGAGCTCAGCCGTCGGGATCCTGACTCTTTTCCTATTACCCATAGTATTGAGTACGCTGGTGCATTATGGTTCACTTGGTTCCTTACCACACTTCCTTCGTTGTATATGTATATATGTATATATATATATATATATATATATATATATTGTTATACTTGGGGAGGGTCATATTGTCATAATATTGCCAGAAATAATAACAGAACACACTCTGCGTTTGGTTGGTTTTTGTTTCTAGATCTTTTATATCTCCACAGTTAATTTATTTGGCAATCAATGTTTATCATTGATTGACAAGTGGTGAAAAATACATATATATATATAGTCTATCAAAGTTATTTCGTTGCACATCTGCAACATCATCAGTGGTACTGTTATATATATATATGGTGATGAATAGATAAATAGAAGGAATTGACCCCATTACTAGTCTGGCTCTTATTTATCTACCAGGGAAAGATAAAAAGACAAAGTTGACCTTGGTGAGATTAGAAACCAGAGATTCTAGAATAAAACGGAATACCACAAAGTATTCTATCCGACGTTCTAACCACTTTGCCAATTCCAAGGAATATAAAGCAGAGGAAAAAAAACCAACAAATATTACAACAGCTGCTTCATTGGCCATGTGCCCTGTGTTAAATAAAAAAACAAAAAAACTGCAATATATAATGGTTTCTACTTTTGGCACAAGGCCAGCAATTACCTAGTCCATGGCTGGTACTTTGTTTTATCGACCCCGTAAGGAGGAAATGCAAAGTTAACTTCGGCGGGATTTGAACTCAGAATGGTAAGAGCCGTAATTCTATGAGTCAAAACATGGCGTCCGACCCTCTACCGATACTCCCAATCCACATGCAATATATAACGGTTTATTATATAGGCACAAGTCCAGCAATTGTGGGGGAGGGGAAATTCCATTAAACCGAGCCCGGTGTGTGACTGGTATTTTATTTTTATCGACCCAGTAAGGATGAAAGGCAAAGTTAACCTCGGCGGGATTTGAACTCAGATCATAAAATGCCGTAACTCTATGCTGCAAAACATGGCGTTCGACCCTCTACCGCAATATATAATGTAACAACAACAGAAAAAAAACAATGCATTGGGGTAAAATATTTAACGTTTTTTTATAATGTTTTTTAATTTTAATGCTGACAACTTAATTTTCTTGGTTGGTCTGATGTAGATCAAGCGGAAGTGGTCTGCCAAGAACACCACAAGTTAGATCAATAATGCAGACATATCATATCATATTATATCATATTATACGTTAGTCTTAAATTCAGAATATACATTGTTTAATCACGTGGGAAATTTAAATAGAACCGGCTTGCTCATTAATAATGAAATATAGATGTTTGATAAAACTTGTTTTAAGCGCAGAGTATGCAAGCATATGTGCAAATATACGTCAATATATATGTAAGTATATGTGTATGTATATATGTGTGTATGAAAGTATGTATGTAAGTATCTATATATGTAAGTATGTATGTACATGTGTATGTACGTGTGTAAGTATGTATGCATGTGTGTGTGTGTATAAGTAAGTATAGATGTAGAATGTATGTATCTCTATGTACATATGTATGTAAGTAAGTACATATAAAATATCTATATACATATATATGTATATATATAATTATTTAATTCATACATTGATTATAAATATATATATATATGTACATATTTACATATATATATAAATATCTATATCTATATGTACATATATATGTATGCGTGTATGTACACACATATATATATATATATACATATATATATATACATATATATATATATATATATATATATATATATATATATATATATATATATATATATATATATATATATATATATATATATATATATATATATATATTCCCTATTTTCTTTTTACTCTCGTATGTCTTTTTCATTTTCCCTCTCTATTTCTTTAAAACATCTCGGCCCTTCCATGTATCTTCCGATGAAAACTCATTGGTGACTTAATAAATTATTGGTAAATTATATTGTATTCTGTTCTTGCCTTTCATGTTGGCTTATTTTATTTTCTATTTTTTTAAAATTACTCTCGTAATACTACAGTATTGCCTATTGGTATCAAGCAAATATATATACAAATAAAAATTTTAGTACAGCATAGACGAAGCTCTAGTATACGGCCAAGCTAGCGTGTATGCTTATTCGGTTTGTAGCTTTAGTACTCAGATGAGGTAAGACCCCAGAGTATAACATTATGTTCAGACAGCTTAGCAAATTAGATATAGCAGTCGGCAGTCCGACCGCATCACTAGAGCAACGAAAATACAGGACCCAGGTAAAGATAGATGGTCTTAGGTAAAAGTGTGTCTGAGCTAGTGTGACACCTTATGGTAGTATATAACATGTTTATAGCGACTTCATGGTTAAAATAATATATGATTATTACAAGAGATTTTCAGGTGGTGGATTGGCATTATCACCTTAGCGTCGGATGCCATGCTTTACTTCATAGAGTTAGATCTTTTTATGTTCAAATCCAGCCGAGGTTAGCTTAGCCTGTTATACTTACAGGGTCGATACAATAAAGTACCAGTAACTCACTAGGATCGTTTTAATCGACTTTTCCCTCTCCCAAAACTGTTGGCCTTATGCTTAAATTAGAAACCATTGTCACAAAAAATTCTTTACGCGACAACTGTCTATATATTTTCCAGAATTGTCGTATATTTAACACTAGGAATATTATATAATGACACAGAGGTGTGGTTGTTAATTCAAATATAACTTCAGATGTGTGATATGAAGCAATACAATTTAATTTCACAGCATCTGAAACAAGGTGTGTTGATATTTAATTAAACTCAAGCAAGCACACACGTACACAGACATACACACCACATACACACACACACAATGTTCGTATATACACGTAGAAGCACATATATATCCGACATAGGTTGTCTGACTATTTGATTCAATTGAACAACGTAGGGAAAAATATACATACATACATATATAAATACGTACGCTCATACACACTCACACATCATACACACACACGTAAAAGACACACACACACACACACACACACACACACACACACACACACACACACACACACACACACACACACACACACACACACACACACACACACACACACACCTATATTATATATATACGTAAGTTAGAATGATTTTCAGATGGAAACGGAAACACTGCATGTTAGTAAGAACGTTTGAAATCCTAAAACCTGACATACCTACAACAGCTCTAGTCGTGTAAACTCCATTTCTATGTGATGTTACATAAACAAACGGGTTAGTCTCAGGAGCAACTAGATTCGTGAAGTAGATATATATTGATTTTATATTGAAATTACGTCCACAGTTCTAACACTGTTTCATTCGTTAGACATCATTTGGAATCTCTGAGAAAAATTGGCCAAGCTAGTTATTTATAAATTTATTGTGATTGAGAATGTGAGGAAAGGAGGGGGAGAGTATAAATCAAAAGGGGGAGAGAGACAGAAAAGGGGGAATAAAAAGAAGGAGGTTAAGGAGATGAAGGAGAAAAGAAGATTGAGGACAAAAAGAAGAAGAATGAAAAAGAAAGAAAGAAAGAAGAATGAGAAAAAAAAGAAGAAAAAGTAGGAGAAGAAGAAGAAGAAGGAGGAGGAAGAGGTGGAGAAAGAAGAAGAAGAAGAAGAAGAAGAAGAAGAAGAAGAAGAAGAAGAAGAAGAAGAAGAAGAAGAAGAAGAAGAAGAAGAAGAAGAAGAAAGAAAGAAACAAAGAAAGAAAGAATGAAAAAAATCGAAAAAAGATGATGGGGAATGAGTGGGGTGAGGTGGTCGAGACGTAGTAAGGTCATGAAAATATTTGTTTGGTTAGTGTTTTGTGAAGGATGTAATGAGCTTGTTTACAAGTGAGACAGATAGTTTTTAAATAGTAGTAGGGAACCTGGTGTCATTGAAAAGCTAAAGTATTTTTCTAAATATATAGGCCACTTGCCCTCAAGCACGCGGAAATACAATCAAGATTACTTGTTCACTGACGAAGGCACATATATCCACCCACCCACATATATATATATATATATATATATATATATATATAATAGTAGAATACTGGTGATGAGGGTTTCTGTCCGTATGCATCTCTATTCAAAAATAGTCAGGTGTAGATATATATATATTATATATATATATATGTATATATGTATATATATTTATATATATATATACATATATACATATATATATAATATATATAATATATATATATATATATATATATATATATATATATATATATATATATATATATATATATATATATATATGTTAGAGCAAACATCATTATTTATTAAAAGCATTAGAAAAGCATTATTTTTGAAAAGCATTAGAAATGCGCAACCGGTAAAAACTTGATACTAACTATAAAACTGAATACTAACCAATACTTATTACTAATTTTTACTTATTCCTAATTAAACTATTTTTCACTGGGAACAATTTGTCAACATTTTCTTTTCCTTTTACTAATATATATATATATACATAGATCATATCTACATACATATATATATTTATCATTGAAAAAAGAGTTAGTTGATTTGTAATCAACTGATCCTTATATATAACAGATGCCAAGGACTCAATTGTATGAATTTATCCGGAGTATTACTATAATAATATTGATAATAAACGAAAGATATATACTTTAAATAATCTCTATTTATTTTATTATATATATTTCGAAGATATAAAATTTTATTTATAACATGAATCAAAACATGTCCTCCTCAGATGAAATACATAGAAGATGTATGATATTTTCATGATATGCTGGTAGCCAAACGAGATGGACAGAGCGGTAACCACCAAGCATATTACTAGAAAAAAGTCAACACATATGGTGGTACGTGACTGCGAGAAACCATTACAATTGGTTTAAACGTTTCATACATTATTTAAATATATATATAGACATATACAC
>OZ024749.1:25392748-25405248 GCA_964016885.1 Eledone cirrhosa | reverse complement strand
GCGTGTGTAGTACAAGTGGAAGTTTAGTAAAATCGAAGCTTTGTCTGTGGCCAAGCTAGCGACCTACAATTAGGAATGTGCAGTAAAGCACTCGATAAGGTTGTATACCTTAGAGTAATAACATACGTTTAGACAGCTTGACAAATTGAAAATTGCGGCAGGTAAACCTAGCCACACAATACCAAAATAACGAAAAAACTAATCAGGTTAGACAACTGACCTGGACAAATCGAATGTTATTTTGCAATACCTAATATGTAAGCTTGTGGTATTTTATGATCGAACAGTGTATTCACGCCATCAACAGTAATTTCCTCCTATGCCTCAAGCCGGTGCAGAAAGCAAGGCCAAACTGCTACCGGCGGCAGCCTTCAGTGTTTCATTGTCACGTGTTATTTCCAACAAGAGAAGTAACCCTCGGTTTTTACCGGGAAAATTCAAAGTGTGAACAAATGAAATCAATGCCGTTCCACGTTCCGAATGAAAAGCTCTCGACTAGTCGTTATTAAACAAACATAAATAATTAACCAACCAATGGAATTGTCTAATTAAATTAATTAATTAATTATTAGGTCTAGAAGATAATAATACAAGTGGAAACTTAGTAAAATTCATGCTTTGACTGTGGCCAAGCTAACATGTATATATATATATATTATATATACATATATGTATATATAATATATATATATATATATATATATATATATATATATATATATATATATATATATATATATATATATATATATATATATATATATTATATATACATATATGTATATATAATATATATATATATACATATATGTATATATAATATATATATATATATATTATATATACATATATGTATATAATATATATATATATATATATATATATATATATATATATATATATATATATATATATATATATATATAAGTATATATATATATATATATATATATATATATATATATAAGTATATATATATATATATATATATATATATATATATATATATATATATATATATTATATATATATATATATGTATATATACATACCGGGGTCGGGACGACACGAAACCTGGGTGAGCACCTAGTAAACATTTCAAGACTGTGTCAAGAAGTTGTATGAAAAATAAGACACATCTTTAAACAATATCTGCACAACCTATTAACAACGATGTGTATAATGGTATTATATATTATGTGTATATGGTATTATAATATTATATAATGGTATTATATATATGCGATGACGTCATCTGCTGGTTTGCTTGGAAAGTTTTCTCAAAGATTGAAAGTAAAGTGAAGAATAAAAATAGGAAAACGTGTAACAAAGATACCAATTTGATGACCCAATGTGTATATATTACATATATGTATTCCTGGTCCCGTAAGTCCTACTGGAGTCGTATGATCACCAAATGGTGTTCTTAAGCATCATGTTGCATCACAGAAGATGTCAGATTCCTCATATATATATATATATATATATATATATGAATGGACCTGTTATTTTTATCTAAATACATGTTTTCCAATTCCACCCCGCCTGTCCCTCCAATATATCTTATTTCTCATTCTTTCTTCTGACGAAGGATTTGCGTTCGAAACTTTAAGACTCTCTTCCTGCTATTTCAAGCGTTAACCTAGTATATTGATTCCATATACTGTACCGATTGTGTTGTTTTTTCTTGTTTACCTTTTTACACACACACACACACACACACACACACACACACACACACACACACATTTACACACACATATATATATGATCTTTCATCTTTATTCAAAGAAATATTCATATGGCATTCATATCACATCCAATGGGCCAAGAAATATATGTTAACGTGTGCTGTGGATCATTGTAGTTTGGTGTTGCTTTGTGTGATATGGTGTAGTTCGGTGTGACGCAATATAGGTTCCTGCAGTATGGTATGTTGTGTATGATTTCTATGTTCTTAAACAACCCTACCTCCTAACACAGTTCACCTGAACATCATTTGGGCGACATCATTTCATTAAGTTAATCTTTTTTTTTATTTTTTGTATTTTTGATGATGTTTTTCACTGATTATTTTCATTGGAGAGGTGTCGAACTGTTATTTTCTTCGCATAATTAGAGAGTTAAATCATTTGCGCAATAAAATAATTGTTATTTTATTTTCTGATTCTCTTAATTACTTTATCTTTGATCATTCCATTACGAAGCTGCACCATATTTCGATAATTATCCAAAAGGTTACCGAGGCTAATTTGTAAGTCTTTTCGTCTACTAGAATTATGGAATGAAACAAAATCAATTTAATTCTCAATAATGATTTCTGAAGGATGGTCTTGGCGTCGGCATAAAACCAGTTTGCGTTAAAATGACGAATTAAATAAGCTTTTCAATATATAATTTGCAATATTTAATCAAATTCAAGAACGATCATATGAGTTATTGTGTGGCCTAGTGGTAAGTTTGTTTGAGTAACGATTATAATATTGGGGGATAAATTTCTGGAGTCCGTCGCAGATTTAAACACCCAGCTATTGTTGGTATTCTTTTTCAGGTGTGTATACTGCAGGAACGGGAAGTGAAGGGTTTTGCTTAAGAATACAATACAAACAGACGGAACAAGTATTGCAAAAGACTATCTTCAATATAGGTTACATATTCTGTTATGTATGTTTTATAAGTTCAGTATGTTGTTACACGTCAATATACGTGGTCGGTGGTAATAGTGTTTGGTCTACGATCATAATGTCATGGATTCGATTCCTGTACTTGGCTGTGTGTTATGTTCTTGAGCAAATCACTACATTTCGCGTTGGAAATTTACTACCAGTGGGAAATCTGTACAATCCGCTTCCTGATCGAGTGATCGGTGAATACACAGCTTCTCCAAGAAGACCCTGGTCTGTTGGGAAGGGCATATGGAACCCCAGCAGCAGAAAATCAAGAGACATTAAAAGGGCGGATGAATTCCTTAGAATAAACGGTCATTCACCCTTATTATGGGTTAAATGACCTCAGCAACCCGCATGGTGAATATGGCTACACACCTAAAAACGCGACCAAAGCCAAACAGAAAGCAGTGGAACTGAAGCAGGGAAGGTTTCCTCTAACAGTAGTGAGAAGTGCCTGACTCGGATTGGATTGAACGTAAGATAAAGATAAGATTCAATGTTGTAACATTTGTCTTATATGTGTAAATATATAGTAGACTTTTTCAGTTGAAATTGAAAGCCATTTTTGTGTTGGAAACCCATTTGTAGGATCGTTAAACTGAAGCCATCTCTCACGGGAAGAAAAGTAAAGAGTATATAAACATTACAGCGAAGTTTACCTTGCAATCAAAATTCCAAGTGGAACTGTCAAACTTTGGATTGTATTATTAATATAAGCGCAAAGACTTTCAAAGTATTAATGTGCGTTTCAAATAAATATTTATGCGGAAGAACCATTTGAATATATTGAGTAAGATTAAGTGAACTTAGTTGTAGACTGAATATAGATGTTAACCTACAGCTACAGGTTACATCCATAATCCTAAATATTGACACTCTCTCTGCCACCAGAAATGCCTTCTATACAAATGGAAGAAATGCCTTCTATTCAAAAATTAGTTGCGAATTCGAAATCGTGAATTAAACTATGATAGCACATTGTTCTTTATACGTATAATCACAGCATAATTATAATAGTTTATTTATTTTAACTATCTTTAAGAATCCATACATGATATCAATAATTAATGTACAGTTCCACGCAAAAGGTATATTGAGCACTCCTTTTTCCTTTACATTTTCTACGGAAATACTTAACACACACACAAACATACACACACATATATATATATTAGAAATAGAAGTTTTCGCCGCATTTTTTGACTAAACAAATTTTAGCCTGGTAGTGGGGTTTAAAACCATCTAAGAAATGGAAAAGGATGAGTATTGACGTATGTTTCGAAACACACTTACTTGTCAATAGGGCTGTTGATAGGGAGTTTCGGTAGAGGGTCGGACGCTAAGCTTTGCTGCAAAGAGTTACAGCCCTCTATGGACTGAGTTCAAATGCCGCCGATGTTAACTTTGCCGTTCATCCTTACGGGGTCGATAAAATAAAGTACCAGTAATAAACTGGAATAATTGCTGGCCTTGTGCCAAAA
Organism: Eledone cirrhosa; assembly: GCA_964016885.1. NCBI lineage: Eukaryota > Metazoa > Mollusca > Cephalopoda > Octopoda > Eledonidae > Eledone > Eledone cirrhosa. The sequence continues at coordinate 25,401,098 of OZ024749.1, read as the reverse complement.
GGTCAGCTCAAAATTGATACAGAGGAGACTGAGTTTAGCTGGATATGCTCACCGACATCCAGAGTAGACATTGCACTCAGTGCTCTTGTGGGAGCCTCTACATGGACACACTGGAAGAGGAAGACCAAGGTTAACGTATGTTGATGTCCTAAGGACAGACACTGGTCTGTTGGAGACGCAGGACATGGCAGCGATAATGTAATGAGGGACAGAGACCGCTGGAGAGAACTCGTCCATGGATCTCGGGAATTTTACCCGCCCTAGAAAAAAAGAATATATATATATATATATATATATATATATATATATTCTTCTTTTCTAGGGCGGGTAAAATTCCCGAGATCCATGTCCCAAGCCTCTGATACCATCAACACTATAAACACAGGGCTGGTATATCTGAGAACTGACTAACTGCCTGATGAGGTCATAGCCATTCAATGGCTATCATCGAAATATATATAGCAGTAAAAAAAGGATTATGAGTTCATGCAGTTGACTTATGTTTCGTCACTATATATATATATATATATATATATATATATATATATATATATATATATATATATATATATAAATGAGACGTATAGAGATTGTTTTAGCAAGAAGCTAACGGCATTCTATAACATATATGCGACTATAACGTCAAGATGGGAAAAGTAGTTAACGAAAGATTTAGGAAAAATAACTCAAACTCATCTCAAAAGAGAATCAGGATACAAATTCATCCACAGAATTTAGTAAAATCCATGGAAAAATCTATAGACCTTTAACTCATGATAAAACAAAGTTTGAAACACTTATCCTTCAATTTGGAATAACATCAAATGCTCTGTATAGTCTTAAAAGACTATTTCATGAAAACTTTCAGTGGAGATGGTCACGGTTGGAATATCATTCATCAGCAGAGCTCAACAGAAAACCAGGGCTCTCACAGTAATATAGTCCGAAAAAGGGAATTCTAAAACTGGCTAGTTCGCCTTCATGTGTATTTATGAAAAAGCACATGAGGAAAAAAACGGGGCTAGTGACGTCAGGATGGAAGTGAATGTTTATTTACAAGAAATAGCAGTCAAATACATTCTGAAAAAAACTCTACAAGGAGTTCAGCAAAATAGCAATAATTATCACAGTTTTTATGAAAAAAACCGGGATTAGTCACAGATAGTTTAAGCACTCTAGGAAAAGAATCCGAGTATAAATATAAATGAGACGTATAGAGATTGTTTTAGCAAGAAGCTAACGGCATATATATATATATATATAGAATGATATTAAATAAATGGAAACTATATTTATAAAACCATATTTATTTTATTATATATATTTCTAGGGTACCAAGACAACATTGGTACGCTTTCATCAGATAAAATATGGTTTTATAAATATAGTTTCCATTTATTTAATATCATTGAATATTTACTCCAGTAACTTGTTGAGTGCTCTAAATCAGTGATAAATATTTACATTTGTCGGACTTCTAACACATTAAATATCCCTTCTACTTATATATATATATATAAATATATATATATATATATATATATATATATATATATATATATATATATATATATATATATATATATATATATATATGAAACAGTTTGTCCTTCATCAGTGGCCTTCCAACCGTCATAGGCATTTCATCGCTTTAAAGACCATATACCTCAGGTTGGTGCGAGCAACGGCTAAAAAAAGTCGTTGGGACACGTAAATAAAGGGGACGCTAGGGTAAACAAACAAAATGGTTTAAGCAACAGAAAGTGATGAAGAAAGAGACAAGTCCCAGATTTCTATGAATATAAATTCGGTGAAATTGTGAACTAGAGAATAAAGACCATCAAACCTGGTTGAAATGTGAGCAAGGAAGGAATTTCGCACAGGTCTAACTGGAGGAAGAAGGGGTCTGGTCTGCGATTTCGGTAAACATAAGTTCTGTGAAATTCCAGACGAGAGAGAGAGAGAGAAACAAAATTCATACCGGCTTGGCCAAGAGCGCGCGAGAAAAGAATTACGGACAGGTCAAACGGAAAGAAAGAGGAGGAGGAGAGGTAGTGACAGAGAATGAGTGAGTGAAAGGTGAGGAAGAGGCTAACAGAGAGAGAGACTGCTAGAAAGGGTAAAGATACAAAGAACGAAACAGACGAGTAGCGGCAGAGGAACAAATATATGTGTAAATATGATAATAATGGAGCTGCGGCGTTGCAAATGGTATACATATGAAAAAGTTTGTCCTTCATCAGTGGTCTTCCATATATACATATATATTATATATATATATACATATATATATATATATATATATATATATATATATATATATATGTATATATATATATATATATATATATATATATATATATATATATATATATATATATATATATATTAGAAAGTGAGGTATTTTTTTACAAAATGAAAAATAACCGAGGTGTCCTACACGAGTGGAAGTATAAAGAAAAAAGGGATGAAATCGAAAATGCAACTGAAGTCTTATTTTTTTTTTAAATATATATATTTATTTGGTTCCTTTACCGGTTTCGCAGTTCTTCTGCTTTTCAAAAGGTGAGTTGAGATGGAGGGTCTGTGGTTTTTCTCACATCTGGTTGGTCTCTAAATGTTACTTGTTTTATATGGAAAAAGTGGCTCGAAAACCAGGTTTTTCGAGAAGTAATTTGATTGGTTTGTCAATAATTATAATAAATTTCGCGCCAGTTCGCGTTACAATAGTTCTTCACTCTTAAACCACCTCCCCAAACATGTCAACAACGACACTATTATTGTGTCTTTCGATGTAGTGAATCTCTACACAACGATCCCACACCAATACGGACTAGAAGCAATAGGATTCTGGCTAGAGAAATATCCCAATGAGATACCTGACAGAATAGAAAAAAGCTTCATCATCGAGGGATTAAAATTCATCCTACAGAACAACTTTTTTGATTTCGATGGCAATACTTACAAGCAAATATCGGGGACTGCGATGGGCACAAAAGCCACTCCAACTTATGCCAACTTAGTCATGGCATACTTAGAAGTCCAGATATATGAACAGTCCAAATCAAAATACGGATTGAACTTCCACAAATATTTATCAGAGAATTGGAAACGCTACTTGGATGATTGCCTCATTCTTTGGTCCCACACACTCGACCAACTGAAGGATTTCAAAAACTTAATAAACGGCATCAATAACCACATCCAATTCACAATGGAATACAGCCAAGATCAACTCCCATTTCTGGACATCTTAATCACAAAAAAAGACACAAATATCGAAACTGACATACACTACAAACCAACAGATTCCAAACAATATCTGCTATTCACCTCCAACCACCCAAAGCACACGAAGACGAACATTCCTTTTAACCTAGCAAGAAGAATTTGCACAATTGTCTCCAATTATGAAACGCGAAATAAAAGACTTCAAGAATTAAAGGAAATTCTACTTGAGAGAGAGTACCCACTATTACTAATAAATAATGGAATAGAAAGGGCTAAAGCAATAGGCATTGATGAATTACGGAAACAGAAACAAATTCAAGGTACGTCCAATATTCTATCATATATCTCAACACACAACCCAAGAAATGCGGAAGCTTACAACACTATTCACAATAACATCCCACTACTAAAACAAGACCCAAGAATGAAAAAAGCCCTTGAAACACACAAAATAATCAAAAGCAAAAGACAACCAAAATCACTGAAAACATTACTCACCAATGCCAAATTACCTACCACAAACCCACAACCAAGTATCAACAAATGTGGTCGCTCTAATTGTGGAACCTGCACTCACCTCATTGAAGGCAACACGTATACATTTAAATCAGGACAAAATTTTACTGTAAAAAATCACTTCACTTGCTCATCAAAAAATCTAATTTAAATGTAAAGGATGCAATGAAGATTATATAGGACAAACTAAACTCACACTCAGAAACAGAATGACAGTTCATCGCCAACAATTACGAGATCCAACCACGAGACAGATACCACTAAGTGCATATCTAGACATTTGCGCAAGTAATAAGACACCCAAATTCCAAGTCTTCCCATTTTACCTTTGCGCTAACAATACAACAGAACAAATGCGAATAAATAAGGAAAATATGTTTATTCAAAAATATAGACCAACATTAAATAAGGTTTAATATACATTATGTCAACACCACAATATGACATACACACACATACATAACACCTTCTACTTTAGAAAATAAAAACCCGAACTAAATAAACCTTAAACATACGTTTGCACTGGCAATACAACAGCAAACACGAAAAAGTCAGGAAAATATGTTCATTCAAAAATATTCCTACTAAAGGAATCATTTTCCTACACACACACATACACACACACACAATATATATATATATATTCTCTTCATCTTAACATGCTAACCATGCTCCCACACACATAACACCCATACACACACATAACAACCCCCACACCTACAACACCCTCCCCATTTCTACTAATAGAACCACTTTCCTACACACATATATATATACACACACACAAAATATATATTCTCTCTATCTAACATACTCGCACACACACACATAACACCCATATACACACACACACAACTCCCTCCCCCATCTCTACTAATAGAATCATCTTCCAATACACACATACACACACACACACACACATATACACACACACAAGCACACAAATAAACACATATCTTCAGTCTCAATAGAAAATCTGAACTCTGACACCTGAACTCTGACAGCTGGCCATATTCACTGAACCAGAACATTTCTCCCAATCCCTTTCCTTGACCACTATCTCTCCATTGTCATAACATTCACTATAAAGACTACAGAATAGTTTTCCAAATAAGGGCGCAAAAATGTAATGAAAACTTGTTCACGTGACAGCCAAATTTCATTTATAACCAACCAAAAAAAAGCCTTCGTGAGCCTCATTTTTTCAAGTAAAAAGAAATTCAAACACTCATATATGAAAAAACAACCTGTGACAACCCCCCCCCCCCCTCTCTTATTTGAAGAACTATTGTAACGCGAACTGGCGCGAAATTTATTATAATTATTGACAAACCAATCAAATTACTTCTCGAAAAACCTGGTTTTCGAGCCACTTTTTCCATATAAAACAAGTAACATTTAGAGACCAACCAGATGTGAGAAAAACCACAGACCCTCCATCTCAACTCACCTTTTGAAAAGCAGAAGAACTGCGAAACCGGTAAAGGAACCAAATAAATATATATATTTTTAAAAAAAATAAGACTTCAGTTGCATTTTCGATTTCATCTCTTTTTCTTTATATATATATATATATATATATATATATATATATATATATATATATATATATATATATATATATATATATATATATATATATATATTATATATATATATATATATATATATATATATATATAATAAAGAATTCATATCTAGTAACATATATATACATACAGATGCATATCAATGCTATATATAGGTTTTGACGACGGAATGCTTCTCTATATTATTCTTCAGAAAATATATTTACTCCATTCCAGAAACTAATTAGTTGGAAGTTATATTTTAGTAAGTAAGTTAATTTTATAATTTTCTTATTTTACGTCTCTTATATATATATATATATATGTATATCTGTGTTTGTGTGAGTGTGTGAGTGGGTATGCGTGTGTGTCTGTGTGTGTGTGTATGTATATATGTGTGTGTGTATGTGTGTGTGCGCGCGCCTTTATGTATGTAAATAGTAAATAGAAATAAAAGGCAAACGACACAACACATTGATAATTATATTGGTTTAACGCTTGAAATAACATAAAAAAGTCTTAACGATTCGGACACTCGTCCTTCATAAGAAGATAGAATTAGAAATAATAGCTAAGATAGAAATATAGAGAGTAGGAAAGAGGAAGGAATGGGAACAATAAGAAAAAAGAGACACGTCGTTACCAATCAGCCATTTTGGAGCTATACATGTATATGAAACTACATAGGACAGTAACATAAATACATACATACATACATACATACATATATATATATATATATATATATATATATATATATATATATATATATATATATATATATATATATATAATTCTCATATATATATAATTCATATATCATATATATATATATATATATAAGTATATATGGTGGGGGTGCGTACGAGTTTGTCTACTTTGATGATTCAGTCGGCGGTCTCCAATACAGTTCAAATATGTGGTTTTGTGCCAATCATAGAAATCGATACTTTTATTATCCTTTCATTGATATAAGTTCTCTGTTAATTTCAACAAAAAGCAATAAAAAAACAAAACAAAAATAAAATTATTAATAACAAAACAATACCAAAAGAAACAAAAACAAATACAAAAAAGAATCAAAAACAAGCCAAACAAAAATGACAGAGTATTCTTCAACTCAAGTAAAATGGTTACAAGCCACGTAAATGGCGGAGCAGAATTATAAGAGTAAAGTCATTAAGAAAACAAACGTCGGTAAAATTGATTTTTATTTATGGTCTACTTCCTCACCTCTAAACCACCATCTATAACAATCTGTTCTCCACCAATCACCATCCACCAATCACCATCCAACACCTCCATCGTTATTCGTCTTTACTACATTTCTGTTGTACGCAATTAAGCATTCTGTGTGGTAATTGTACACATAAATGTGTTATGTTGTTAGGTTCTTGGGTATTGTGTGTTATGTGCTTACTGAGTATTGATTGGGCGTCAGGTTTACTTTTGGTTTAGTATATTAAATACGTGAACGAAGACTACTTAATAATCAGGATCTCTCTCTCTCTCTCTCCCACTTTCTCTCTCTCTCTCTCTCTCTCTCTCTCTCTCTCTCTATATATATATATATATATATATATATATATATATATATATATATATATATATATAGAGAGAGAGAGAGAGAGAGAGAGAGAGAGAGAGAGAGAGAGAGAGAAAGTGGGAGAGAGAGAGATCCTGATTATTAGGTAGTCTTGTTCACATATTTAATAAACTAAACCAAAAGTAAACCTGACGCCCAATCAATACTCAGTAAGCACCTAACACACAATACCCAACAACCTAACAACATAACACATTTATGTGTACAATTACCACACAGAATGCTTAATTGCGTACAACAATATATATACATATATATATATACATAAATACATGTATATATATATACTTTTTCGTTTTTGAATTTGTTATTATTGGCAGCATGACCCGCCCGAAGTATAACTATATATATATATTGTTATGCTTTTGGAGGGTCATGTTGCCAATAAGAAACACACGCACCAGTGCTTTCACGTCAATTTAATATAAAGAACTAGAAAGACACATACAACACTTCATCCACCGTATGCAGTTCTCTGGTTACAATCAGAGAGAAAAAATCAGAGTATATAGAGGAGCCAGAACCAAATGGGAAGAAATGGTAAATACTGATACAAATGGAACCTGCCCCTTGTATAGGAGCACATTTTGAAATAGAATAGGAAGAACTAGGAATAAGGTTAATAGAATAAACTCATGGTATGATAGCAATAAATACCAGAGTGTAATGTTCATCGATACAACCCCTAGAGGTGAATTAGCTTACAATTTAGAAGGGCCCTAGATAAACATAAACTCAGTATTAAGATAGTAGAAAAACCAGGTACCTCCATAAAAACACTTATTAGCAATACATACCCTTTTCAAAGACCTCCCTGTATAGATAAAAAATGTTTAATCTGTAAACTAAGCCCCCATATTAACTGTAAAACTAGAAATGTAGTATATAGCATAAGATGTACGGAAGGACAATGTAGAGATAAGAATATAGTGTACATAGGTGAGACAGCTCGTAGTATAGGAGAACGGATAAATGAACACTGGCGAGAGCTTCAAGATAGTAAAGAATCATCTGTACTCCACCAACATGCTAAAATAGAACATAAGGGTAAATTAGAAAACATAGAAATAAAAATAGAATCTACACACAGAAAAAACGCAATGTTTAGATAAATCACAGAGGCAATAAACATAAATGAACTCCAACCAAAATTAAATAGAAAACATGAATGGAACAGCAACATCATAACTCACAATTAAGGACAAAATGAAAACACACACATAGAACAAACAACCAACCAGTAACATGTAAATAAACAAATAAATAAACAAATATAAACACACACAGACGCCCGGATGTAACCCATGCGCAAACTAAGCACGCAACACACACAAAAACAAGATGGCGTAGGATAGAACAAAGGAGAGGCACAAAAACAAAGAAAATAATCCCCATTCACTGAAGAGGTCACAGAATGTGTGACGAAAGA
>OZ024749.1:25360248-25387748 GCA_964016885.1 Eledone cirrhosa | reverse complement strand
AAGGATGAAAGGCAAAATTACCCTCGACGGGATTTGAACTCAGTCCTTAAATTAATTGTTTCTACTTTAGGCACAAGGCCAGTAATTACCCAGTGCATTACTGGTACTTTATTTTATCGACCCCGTAAGGATGAAAGGCAAAGTCAACCTCGGCGGGATTTGAACTCAGATCGTAAAGGGACGTAACTATGCTGGAAAGCATGGCGTCCGACCCTCTACCGATACTGCCAATCCACCGAAATTAATACAAGTTAGTTAGAGTGATTGTCCTGGAACTAATATTAATTGTTTCTACTTTTGGCAGAAGGCCACCAATTATCCCAGTATATAAACTGGTACTTTATTTTATCGACCACATTAGGATGAAAGGCAAAGTTAACCTCGACGGGATTTGAACTCAGTCCGTAAATTAATACAAGTTAGTTAGAGTGATTGTCCTGGAACTAATATTAATTGTTTCTACTTTTGGTAGAAGGCCACCAATGATCCCAGTATATAAATTGGTACTTTATTTTATCGACCACGTAAGGCTGAAAGGCAAAGTTAACCTAGGCGGGATTTGAACTCAGTTCGCAAAGGAGCGTAACTATGCTGGAAAGCATGGCGTCGAACCCTCTACCGATACTGCCAATCCACCGCCCCTGGAACTAATATTAATAGGCAAGAGATGTGTGGAAATGGACTGACTAGGTTGGCCATCAAATCACAAAGGAATAAAATTGAGGATTGAATGGAAGATGGTTGGTAGGTTAGTATTGAGAACTGAGATAGACGAAGAAAAGAGGTAGATAGATGGATATAACGGTGTAAATATAAATAGATAGATAGGCAGATACAGTAATGGGGACAGAGAGGGGGGAAGAGGGTGATATATATATATATATACGATATTAAATAAATGGAAACTATATTTATAAAACCATATTTATTTCATTATACATATTTCAGGGATACCAAATTAAAATATGGTATGCCTTCATCAGACAAAATACAATATATAAACAGTTTTATAAATAATTTTGACGTACCCTATTAGAAGCGACCATTACTTTTGGAAGCTGTCAGGATAGTGTATTTTGTATTTTGTCTGATGAAGGCATACCATATTTTAATTTGGTATCCCTGAAATATGTATAATGAAATAAATATGGTTTTATAAATATAGTTTCTATTTATTTAATATCGTATATCTACTCCAAAAACTTGTCGAGTGCTTTATATTAGTTATAAAATATTTACTTGTTGTATCCCAACAATTTTAAATAGAACTTTTGCATATATATATATATATATATATATATATATATATATAAAAGGAGAGATAGAGAGAGAAAGAGAGAAATAGGGAGAGTTGAGCGTCACAAGTGTAGGATCTCTCCATCTGTCACACAACTTCTGCATGTCTGTCTATTTCGTTCTCTCTGTCTATATATCTCTCTCTCTCTCACTGTATATATATATAAATATTATAAAGAGTCGAGACCCGATTCTTTACAGTATAACTATAATCTACTATACCATGTATCGAGTACTCTGTTGAGTAATTGTTGAAACAGTTATAAACAGAACATATCCTGTTTTATTTATGTATGTATAAAGAAGGCTCGATGAGGATAATATATATCACGTATATATATATATATATATATATATATATATATATATATATATACGTTATATATATTTATCCTTATCGAGCCTTCTTTGGATTTTAGTCTTTAAATATTTTATATATATATATATATGGGTGTGTGTGTGTGTGTGTGTGTGTGTGTGTGTGTGTGTGTGTGTGTGTGTGTGTGTGTGTGTGTGTATATAATATAGAAATGCCTTCTACAGCACTAGAACTGTTTCATTCGGGAGAAATCATCAGGACTTTCGACAACTAGACCTAGTTGTCGAAACAGTCGGAGCTCAGCTGTCGAGCTGTCGTGGTCCTGACTCTTTTCCTATATATATATATATATATATATATATATATATATATATATATATATATATATATATATATATATATATATATATATTTATATATATATAATACGCATATGCAAAAAGTAAATCAAAATGCAATAAACGTGAAGGCATTCCTGTCGATGTTTGTCGACGCATTTATCAAGTCATATTACTTCTAGCTGTTGTTGTTTTCGGCTAGGCTTTAATTTCCCTGCCTTAACTTTGGAAATTTGGAATTTTCCTACTTCATTTCACACATTAATAACAGAACAAATGCTAAAATATAAAATAAAATGAAGCATTTTAAGAGAGTGTTGTAATTTTCCTGAAGTATTGTGTAGAATGCCGAATCCTGTGTTTTATTAGTGTTATATCAATGCAAATGGGATATTAAATATTAAAATAATGATAGAAATAAATTGGTGTAGATTAATATTTCTCAATATTTCGGGGTAAAATCCCCTCATAAAAATATATTTAAAACTATAAAACTGTATAAATACAGGAACACCGTCATGTAAACATAGTGTAAAATGTACGCTGCCAGTATTATGAAAAATATATTGACGCACACAAACAAACACACGCACATACACACACGCACACACACGCATACACACATACACAGATATATATATATATATATATATAAATGTACAAGGATTTGATGAGAGCACACATAAAGGTGAAGAGAGAGAGAGAGTGAGAGAGAGAATAAGTAGTGGGAATAAAGAACGAGAGGAGTGGGATGGGAAAGGCGTCAAAGAGAGACAAAGCAATCTAGTGTGAAGGAGTATCATAGATATAGAGGAAGAGAGAGAGGGAGAGAGAGAGAGAGAGAGAGAGAGAGAGAGAGAGAGAGAGAGAGAAAGAGAGAGAGAGAGAGAGAGAGAGAGAGAGTACGTTTTGGGGTCTCATAGTTAAATTATTAACAGAAACTGTAATTGAAAAACAAAGGCGATCCCTTGGGGCAAGAATGAACTAAGAGATAATTGAACAGGAGCAAACCAGATCAGACCATACCATACCAAACCAACCCAGACCAAGTAGAGTAATGTATTTAGTGAATTGATCTAAAGCTTGTGCTAAGTCCTGGGTTGTTAAGACTTACAAAAATATCAGACAGTATCATTCCCAAAAGACGTAGGTAATCCATCTATATGTGTGTTTCTTAAAGTATTAACAACTCGTTCTGTACTTTATCACTCGGATCTCTAATTTACGCTAGCCTTTTGTCTCGCGGCCAACACAACACACAGCCACACACACACGCACACACAGAGACAGACTCATATATATATATACACACATATATATATATATATGTATATATGTATAAATATATACACACATATATATATATATTATGTATATATGGTCTGAGATATACACGTATTTTACATTGATAATATATATAAATAGCCAGAGACATGACATAATGTATATTTATATGTATATATATATAAGCTGGTGCTGTGTATATATATATATATATATATAAGTAGAAGTGGTATTTAATTTGTTGGAAGTCCGACAAACATAAATGTTTATAAGTGATTTAGAGCACTCAACAGTTACTGGAGTAAATATTCAATGAGATTAAATAAATGGAAACTATATTTATAAAACTATATTTATTTTATTATATATATATATCAAGGGTAACAAAACAACATTGGTACGCTTTCATCAGATAAAATACAAAGTTTGTTTTATAAATAGAGACATACCCATGAACATCATACCTTATCGGTAGGAAACTATCCAGGGAATTTCCAACCGATAAGGTATGATTTTCATGGGTATGTCTCTATTTGTAAAACAAACTTTGTATTTTTTATCTGATGAAAGCGTACCAATGTTGTCTTGGTACCCTTGAAATATATATAATAAAATAAATATGGTTTTATAAATATAATTTCCATTTATTTAATCTCATTGTATAGGTGCTTCAAAAGCGGAAGTACATCTCTAGAAGATAAGAGCATGCTCATTCCTCATTTTTTGAATCAGTTCGAGCACTTCTCTCAGAACTGCTGGACTGGCTACCTGACAGATACCTCAGGCACAGAAAGTGATTATCGCTAAATGCTGATGTTGGTTAGATTATCAATATTAGTATTATCGGGGCACCCACTGATGAATTATAGGAGCCCACTTGAATATATATCTATTGATGGTATACAAGCTCCTACATAAACTGGTATAATTTCACCCAAATTGTAGGAGTCCTATAATGAAACGGGACGTCCGTCTGGGAAGAGATATATTAGATATGTCTCATTTGAAATAATACAGCCAATTTTCCACGCAATACTTTTAGTTAGCACCCCGAACACATAATTGGGAATATAATCACTTATTTCCTAATGTTTGTTGAGTGAGTTGGAATTTGGCCGGAGTATCGCTAAAAAGCTTTCTCCGATATTGTATTTATATATATATATATATATTGTTATATTTGGGGAGGGTCATATTTGCGTAATATTGCCAGAATTAATAACAGAACACACTCACTGTTTGGTTGGTTTTCGCTTCTCGCAAAACCTACCCTTTTAAGAAAACCCACTGTACTAATAGGAAATGTATCATATGTAAGGTGAACCCCCGGATAAACTGTAAAACCAGAAACGTAGTCTATAGCATAAGATGTACAGAGGGTACTTGCAGAAACATGACAACAACATACATAGGTGAGACAGCTCGTAGCATAGGTGAAAGGATAGACCAACACTGGGGGGAACTAAAAGGACGAAAAAACGGGTCAGTACTATACGAACATGCTAGACAACAACACGACGGTAACATAGACAACATAGAAATTAGAATAATATCTAAACATAGGAATGACCCAGCAGATAGGCAAATCAGAGAGGCCAGTGAAATAGAAATTAGAAGACCAAAGCTAAACAGAAAGAATGAGTGGAACAACAACAACACCCAAACAAACAACACTGACCTAAGAGAAGTATAAATAAGTAAATAAAATAAAATAAAATAAGATAAATAAATACATACACAAGCACATAAACACACACTAGTCACCCAGCAGACACAACACTATACACACTAGTCACACATCACACATAACACTATACACACACGAAAACGCATGCGCAAAGAAGACAAAATAAAATAAGATAAACAAACAAGCAAATAAATAAATAAATATATAGACAGACTGAACAAAAAAAAAATGGCGTAGACATACAACACAACAGGAGGAACAATGAATATAACACCACTGACGATGTTGCAGATGTGCAACGAAAGATTTATGTAAATTATGTAAACTATATATATGTGTTTGTGTCTATATTGTATCTGTATTATTTTTGACCGCCGGTCAGTCAATGGCAACATTGAGGACCGAGTAAGTTAGATCGCAGATATATATATATAAAAGACAGCGAGAAGCGAAAACCAACCAAACAGTGAGTGTGTTCTGTTATTAATTCTGGCAATATTACGCAAATATGACCCTCCCCAAATATAACAATATCTGTTTCGACACACGATTTCATATAAAAAACCTCGCAAAACTAATTCATCGCCGCTATATATATATATATATATATATATATATATATATATATATATATATATATGAAATATATATATATATATAAAATTAAGATACTAAGTGACACACGAAATTATACAACCATACATACACACATGCAGACATATTACATATATGTATTCACATACATGCATACATACTAGTCACATACGTAAATATATACAAAGAGATGTTTGTGTCTGTTTATGTGTGTATGTGTGCGTGTGTGAGTAATTAAACGGAAACAACGATACAACAAATTAAACAAGATATTATGATGAATAAATATATTAGTTTAAAGATTGATCCCTCCAAATTTGTTTGCTGAATACACACGTGCTTTTTCTAAAATGTAATGTGTTTCCGCTCCTTCCTCTTAACATTCTCAATCTTTCTAGGTCATGTATTATTTCTCATTCCCTTATCTGATGAACGATCAATATCCGAAACCTAAAGAATCGTTTCCTACTATATAAAGCGTTAAACTAATATTTTTCTTCAATGTACTGTGTTGTTTACTCTGCCGTTTCCGTTCAAGTTGTACATACACACACATCACAAACACACACACACACACACACACACAAACACACACACACACACACACATATATATATATATATATATAGAGAGAGATATATATATATATATATATATATATATATATATATATATATATATATATAGAGAGAGAGAGAGAGAGAGAGAGAGAGAGAGAGAGAAAGCGACAGAGCAGTTAAGTGGATGCTTAATATACACAGAGACATATTGCATATGTTATGCACGTTTATAGCTTCATGTACTGTACGCCGCTACACACAATTCTATATATTTGGAATGCTGTTTTCAATCAATCAGTCACGTAATGTGGGAGAAAGAAAAATGATTATGCCTGTCTTTCATCTTTTATTATTAATATTTTTTAACGCATTTCCTCATTAGCACATCATGTTTGCCATAATAAATTACTTTGGTTCATCAGAGTTTTTTTTCTGCTGTCATTCCCAGTGCAGTCTTCCTCACTTGAAATGATTATTAACAAAATACATTAATATTAATACATATATACAGCAACCTTGTAATAAACAAACGATAGTTACTTGATGAAATTATATGAAACGAAAAAAAGGATAAATAATATAACAACAGTATAAACAAAAAGCAAAAATAACAAAACAAAAAAAAAACACCTTAGTTAACTGAAAACAGCTTAGTTAACTGAATACATATTCAGAATCGAACGTTGCACTTATAAACAGTTAACGACATTGCCTGTGATGTTTGCCGGCTACATAAAGGAAGCAATGAAAAAATACTATAAAAATGAATTCATGTGGAAGATATGAGCATGTTGTTTTAGAAATATAGATGGAAGTAGGAGGAACTTTATTGTTTCGAACTGAATGTACAGGATTAATAATGAAATCACGAAATATACAATAAAAGGGATCACGCGAACCAAAACTGTTCGCACTACATATATATATATATGGATATATATATATATATATATATATATATATATATATATATATATATATATATATATATATATATATATATATGTGTGTGTGTGTGTGTGTGTGTATGGATATATATATTTATGGATATATATATATATATATATATATATATATATGGATATATGGATATATATATATATATATATATATATATATATATATATATATATATATATATATATATATATATATACATGTATGGATATATATATATATCTTAGCTTCTACCTTCAATGAGTTAGGCCTTAAGATAACAGTAGCCATCAGCCTCTCTAGCGTAGATTTCTTAGACATTAATTTAGACCTTCGCACCCACACCCACAGACCCTTCCATAAGGTAAACGAGAAACTTAATTACGTTCACAATTATGCCACCCTCCCACTGTTTTTAGAAACTTCGTTAAGAATACCAGTACTAGAATCTCGACCCTCTCATCTAATAAGGCCATCTTTGACAGGGCGGCACCCTACTATAACACGGCGCTGGCTAACAGCGGCTTCTCACAACTTATCACCTACTCTCCCACTAGCAACAACACCATTCAGAAAAGTAAGCGCATCAATAGACAAACTATCTGGTTCTCTCCTCCTTTCTCACTCAACGTTAAAACCAATGTAGGAAAAATATTTCTAGCCCTCTTAGATAGACACTTCCCCATATGTCATATATACCGCTTCATCTTTAACCGACGCAAAGTTAAACTAGGATACTCCTGCGCTAAGAACATGAAGGCCCACATCACCAGCAGCCCTAGGAGCAACACCCCACCAAGGTGCTCTCGCCGTAAACCTGAAGTTTGCCCCCCTCAACAGCAATGCAACACACCAGCTGTAATCTATGTAGCTGTGGTCACTTCCAACCGACCAAACGAACCACAGGAGGTCAAATCCTATGTGGGTATGGCGGAGGGCCGATTCAAGGAGCGTTTCCTGAACCACCAGTCTACATTCAGATACCCGGACAGACGTTCATCCACGAAACTCGCGAGTTAAGTATGGTCCCTCAAGGACTCAAGTATAGGCTACTACATTCAATGGAAAGCCATCACTAAGTCCAAGCCATACGCAAGGGGAAATCCGACGTGTGGCTTATGTATTGACGAACGAATAACTATCCTAAAAAGATTACGCAATAGTGATTTCCTAAACACGAGGAGTGAATTTTTCACACGTTGTCCACAAGTCACCAAACATCTATTGCATAACTACAAGGCTCCCGATTGATTCTTCGTAATTTTATTTTTAATTTTTTTATTTTATTTTCAACCTAAAAACATTCCGGACTTTCGCAGTTATCTCCCTTACACCTCCCACACGCAGTCTAGTATTGCCTGTGTGAAGTGACCGAGTTTCTGCGCATGCGCGTTCGTACTGTTGTCCTTCCTGTTCATATAACCATACACATCCCGAGTTGAAGATCCGCGAAGGTGAAACAATTGTTCTCGGTTTGTTTTCTTGAATGTTAAATCTTTTAAAATATCTATTACATTATTAAGTTTGTGTTTATTATTCAGTCCCATTTGCCAGAAATATGTATGTATATATTTATAAATGCATCATTAGAATTATTCTGCATACGTATATCGTTTGTGTCTTTATGTATGCTTTGTTATGATTGTGACATTTGGTTAGTCCTTAGGGTGTTAGGTTCACAATTTTATGATAGCGAGTTCTATTGATGTCGATGTGTTATGTACATTGATCGTGAAAGATATATTTTCCCCGTTTCCTCAGTCCACTTAAAATGGTGTTAAAAATGGTTTGAACGTCTAACATATAAGGCTATCATTCTCATGTATTATGTCACGCTGGTTAACTTTGAGAAATATCCTCAATGGCACGATTTCTTTTAGATTGCTCAGCCGCTTTTACGTTGATTTTACTTTCCTAGCAAAAGAATGTAAAATAAACAAATACTGGGCTATGTGCGGCCGCCTCATCTTCGCACCGGTCGCCGTCGAGACCTCACGCGTACTTGGACTCCATACAACCGAGCTCCTCTGCAAGACTGAAGCATCGGCGGCCCGTCGAAGGGGGGGGGGGGGGGGTCCTGCGAGGTTCGGTAGCCGTTGCAGCTGGTGTCACTGGCTATCGCCTGGGGGAATGCTTTTGCCGTCTTTTCCGTGGGGAGCAGCACTCCTGCCCCCTTGCCCCAGGCCTAAAACCCCATCAAACTCCCCCACCCCCTCGCTCTCTTCTGCGACACCAGAGCTCTTGGTATCCCCCAAGTATTTCCCGTTGGTTTTCTTCCTTCTTTCTCTCTTTTTTTTTCTATATTTCCTTATTCTTCCTTTCCTTTTGTTTCCCCTGTTTTATATTTTTCTTACTAAATAAGGTTTGTTTTTTGCTTTTGAATAAATAATATCAAATTGTTTGGTTGTTATTAAACAATCAATCTCGAAACCTACAAGTGTACAACACATTTCCATGATTTGTGTTTAAACAGTAAATGGTATCTCAATTGCATTATATATGAGGTTACATGAGATTGGTTCAAATAATTTGAAATGATTGTTTTAAGAATCTCTCGCTATGAAATCTAGAAATGTAGAAAAGCCAAGCGGTAGTTGCTACGGTTTTTACATTCGGAGTTCAAATCCGACGTGCAACATGAATGTGGATAATAATGCTGTCCTAATAATAGAAAAAAAAAGAAGAAAAATGAGACAAAAAAAAACAACATATACTTTTGTGTCTTTATGTATGCTTTGTTATGATTGTGACATTTGGTTAGTCCTTAGGGTGTTAAGTTCACAATTTTATGATAGCGAGTTCTACGTTGCGAAGAGAGAATATTTTAATATAAAAAAAAATTGAATCCTGACATAATTACCTAGATCAAATATATTGAGCGAGGAGGACTCAATGAGTTAAAACTGACTCAATATGAGTTAAAACTAATACTCAAGAATGAGCAGACATATGAAAAAGTAAAATTTGTGATCAATTCACTTGAGATTTGAAAACATAGAAAAGAAGAATCTAATCTCAGTAACAAAATTCCACATCTTATATTTTCCGTCGCCTTCCCGCCTGTATTAAACAATTCGTTTTTGTTTCTTGATACATTAATGCGTCACGTGATTATTAAGCTACTTATAAATATAAAAGACAGTCATTTTTGATACATATCTGTAGTTGTTTTGATTGTGAAAATAAAGTGAGGTTTTTTTCTTTTAAACTCATTATATATATAACAGACGATAGAATCTCATGAGCATTTTCTACAACATAAAAATTAGTTTATTAATATTAAAAATAAGTATATTATTTTTGCTAGTATATTATAATGGTGTAGACATATATTTTTTTTTGTTAGCTTGCACTGACTATTTCTAAATTTTCTCTAAAAAGGAAGACGCTTAATTAAGAAAAGACTGATATATAAAAGATGTAAGAAACAAAATATTTTAAGAGAATGGTGAATTATATGTATGTATATATATATATATATATGTATATATATATATATATATATATATATATATATATATATATAGAGAGAGAGAGAGAGAGAGATAGAGATAGAGAGAGAGAGAGAGAGATATGTATATACATACATATACATATATATACATATATATATCATGTATATATATGTATATGTATGTGAATATACATATACATAATACATATATATATATATATATATATACATAAATATGTCTATATATACACACACACACACAGACACACACACACACACACACACACACACATATATATATATATATATATATATATATATATATATATATTATTTGATTAGAAGATTGTATTATATAAAATGTTATTTTAACAGGAATGTCTAGCAATTGTGTATATGTTCTAAGTAATATGGCGACCGACAAAAATGTCCCTGTCTTGCAGACTTTAATTGAATTGCTAACCAATATCTAACGTACGATAAACGGGATCGTCGTCATCATAATCATGATGATCATCATCATCAGCAATGATTTTTAATGGTTGCCCACGGCCAGGGGAAGGTTGATTAAATATTCCCCAGTTCATGACTGGTACTTTATTTTATCGACCCCGTAAAAGTGAAAGGCAAAGCTAACCTCAGCAGATTTTATCCACAGAAAGATGGAAAGTGTAAGAGAGGAAATGAGAAAGAGATATAGAGGAAGAATCGACCTCAATACTGGACTGATACATTTTTTATTGACCTCAACAGATAGAAAGGAAATGAGAAAGAGATATAGAAGAAGAACAGGCCCCAGGTCTAGACTGATACTTTTATATCGACCTCGAAAGGGTGAAAGGTAAATTTGACCCCACAGAGCCGGAAAGAATACAATAAAGCATGCTATCCGTAGTTCTAACGAATCGGCCAATTCGCTGCCAGAGCAGCAGCAGTAACAACCAAGAAAAATCAACAGGATATTAGCAGCAATTATATTAAAATGGTGAATGAATCTGTGACTTATTATTAAATTTTAAAATTCCGCCATTTTATGTTCTGTCTGTCATAAATTCCTCCATTGTATTATATATGGCGTTATTATTATATATGTGGGTATGTATTGTATTTCTTTCTATATTTTAACTGTATGTATTCCTGTATGTATTCTTGTAGATTTTCTAATCAGCTGCTTCTCTGTATTGTTTCTCATTGTTGGACTTCACAGTAAAAAAATATATTTTTCATATTTTTCCTATTTTATTATTATTTTGATTTCGTTGTTTCTTGTAGGAACACCTGTTTCTTTCTTTCTTTAGCTATCTATCTATCTATCTATCTATCTATCTATCTATCTATCTATCTATCTATATATATGATCTAGCTGTCGTCTGTTCTACAGTGTGGATGTCATTCACTTCGCACAGAAGTTTTGTTCAAATTTATTGAGGAAATTTTGTGAGTTCAAACTTAATTTTGATACAATTGTGTAGCTTGACCCTCCGTCTGAACTGTCAGGCGGTGGGTCAGCTCATCTTTACCCCTCCTAGAGGTGAAAAACCTGTTTTAAAAAATTTTGTGTAAAAAATTTCAATCGTCTAACAGAAATGTTAAACGCAGCGAACGAAAATAGTGGTGGGGGGACAGCGGTTAGAGTTGTAAGCTCGCACGCTTTAGTCCTCCCTTCCTTCCCAACTAACGTCATAGAGAAGGAAGGAAAAATGAAAATAAAAACGGACGAATCTGCGGAGAAAAAATTAAATGACGAAAACATAAATCTAGACTTGGATTCCAACAACGAAAAAAAAAAATTTGAAAAATTGCATGACAATACTAATAACACAAACAAAGACACAACAAACAAAAAAATAACAGTTGAAAATAACATCATATCAGAAAACAAAGCAGACGACAAGATTTCATTTGCACAGAAAACAAAGAAATCTTTGACTTATATAGCGGAAAACATTTCAGATGTGGTACGAAGGATCACGGACGCAAAACAATACATAAGTGAAGGTGAGAATGGTATTTTATTGGTAAAAATGCCTCAAGAATTCACGAAAGACATTGAAAGCCGAACGGTCAAGTTTCGGACCATCAACAACAGTACAAAAAAACCTGAACAGCCTTCTCAAGCAGATATCAAAACAGTACTCACAGAAGTACTGAATGAAACAACTTTCATAAGAAAAGACAGACTGTATGGAAGCCTAGCAATTATCATGAAGAACGAATCGGCGGCAAAAAAATGTGCTTTGTCACCGATTCGTTCGAAAAATTTCACCTTTTATCCATCTTATATGGGAAAAAAAACTCAACGCATATGGCTGGATGCAATGATGCCAGATGTGGACTACTGCTGGCTCATAGCTGGCTTCATCGATCCAGTGAATGACAACGTGATTTCCATTGGGAAAACCACAGGCAATGCGTTCAGTGGAACAGGTATAGAGCTGGTAGTACAAATGAAGCCTGAACGCATCGCCCAAATACCCGACAGAATCCTATTAGAGGACCACGGGTATATAAACATTAGCGTGGAGGGGAGAAGGCCGTCCTGCCATATCTGTGCAGGCAGAGGGCACCTGAAGGCCGCTTGTCCCCAACTCAACAAAAAGAAAACCCTGCTACCAACACCAGCTCCACCACCACCACCACAACAGATAAACAAACAACAAAACTCAGTCCCACCCAACCCGTCCCACAGTAACACCACAACACCACCACAACACAAACAGTCACAACACATTACCCCAAAACAAAATACAGGCCCACCCAACCTCTCACTCAATAAAACAACACAACCACCGCAGACACAACACACAACACAGTCTAACATAGTGACATCCATCTCCCCCACAAAGAAAACCAACACGGAAACATTACCAGCAAACATACCTCTTCCCCCCAACACTGAAGATAACCCAACGAATTCGGAGGAAGAAACGGAGTCCTTCAGACAGATTAAAAGGAAAAAAAGAAAACATGTGCAAAACACACAAGGACAAACAACCCCCACCCAAATCGCAACACAATCTAACAAAACAGAAAACACCCCTCCAGCAACAAACAAAACCAAACCTGCCCTCCTCTCTTCGAAACACTCACACCATCGGAAAAAAAGACATTACACTATACTTACATCAACAGAAACAATAATAAATTAAATGAACTCATATACAATAATCCTTCGGTACAAACCGAAGGTGTAAACTTTGTTTCGTCAGAAAACCACCCACATTTAAAACTAATAAAAATCCCAATGAACCTCTACCAAAAACTAAAAAAGGATTTTAAGGAGGACGTAGGACCACCCTCTGTCAAACCCATAAACCGCGTCCTACTAAAAAGCTTTCCCCCTCCCCTTCCCCTCCCCAACACAACTCCAAACACCCCAACCCCACCACACACTGACGACCCCACACCACCACAAGACACCCCTTCACCAAACACCCCCGACCCCATGGAAGTCGTGCAACCCGAACCCCGGGAAGCGGAAAGGTAGGTCTCTACACTCTCCTTTGGCTCTGCCGCCCACATGGATGTGTTAAGAGTAGGATGTTTGAATGCACGTGGCCTGGGCTCAACTTGGAAGCAAGCAAAGCTTCTAAATGACCTCAGGTCATGTAGTATAAATGTAATGGTTATCTGTGAGACTCGAATCAGCGTCATGCGGCAGCTGGCCCCCACCTTCGATGACTTTGAGGTGCATGCATCTCTCTGTCAACCAGGAGGTGGGGGTGGGGTTGTCGTGCTGCTGCAAAAACACCTGGGTCTTGCCGTACAGGTTGTGCACTCGGACCCGGAGGGTCGTTTGTTGGTGCTAGACGTTGGCAGTAGTGAAAGTGCGGCCTTGAGACTGGTCGCCGTCTACTCCCCTTTCGGAGCTGAACGGCCCGACTTCTTCCAGCGTTTGGAGACTTTTCTGGGAACGTCGCGTTCCCTGCTTCTAGCGGGGGATTGGAATGACATCCTGGATGCACGTTGGGACTATGCAGGAGCATGTCCTAATAGAGGGGGGTGTAACAGCCTCAAGGGGTTACTCGACCGTTTTAACTTGGTCGATAGATATCGACTAGATTTTCCAAATGTGCCTACCTGGACTTGGAGAAACCACAGTGGTCAATCTAGATCGTACTTAGATAGATTCTTAGTTAGAAGTAAGGATAGGGACATATTAAGCTGTCCAGAAATGCGCACGGTTGGCTACACGGATCACAAATTAGTGACCTGCGTGGTCAATCTCGAGAAAACACATAGACAGGGTCCCGGTTACTGGAAACTTAATTTGTCTTTACCGGCAAAAGAGACTTACAGAAACCGGATTAGCAGATTAGTTAAGGAGAGGTTGACGGGTGCAATCGTCAACAACCGATGGTGGGCATCTCTCAAAAGAGAGATTAGAACAGAATCAATAAGTTATAGCAAGATGTTAGCTGCCAATAGGAATAGAAACGAGAAAGAATTAACAGGTAAATTAGAAGAGGCAATCAAGAGCGAAGATGTGGCCAGAGTGCTGGCATCGAGGACGGCCTTGAACCAGTTTTTCGATGCAAAGCATGAAGGCTGCGTCATTCGAAGTAAAATACGTGCTCTAGGTAATGAGGGGGCCAAAGCCGTTGGATGGGCCCGCGTGACAGAAGCTAAAAGTGGAAATCGATCCACCATCCGGTCGTTGCAAGACGAAGATGGACGAGTGATCCGGGAGCCTAAGCAGATGTGCGAGGCCTATCAAAAGCACTTTGCCCGATTGTTCGGGGGAGGCGAGGGTCCGGGCCGGGGCGTGGATTTCGGTCCATACCTCGACGGCCTGCCGCGTCTCTCGAACAAAGAGGCAGAGTCCTGCGAGGGACCAATCTCGGCTGATGAGATCGGAGATGCGCTGAGCCAATGCAGCAGACGCAAATCTCCAGGTCTCGATGGTATACCTTACGAACTTTATTTAGCAATGCCGGTCTTCTTCTCCGAACTCCTCGAAGCGGTCTACTGCAATTGGCAGCAGAACGGGAGAATTCCTTGTTCTGTAGCCAAGGGCGTAGTCACGCTGGTGAGGAAGGACGAGAACAAGGGGGATAGTATAAATAATTTTCGGCCCATAACCCTGCTAAACACAGAGTTAAAGATTTTGGCCAAGGTGTTAGCAAAGAGGTTGGCGCTTGTCGTGGGTGGCCTGGTGGGAGATGCGCAGACATGTGCTATCCCATCCAGGTCCATTCACGATAACCTCCACCTCATGCGATACATCATAGAGAGGGTTGGCAACAAACCCGGCTTCGGTGGGGCCCTGATCAACTTGGATCAGTCTAAGGCCTTCGATAGGGTCGACCATGGTTACCTGGATGCGGTGCTAGCGGCGGCTGGGTTCGGTCCTGTTTTCAGAGGCTGGATCACTGCCCTACATAGCAACCACATCTGTTCTAGGATCAAGGTGAACGGCTACCTTTCGAAGCCGTTCGAAATCACACGATCCATTCGACAGGGGTGCCCTCTCTCCTCCCTTCTGTACGTATTGACTCTCGAGCCTTTACTGAGGAAGTTGGAGTTGTTGCAGGGTATCCCCCTGGAACCAGGATTGAGCAAAGCGGTGTCGGCCTACGCCGATGACGTAACAGTAATGGTATTAACCGACTCGGAGATCGAGGCGATCGGTACCTTACTGGAGGAGTACGAAAGGTTGTCAGGAGCGAAACTGAACCGGGAAAAATCCATCGGGCTGCAACTCGGAACGTGGAGAGGCAAACCGATGCCTCCTGACGGTGTCGTCGGACACTGGACGGAGGGCCCGGTAAAGTTGCTTGGGGTCTGGTTTGGACCGGACCTCCAGGTGGAAAAGAACTGGAACGAGGTTACGAACAAGGTGTTTGCACTAACCCAGAAATGGGCCAAGTGTAAGCTGTCCCTAAAAGGCCGGGCGGAGGTGGCGAACATTTACATAGCGTCCGTCACTTACTACCGCCTGACTCGTGCCTTGCCCTAAGGAAACACTCACCACCATGGAACGCATGCTCTTCCAATTTCTTTGGAAGAAGCGTCCTCCTATGGTGAGAAGATCCATCTGCTGCCAACAACCTTCGAAAGGAGGGCTGGGGATGCCGTGGTTGATGATGCGTAGGCACGCATTAAGGCTACGGCACCTACAGGTATTCCTCACTGGTCAACCGGTGTGGGCTCCGTTCGTGAAACGAGCCTTTCCGAGACTCGTCTCACTCACCGAGCTACAGTCCTGGGTCAAGCAAAGATCCGGAAAACTGGGAGACTGGCACACTGAGTGTGCTCAGGCGCTCAGGGCTCTCTGGCAAGCGGGCCGGGCCATCGGTGGAGAATCCACCTCATCATTCATGTTGGCTAGCAGGGGCGATGACACCCTTGGAGAGTCGCTGGACATGGAAGAAGACGAACTGGCCAGCCTGTTCGGTAGGACTTTCGGCCCAGGACCAATGGACAACTTCCAGAAGTCACTGGCCTGGCAGTGCTACCGAGGGGCTCTACCCGTTCGAGAGAGGCTCTACAGACACGGGCGCCCGGGCAGGGATCCCTCAAAAAAGATTTGCCCTAGATGCGTGCGTCACGAAGAAACCGTAGCGCACGCATTGGTGCAATGTCCGGGCGTGGCTGATCTGTGGGGCTACGCCGAACAACTGCTGTCGCGGGTGGCGCCGATTAAATTGACCGCCGAGTCCGTGATGACAATCAAACCGCCTCCCCTCTTCACAAAGGAAGCAAAGGCGTTTTTTCTGTGCGCAATAGCCATGTTGAAAGAGGTTGTTTGGTGGACACGATTGAAAGGTCTGAGGTCAGGCAACTTCCTCTCTGGCCATAGTCTGGTCTACTTCTTCCGATATCACTTCGGAAGAAGGATAAGAATGGAGAGAGAGGTGCTTGGCCACAGGCAGTTTTATGAAAGGTGGGTGATAGTGGCGAGAATGGCTCGTGTAAATGGGCCTTCTCTGTATACCATCCTGTAGGTAAAGAAGTAAAGGAGAGGGGAGCACCTTCTCCATGTGCTCCCCGGGCAAAGGATTGCACACTTTTTCGGGGGTGTGTGCAACCCCCATCACGCCCCCTCCCTTTTGAGGTTATTTTCGATTATTTTCACGTTACACCCTTTTTACTCGATTATATGTAAACTCCCCCTTTGTATTTGTCCCTTCTTTTTATGCCTTTATGGTAAATAAAGAAATGTATCTATCTATCTATATATCTATCTATCTATCTATCTATGAGGTAAGTGCCTTTTCTCTTCACCACCAACATGGCTATGCTAAGAGTAGGCTGTTTAAATGCGCGTGGCCTGGGCTCAACTTGGAAGCAAGCAATGCTTCTAAATGACCTCAGGTCACAACGTATAGATTTGATGGTTATCAGCAACATGCGACAACTGGCCCCCACCTTTGATGACTTTGAGATGCACGCATCTCTCTGTCAGCCCGGAGGTGGGGGTGGGGTTGTCGTTCTGCTGAAAAAAACATCTGGGTCTCGCAACACAGATGGTACCTTTGGACCCGGAGGGTCGACTAGTGGTTCTGGACCTTGGCAGTGGTGAAGGCGGAGCATTTAGGTTGGTAGCCGCCTACGGCCCTTTCGGGTCAATGCGGCCGGACTTCTTCCATCGTCTGGAGACTTTTCTAGGGACGTCCCGCTCATTGCTATTAGTGGGGGACTGGAATGGTATCCTAGAAGCACGCTGGGACTACGTAGGGGGTCTGTCCCGATAGAGAGGGGTGTAATAGCCTCAAAGGGTTAATCGGTCGATTTGACGTGGCCCATAGATATCGACTAGATTTTCCGACTGCGCCAACCTGGACTTGGGCAAATTGCAGCGGATCATCTAGGTCGTACCTAGGTAGGTTCTTAGTTAGAATTAAGGATAAGGACTTTTTAAGTTGTCCAAAAATGCGCATGGTTGGCTATTCAGACCACAAGTTAGTGAGCTGCATGGTCAAACTTGACAGAACGCATAGATAGGGACCCGGTTACTGGAAGCTCAACTTGTCCTTACCGGTAAGTAAGGCTTACAGGGACCGGATTAGCACTTTAGTTAAGGAGCGGTTGACGGGCGCCATCGTCAACAGCAGGTGGTGGGGATCTCTCAAAAGAGAGATTAGAGTAGTCTCTATAGAATTTAGTCTCTATAGAATGAAGGAAAGGGAGTTGGTAGATAGTGTAGAAGAGGCAATTAGAAGCGGCAACGTGGCCAGAGTGCTAGCGTCGAGAACGGCCCTGGGCCAGTTCTTCGACGCGAAACACGAAGGCTGCATCATCCGAAGCAAAATACGTGCTCTGGGAAACGAGGGGACCAAAGCTGTTAGCTGGACCCGCGTGACAAAAGCCAAAAGAGGGAGTAGATCCACTATCCGGTCTTTGCGAGACCAGGACGGGTGATCCTTGAACCTAAGCAGATGTTCGAGGCTTTTCAAAAGCACTTTGCCAGATTGTTCGGAAGGGGCGGGGAGCCGGCTGGGGAAGTGGACTTCGGTCCATACCGCGACGGCCTGTCGCGTCTTTCGGACAGGGAGGCGAAGGCCTGCGAGGAGCCGATTTCAGCCTCTGAGATAGAGGACGTGCTGAGCCTATGCGGCAAACGCAAATTCCCGGGTCTTGATGGACTTCCATACGAACTATATCTAACTATGCCGGACTTGTTCCCCGATCTCCTCGAGGCGGTCTACTGCAACTGGCAACAGAACGGGAGAATTCCCTGTGCTGTGACCAAGGGCGTAGTCACGCTAGTGAGGAAGGACGAGAACAAGGGGGACGATATAAATAATTTCAGGCCCATAACTCTGCTAAATACAGAGTTACAGATTTTGGCCAAGGTGCTAGCAAAGAGGTTGGCGTTTGTCGTGGGCAACCTGGTGGGAGATGCGCAGACATGTGCTATCCCTTCCATGTCCATCCACGACAACCTCCACCTCATGCCATACATCATAGAGAGGTTTGGGAACGAACCCGGCTTTGGTGGGGCCCTGATCAACTTGGATCAATCTAAGGGTTTCGATAGGGTCGACCATGGTTACCTGGATGCGGTGCTAGCGGCGGCAGGCTTCGGAAACGTTTTCAGGGGCTGGATCAATGCCATGCACAGCAGCCGCATCTGCTCTAGCGTCAAGGTGAACGGCTACCTCTCGGAACCGTTCGAAATCGCGTGGTCCATCCGAAAAGGGTGCCCTATCTCCTCCCTTCTGTATGTAATGACTCTAGAGCCACTGCTGCGGAAGTTGGAGTTGTTGCAGGGCACCCCGTTGGAACCGGGATTGCGGAAAGCGGTGTCGGCCTACGCCGACGACGTAACAGTAATGGTGTCTACGGCCTCGGAAATTGGGGCGATCGGCACCTTACTGGAGGAGTACGAAAGGTTTACAGGGGCTAAGCTGAACCGGGACAAGTCGATCGGTCTGCAACTCGGCACGTGGAGGGGCAGATCGATGCCCTTCGATGACGACGTCGGGTGCTGGACGGAGGGCCCGTGAAGTTGCTCGGGATCTGGTTCGGACCAGACCTCCAGGTGGAGAAGACTGAGGTGAGGTAACGAACAGGGTGTTTGCACTGACCCAGAAGTGGGCCGAGTGCAAACTGTCCCTGAAAGGTCGGGTGGAGGTAGCGAACACTTATATAGCGTCCGTCATCTACTATCGCCTGACCGTTGTGTCTTGTCCAAGGGAAACACACGCCAAAATGGAGCGCGCACTCTTCAAAATTCCTTTGGAAGAGGCGGGCTCCTATTGTGAGGTGATCCATCTGCTGTCAACACCCTTCGAAAGGAGGGCTGGGAATTCCGTGGCTAATGATACGTAAACACGCATTAAGGCTACGGTACCTCCAGGTATTCCTCACCGGTCAACCGGTGAGGACCCCGTTTGTGAGGTGAGCCTTTCCCAGACTCGTCTCACTCACCGACCTGCAATCCTGGGTCAAGCAAAGACCGAGAAAACTGGGCGCCTGGCACACCGTGTGTGCCCAGGCGCTCACGGCTCTCTGGCAGGCGGACCCGGCTGTCAGTGGAGTATTCCACTCGTCATTCTATAGAGGGCTGGTGGTTAGCAGGTACGACGACGCCCTCTGAGAAGCCCTAGGCATGGAGGAAGACGAACTGGCCAAGCTGTTCGGTAGGACATTTAGCCCGGGACCCATGGATAACTTCCAGAGGTCCCTGGCCTGGCAGTGCTACAGAAGGGCTCTGCCCGTTCGAGAAAGGCTCTACAGACACGGGCGCCCGGGTAGGGACCCCTCGAAAAAGATCTGTCCCAGATGCGTGTGCGACGAGGAAACCGTTGCACACGCATTGGTACACTGCTCGGTCATTGCCGATCTGTGGGGCTATGTCAAACAACTGCTGTCAAGGGTTGGACCAATCCGGTTGACCACCGAGTCTATTGTAACGATCAAGCCGCCTACCCTCTTCAAAAACGGAGAGGCGGTGTTTCTGTGCCTAATAGCCATGGCGAAAGAGGTTGTATGGTGGACGCGTCTGAAAGGACTGAGGTCAGACACCTTTCTCTCTGGCCAACAACTGGGCCGTTTCTTCCGATATCATTTCGGAAGAAGGATCAGGATGGAGAAAGAGGTGCTGCACCCCAGCCGTTCTTATGGAAGATGGGTGAATGTGGCGAGAATGGCCCGTGTGAATGGGCCTTCACTCTACATCAGACTATAGGTGAGGAAGATAAAAGATCAAGGGAGCACCCCCTCTCTGTGCTCCTGAGGAGAAGGGTTGCACACTTTTTTCGGGGGTGTGTGCGACCCCCCAAGGCGCCTCCTCCCTATTGTGGATTTTGATATAAAATTTATTTCGTTATGTTGTATTTTATTTTTATATCTTGTTATTGCCTCCTCCTTATTGAGGACGCCTTGTTATGTAAACTCCCCCCATTGTACTTGTCCCACTTGTTGATGCCCTGGTGGCAAATAAAAAAAAATTTATCTCTCTATCTATCTACTTATCTATCTAACTATCTATCTATCCACGTATCTAAATCTCTATCTAACACTCTAAATATGTATCAAGCATATATACAGTATATATATATATAAATATATATATATATATATATATATATATATATATATAAATATATATATATATATATATATATATATATATATATATATATATATATATATATATATGTATGTATGCATGTATCTATCTATCAATCTATTTATCTCTCTCTCTCTCTCTCTCTCTTTATATATATATATATATATATATATATATATATATATTTATATATATTGCCACACATTCTTCGTTATATATATATATACATATATATATATATATATATATATATATATATATATATATACATTGCGCTCACCCGCAATTATAGAGGTGCGGAGTACTATTCCCCATATTTTCCGCCTATAGGTGTATTTTGCACGAATTTCGAAGCTACCATTTCTAACAACCAACTAATATATTCCTTCCATGTACTTTGCCAATAGTATTTTTCTTATTTGTGTTATTTCTGTTTACATATTACACACACACATACCCCCCCCCAACACACCCATATATATATATATATATGTATATATATACATACACACACACACACATATATATACACACACATACGCACACATATATATATACACACACACACACACACACACACACATATATATATATATATATATATATATATATATATATATATATATATATATATAGCGGCGATGAATTAGTTTTGCGAGGTTTTTTATATGAAATCGTGTGTCGAAACAGATATTGTTATATTTGGGGAGGGTCATATTTGCGTAATATTGCCAGAATTAATAACAGAACACACTCACTGTTTGGTTGGTTTTCGCTTCTCGCTGTCTTATATATATATATATCTGCGATCTAACTTACTCGGTCCTCAATGTTGCCATTGACTGACCGGCGGTCAAAAATAATACAGATACAATATAGACACAAACACATATATATAGTTTACATAATTTACATAAATCTTTCGTTGCACATCTGCAACATCGTCAGTGGTGTTATATTCATTGTTCCTCCTGTTGTGTTGTATGTCTACGCCATTTTTTTTTTTGTTCAGTCTGTCTATATATTTATTTATTTATTTGCTTGTTTGTTTATCTTATTTTATTTTGTCTTCTTTGCGCATGCGTTTGCGTGTGTGTATAGTGTGATGTGTGACTAGTGTGTATAGTGTTGTGTCTGCTGGGTGACTAGTGTGTGTTTATGTGCTTGTGTATGTATTTATTTATCTTATTTTATTTAATTTTATTTACTTATTTATACTTCTCTTAGGTCAGTGTTGTTTGTTTGGGTGTTGTTGTTGTTCCACTCATTCTTTCTGTTTAGCTTTGGTCTTCTAATTTCTATCTCACTGGCCTCTCTGATTTGCCTATATGCTGGGTCATTCCTATGTTTAGATATTATTCTAATTTCTATGTTGTCTATGTTACCGTCATGTTGTTGTCTAGCATGTTCGTATAGTACTGACCCGTTTTTTCGTCCTTTTAGTTCCCCCCAGTGTTGGTCTATCCTTTCACCTATGCTACGAGCTGTCTCACCTATGTATGTTGTTGTCATGTTTCTGCAATTACCCTCTGTACATCTTATGCTATAGACTACGTTTCTAGTTTTACAGTTTATCCGGGGGTTCACCTTACAAATGATACATTTCCTATTGGTACAGTGGGTTTTCTTAAAAGGGTAGGTTTTGCTGATCAGGGATTTTATGGTGGTTCCTGGCTTTTCTACCACCTTTATTTTTAAGTGGGTCTTTCTCAGGGCCTTTCTACACTGGTTAGCTAATTTCCCTCCAGGGGTGGCGTCCACAAACATGACACTCTGATATCTCTGGTTGTCGTACCATGATGTGGCCTTCCCTATCTTATGTCTAGCCCTATCTAAGCTATTCCATGATTTGCTCCTGTATAGTGGGCAAATTCCTTTCATGTCCAGTTCTATGAGGGTCTTATACTTTTCCATGGCTCCTTCGTATACTCTGACTCTGTCTCTTTGGTTGTAGCCAGAGAACTGCATGCGGTTGATGAAGTGTTGGATGTGTCCTTCCATTTCTGTTGGGTCGCACATGCTGGACACATTCTTCATCACTCGTACCAAATCTGCGATCAGAATATTAAACTTAGCACTACTGGACATTGCTGAGTTTTTGAGTATCAGGTATTTGGAGGCCATGGGTTTAGCATAGTGTGAGTGGAGAATTTGGGCTCTCTCGTCTATAGTGTTAATCCAGAGTTCTGTGTCTAATACAGGTAGTCTATTGTTAGGGTGTTTGGAAGGGAAGTCTATAGTTACAGTTATACTCTGGTGTATGGAATTAGCTATCTGCTGGATGCTTTCCATCGTACTACGTTCT
This sequence comes from Eledone cirrhosa, assembly GCA_964016885.1. Lineage (NCBI taxonomy): Eukaryota > Metazoa > Mollusca > Cephalopoda > Octopoda > Eledonidae > Eledone > Eledone cirrhosa. The sequence continues at coordinate 25,363,955 of OZ024749.1, read as the reverse complement.
AAATCAAACTTGTTAGTGCTCTCTAGTGGGGGTGTTCTTATAACTATATTGATATCGTCTACATAACGAGAGTACATGATGAGGTCTATGGAGCTTTCATTAAGGAGATCTTTAAGTCTCCTTTCCCACCATACCATGAAAAGGTTGGCAACATCACCAGCTATGCTGACGCCGATGGCTGCTCCCTCATTTTGGGTGTAGATTTTCTCATTGAACTTAAATATGTGGCCCTTTAGGGTAGTTTTGATACTAGCCCCTATTGCATGTGCGACCATTTTTCTTACCTGATCAGTGTTTTGGGGGGTCCGTATAGCTTTGGTCCACCCAATCCACCTTCCTATGGGAGTCTTTTTAGCCATTGAGGTTATGGTGGGGGGTCTACCTCTTATAGGTCTCCTAGGGCAGAAACATCTAAGTTCATGGCTGTCTAGGTAGTCAGTGTCGTAGGTAAGTCTAAGTAGGAGGCCCAGTCCAAAACATACACAACAAACATATCAAAACAAGTAAATAATTTATTATTGAACAAAACACAAGCTGAACGGCTAAAACACACAATAACAGTTAATATGAAAAGAACAACATACACAAAAGTCAACGCACTCTACAGACAAAAACGCATCAACGGTAAGGAAATCCGAAATCTCATCACAGCAAACGAGAGAGATGACTTCATGAGCGTCATCCGACGCGAAACGAAATATGCTCAAAACGAATGCTGTAGGCATTTCAAGAAGAAATTAGAATGGATGAATAAGAAAAAACTACAAGAAAGGAAAATCGAATATTCTCAAAAATACCCAGATAACATCGACAACATCCGTATGAGTGATGTAAAACTACCGGAAGAATTTACCAATGACCACACTGTAAATATCTATGGGAACACTTTAATCAGTGAACAAGAACAACAAATCCTAAAGTTACCACCAAAATTTGCCATCTACAAAAAGATTAACCGTATGGAATGCAAAACGGAGCTGGAAAAGTGTTTCACAAAAATACGTTGGAATGCAAAGGTAAACAACAACAACAATAATAACGGTAGTAGTAATATAAACAATAACTCTGGGTATAGAAATAACAGCCATAACCATAACAATGGCAGGAAAGTGAGAAATAGTGATAATGGCAATAATACTAGCGATAGACAGAACAACAACAACCACAATAATAATAATAATAGAAACGTTAACCACAGACACAGCAACAGTGACCACAGTAGTAATAACGGTAACAATACGAACAACAACAACAACAACAATAACCACAGTGGTAATAATGGAAATAGTACATGTAGCAACATCAACAAAAACAAGAAACATAATAATAGTAACAACCACAATGGTAGAAATAGCAGTAACAACAACAACAATAACGGTGAAGTAAACAACAATACATCTAGCAATCATAACAATAATAATATTAATGCTAATGATAGAAACAAAAACAACCACCATGATAACAATAATAGCAACACACACAACTATGACGATAGAAATAACGACAACCCCTTAGAGAAACTATTTTTCAACCCAGCTGACAAAACATATAAGATGGGTAATATCTATCCTACGAGGTTACCCTTTAATAAAAGAGTTTGCATACCACAGCAAATAGATGACGAGACGGAGGCACAGTTCACCATAGCTAGAAACAAGATTAGACAAGTAGTAGACAGGTACACTATGAGACAGAGCAGACCAGAGGCCCAACAACTTGGGATAAAACCTGTAGAAGGCGTGGTTAGCCTCAAGCAGCGCACAAGGGATGGTGAGGTAGTGTGTCTACCCACAGATAAGTCTGGTAGGATGTCAATAGATAGCATGCCGAACTACATCGAGGCAATGCAACCCCACATCACCAACACGAGCGAAGTTGCACAACTAACACACGATGGGAGAGAAAAAATCCTCAACGCTCACATGATGATGTGGACTGACATCCTAAAGCCAAGCAGACGCACTGCCAACAACTTCCAGGCGTCTAACAATGGCATACCACCCTTGTATGGGCTCCGCAAGGACCACAAGACAGTCGACGACCCGACAACAGGACCACCAACAAGACCCGTATGCGGAGCTAATATAGCTAGCAACTACAGGATCTCCTACTTCCTCTCAATGGTTATACGCCCCATAATCAAGATGTCCCCAGATGTAAGTGAAAGTACAGAGGACCTCCTCAGCAGAATCAGTGAGTGCAACAAAAACAGGAGCCTATCCAACTGCATAATAGGCAGCATGGATGTGGTGTCACTGTACCCATCCATTAACATTGATTTTGCTGTGAAAAGATGTGTGGAGATGATCATTGAGAGTGAGGTGGAGTTCTGCGACGTCGACACAGACGAACTGGGCCTCCTACTTAGACTTACCTACGACACTGACTACCTAGACAGCCATGACCTTAGATGTTTCTGCCCTAGTAGACCTATAAGAGGTAGACCCCCCACCATAACCTCAATGGCTAAAAAGACTCCCATAGGAAGGTGGATTGGGTGGACCAAAGCTATACGGACCCCCCAAAACACTGATCAGGTAAGAAAAATGGTCGCACATGCAATAGGGGCTAGTATCAAAACTACCCTAAAGGGCCACATATTTAAGTTCAATGAGAAAATCTACACCCAAAATGAGGGAGCAGCCATCGGCGTCAGCATAGCTGGTGATGTTGCCAACCTTTTCATGGTATGGTGGGAAAGGAGACTTAAAGATCTCCTTAATGAAAGCTCCATAGACCTCATCATGTACTCTCGTTATGTAGACGATATCAATATAGTTATAAGAACACCCCCACTAGAGAGCACTAACAAGTTTGATTTAGAACGTAGCACGATGGAAAGCATCCAGCAGATAGCTAATTCCATACACCAGAGTATAACTGTAACTATAGACTTCCCTTCCAAACACCCTAACAATAGACTACCTGTATTAGACACAGAACTCTGGATTAACACTATAGACGAGAGAGCCCAAATTCTCCACTCACACTATGCTAAACCCATGGCCTCCAAATACCTGATACTCAAAAACTCAGCAATGTCCAGTAGTGCTAAGTTTAATATTCTGATCGCAGATTTGGTACGAGTGATGAAGAATGTGTCCAGCATGTGCGACCCAACAGAAATGGAAGGACACATCCAACACTTCATCAACTGCATGCAGTTCTCTGGCTACAACCAAAGAGACAGAGTCAGAGTATACGAAGGAGCCATGGAAAAGTATAAGACCCTCATAGAACTGGACATGAAAGGAATTTGCCCACTATACAGGAGCAAATCATGGAATAGCTTAGATAGGGCTAGACATAAGATAGGGAAGGCCACATCATGGTACGACAACCAGAGATATCAGAGTGTCATGTTTGTGGACGCCACCCCTGGAGGGAAATTAGCTAACCAGTGTAGAAAGGCCCTGAGAAAGACCCACTTAAAAATAAAGGTGGTAGAAAAGCCAGGAACCACCATAAAATCCCTGATCAGCAAAACCTACCCTTTTAAGAAAACCCACTGTACCAATAGGAAATGTATCATTTGTAAGGTGAACCCCCGGATAAACTGTAAAACTAGAAACGTAGTCTATAGCATAAGATGTACAGAGGGTACTTGCAGAAACATGACAACAACATACATAGGTGAGACAGCTCGTAGCATAGGTGAAAGGATAGACCAACACTGGGGGGAACTAAAAGGACGAAAAAACGGGTCA
>OZ024749.1:25312748-25357748 GCA_964016885.1 Eledone cirrhosa | reverse complement strand
TCTTTTTTTGATTTACGAACGTAATTGTTTAATGTAATGAAGTAATATTTGGTCTATATGAAATATATGTTCTTTTATTGCGGAAATCTTATATACTTTAGATAAAGCCGTCTCTAGCATTGTTATATATTGTTAAGAAACAAACACATTTTATTAAGAACGAATACCTCTTTGAAATGGGCACAGTCAATAATTCCAAGGTTTGATCGATCTTTTCTTTTCATTTGGCTTAATAATATATGAAAGTCTGACTGCTATTGTCATTGTTGCTGTTATTTTAAACATTGTTGTTATTGCTGCTAGCTGGAAGGAAATGAAAGAAATATGCCATTAACGCCTTATAGGGCAATCATCCTAACCCATGCCTTTGCTTACAGTCTTCCCTTGTGTATATTCTACACCATAGCACCTCCACACATTTGCTCAATTTACTTTATATTGAATATATATATATATGTCTATATATATACAAATATATATAAATATACATACACACACACATATATATATATACACCTTTATATATATACAGATATATATAAATATACATAGACACACACACAAATATATATACATGTATATATATATATTTATACATATATATATATATATATATATATATATATATATATATATATATATATATATATATATATATACGATATTAAATAAATGGAAACTATATTTATAAAACCATATTTATTTCATTATATATATTTCAGGGATATCATATTAAAAATATGGTATGCCTTCTTCAGACAAAATACAATATAAACAGTCTTATAAATAGATAGATTTGACATACCTTACAACTTCAACTTCCATTTAAAAAGTTGATTTGGTAGTGAAAAATGTTAGGGACAGTTATAAAAAGAAAGAAAGAAAAAAAAAAGAAAAAAAGCGAAGAAAAAGAGCGAAGATAAAGAAGAAATGCATGCAACTAAACAGAGAGAGATAGATATAGAGAGATAGATAGAGAGAAGGAATTCATGTAAAGAAACAGAGAGAGATAGATAGAGAGAGAAAACACACAGAGGGAGATAGATAGAGAGAGAGAGAGAGAGAAGAGAGAGAGAGAGAAAAAATAGAGAGAGATAGATATAGATAGAGATAGAGAGAAAGAAAATAGGTAGTTGGGCACCAGTTGAATGACGTATCAATGATATATTTATTTATTTATTTATTTATTTAGTTCTAGTATTAAGGTAGAGAGAGATATATGTGGTTAGGAGAGAAAACAGCCGTTATATAGAGAGAAAAGAAAAATATCCAGAGATAAACGAGGCAGATTTAAAACATTATGTTTCATCAATGTAAAAATATCAATTCGTATGAACTAGGTATTATAATGTAAATATCAGTATTCATGAATGAGACACGTATCAAAAATGTGTGAAAAATAATGATCATATGTCTAGTTTAAAATTCCTAGGTTTATATCAGAACTGAGATAAAAAAAATGAGATAAAAAAATGAGATAAAAAACTGAGATAAAAAAAACTTCAAAAAAAATTGAAATACATAAGTATATATGCACTTTCATGAAAAAAGAAAAAGAAAAAGAAAATAGAAGGTTATCCCAGATTCGATACTATAGACTTCCATGTGAATTTACGTGATCAACTCTGCAAATTCCTATTTCACATGAAAACATTCTCATTGTGCTATAAAAATTCTAGTATACATACTAGTGTACATACACACAAATATATATAGAATCTACATTAATTTTAACAATAATATTCTTGTCTTTACTCTACATGATTATCGTTCAAGCATAAATAGACAACAGATATCAATATATCAATAAAAATATCAAAAAATTAAAAAATATTAAAAATAAAACACAGTATGCCCCGCAAATCAACCACAGAGATCAACCCTTCAAAATTAATTGACAATATATTGCCAAGTTCATTATAAGCATCAGAATCAAAAGCAAACAAAACCAAAATTATTTACCAAATCCTGTCTAGCAGAAATCATTCCAAAAGTTTAGGATACCCATTTGATCTACAGATGGTCTTATATTTATTATAGAAGTTTATCTAATGTAAAATGTATTCGATATATTTGGAGCATCAGCTTTTAGGGTAGTTTAATTATTCATGAAGAATGTTAAAAAAAAAAAAGAAATCGAAAGATTTATCGGCGAGTTTCATAAATAATTACAAATCAAACTAAATAAACTACATTTTAAATTTAAATTTATATTTAAAAGTTGAGTTCAATCTATGTCTGCAGCAACTGAATAAATTTGTCCGTAAATTAAGGGAATTTTTAGATTTTAGTACAAAGAATATCTCCTCGGCGCAGAGGTCACATGTCTCAGAGGATGAATTAAAAGGAATCCTTCTTGAGACTATATTCCAAGCCATCGAATATCCAACGTTATCATGCTTAAGTTGCCAGAGTAAGCCTGATAGTGATGTTGAAGATTTTTTGCTTGGATCTGTGAAAGAATTCTTGTGGTTATTATAGCGAAGTTTAAATTCTGTCGAGGTGGAACCAACATAGTTAAAAGAATTTAAGTCCGTTTTAACATTACTGTTGTATATTATATTTTTAACTAAGCAATTGTTATTTAACGGACATTTAGATCTATCTCTACAGTTACATTTGTTTACTTGGATATTATTTATGCTATTATCGGTATTTTGGCTAGGTTTTAAATTCCTATTATTTATTCTATTAATATTTTGTACTAAATTTTTGGTGGATGAGTAAGTTAATTTTATAGTATGTCTATTGAAAATTGAGTGATACCTATGTGTTCTAGGGAAGCGATTATCAAGAGCATTAAAAAATAGTTTAGCGATGTGGGTTTTAATGTTTAGTGAGAAGGGGGGGGGGGGTCAAACCATATTATATTCTTAGTTCTATTTCTTTTTTGGCTTTTGGAATTATTGTAATGCTTTCTATTATAGTTGTTAAAGTTGTTGCCGTAATTAAAATTGTTGTTATTTTGGTTAGTTTGTCTATTATTATCTATGTACATAATTTTATCCCTATATCCTGCTCTAGCTAACGCTTCATTGTAATACTGGGCTTTTTCGTCGAAAATCTTTTTATTAGATGAGATTCTAGAGATACGTTTTTGAACAGAGTTCACTATAGTATTTTTAACAGATCTGGGGTGGTTAGAGTTAAAACTGACATAGTTTAAGTTTTCATTCAACTTGTGAAATGGATAGTGAAGACATGTGTTGAGATTTAATGTTACATCTAGGAAATTGACTATTCTATGGTTATTCTCAATTTCTATTTTTAGATTAAAGTAATTAAAAAATTGTGTAATTTGTTTTCTTTTTCTATTTAGTTCAGAGTTATTATTTTCAATAAGTAAAAGCATGTCATCTCTATATAAACCTCCGGTAGCACCGGGTATTTTCCTATGCAGCGAATTGATTATAAATAGGCCCACAAGGTCAGTTACCTGAGCTGAGTCGGATGATCCCATAGTAATGTCGAAATTGTTATCTCTATCTGCTCTGGTCCATAGTTGGTCATTAAATTCTATCAATGTTTTCCTAGCCGATAATATAATGTGCATTTCATTGCTAGTTAGGTCTGTATGTTTGAATGCGTAATTTAGTGCCTTATTTAGTAGATTAGGGGTAATAGATGAATAATAGTTAGCAATATCTAGTTGAATAAATTTATTATTATTGTTATATTTAATTTCTTTAAACCACTCAATAACCTCTCCAGTTCCCTTCCACAAGCTCAAGTTAGGTAAACAATTCAAGTTTTTAATTTGCTGTATCACCCTGTCTAGAATGTTTTTGCTTAGTTTACCCAGGTCAGATTTTGATGGTGCAATCAATCTGACTGGCAGGTCATTTTCAAAATTTCTTTTGTGATCTTTCATATTGATCTTCGGTTTCCTGTGCACGAAAGGTTGTGTTCTGTTCTCAATTTCCAACTCATGCATTATACAAGATGCCTCAACATTCATTTTCTCAAGCTCGGCCTTATCTGCTACCTTGTACTTTTTCCTCAGTTCTTTCAGTATGAGGCCATTATACATGTCTTTTTGCACTCCATAGAGGTTGTTGGTCTTGTCAGATTTCACCAAGATCTTCTCAGTTTTCTCTAAGCTCTCAATATTATCCTTTAATGCCTTTCAGATATTCCTGGCCTTTGAAGTTTCTCTTGAATTTGACTCCTTGTATGATAGAAATTATATCGTTTTCAAAGTCAAATAAAAGTTTGTTGGGGGGTGGATTTTTTTTAGATTTGAAAACTGTGTCTGGTTACTCGTTGTAACCCAACAATTTAAATAAAACTTTGCATATATATATATATATATATATATATATATAGAGAGAGAGAGAGAGAGAGAGAGAGAGAGAGTGAGAGAGAGAGAAATATAGAGGGGTGTGTATGATTGTGTATAGAAGATTATATTAATAAAAGGAATTACAACCTTGTCTGATTTACTCGTTTTATTTACAATACTTTAAAATTAATAACGGTATTAAATGAAATAGTATGGTAGAATATTAAATGTTAAGTGTTAATTGAACAAGTACTTTCATGTTTTCGCAATCTTCAGGTTTATAATGTGTGGTGACAGTCAAGTTTGCAATTTTCAACAGTTGAAAATTGCAAAATTGACTGTCACCACAAATTATAAACCTGAAGATTGCGAAAATATGAAAGTACTTGTTCAATTAACACTCAACATTTAATATTCTACCATACTATTTCATTCTAATACCATTATAAATGTTAAATGATTGTAAATAAAACGAGTAAATCAGACAAGGTTGGTATTCCTTTTATTAATATATATATATATATATATATATATATATATATATATATATATATAATAATAATAAAATATGGAGAAAATACTGCAGGTAGCGCATGGATAACATGTAATAAAATGAGTCCCTCATCAGTGATTTGCCGACGATTATAGATATTTCATTGCATTAAAAATCATATACCTTACGTCGGTGCAATAATAACTAAAATAAGTTATTAGGACAATTAAAACGCGTAAAGCGAGTGAGACAGGAGAACAACAAAGAGTATAGCTAACCGTAGGGGAATGAAACAAGCTTCATAATTATTCTGTTTAGCATAACCTAGGTGAATATATGAGCGCTTTAGAAAAAAGATCTTACACGAACGAGGGCTATGTGAGAAGAGAGAAAAATATAGCTTTCGTGGTGTACAGGATGAAGTGAAGAGAGGAAAAACAGTGAGTGAGTGAAAGTGTGATGAAGAGTTAACTGATATGACAGAGGGGGCGAAAGAAAGTAGGAGAAACAGAGAGAATGGGGGAGCAGTAAGAGAGAGAGAGAAAAACACAGAATCGCAGTTTGGGTAAATATATGTAATAAAATATGGATATATATATATATATATATAGTTTACAGTATTTAACAACATATATATCTTAACATTAATCAGTATACAACATATATGGCTCTGAACATTAATCAGTATACACTGAGGATGAAAAACTCAGAGCTGTATGGGAGCATCCCAAAAGTCAGCTCAAAAGTGACACAGAGAAGACTGAGGTTGGCTGGACATGCTCACCGACATCCAGAGTTGACATTGCACTCAGTGCTCCTTTGGGAGCCCCTGCATGGACACACTAGAAGAGGAAGACCAAGGTTAACATATGTTGATGCCCTAAGGACAGACACTGGTCTGTTGGAGATGCAGGATATGGCAGCGATAATGAGGGACAGAGACCGCTGGAGAGAACTCGTCCATGGATCTCGGGAATTTTACCCGCCTTAGATAGATAGATAGATATCTTAAAAATAAATTCACCACATCACTGAAATTAGCTGAAACAAATATTTTACTCGTTTATGTTAAGATAAACACTATATTTCCAACATATGACGTTACTAACAAAATTGTTACGATATTCAACACCAGTTTTCTCTTTGTATCACACACAAAATCTAATCAATCCATTTCCACAACATGATAAACGTTCCCGGTCACAGAAATGTCAGCTTTAATATAATAGAAGCGTTGGATTTTTTTGTCGTTGTGTCGATTCAACTCAGTCTTTAATGCGGAATGTTGTAATAATAGATGCTCCAACGTTCAACTTACTGCTCTTTGACAATCCATAACTGAATAATTCTCGCAGACCATAGCGGTAATTTTAACCCAGCCATACAGTAATGTTTTGTCTCAACGCATTTAGAATCATCAGTCCACATAACGTAATTGATATAGCTGATATTTCGTGGCAAGTGCCTAGGCGTAGTATTGTAAAATATCTGAATATCAGATAGACTTCGGAGTTCACTTTGCTTTTATTTATGCTGTTGGAAATCATATAAACTAGCACAAAAAACACCCTTCTGGTGGTTTTCTGCTAGCATCTGTAGTGTGCATATTGATATTATACGCAAATATATATGTATGTAGATATGTTACGTCAAATAAAATCGTAATTGACCATATTGATAAAAATTGAAGAAATTCTGTGTTACACTCTCTTTTGTAATCAGTAAAGTAATCCATGTTACATTAAAAAAGACGATATTATATATAAACTGCATTAGTAGAAAATTAGTGAAGGAAATATATGCGATGTTTGTATAAGTGTAATAATATAACCGGAAGTGTTGACACATGAACATTTTAAAGAAGTGAATCTTTAAATAAGCAATAACATTATTTATATTTAATCAAGAGTTACGAAATTTAGTACATACATTATTTAATATTGATTCATTATTTATTCAAAGTAATCCAATTTATTTTACAAACGGGATAAAATATATATTCTGGACGGAGTCGCGTACTCCTTTCTTTATTATAGTTAAGATAGGGCGGTGGATTGGCAGTATCGGTAGAGAGTCGGACGCCATGCTTTCCATCGTAATTACGTCCCTTTACGGTCTGAGTTCAAATCTCGCCGTGGTTAACTTTGCCTTTCATCCTTATGGGGTCGATAAAATAAAGTACCAGTAATGTACTGGGTATTTGCTGGCCTTGTGCCAAAAAATAGAAACAATTATAGTTAAGATACAGCATTTAATATATACTTTTCAGTGGGTGATGAGGTCATCTTCTACCAACGTCATGGTTGAAAATAAAATCTGTTTAGAAATTTATATTCACGTGAATGTTTGGTGAACCAAAAATAATATATTTTCCAATATGGAAAATGATAAGGCAAAATGAAATCTTAGAAATAGCTTGCCATTTAAGTTAAACCGTTTAATGAACAGTGTACTTGTAGCCGAAATATCAGTACTACAGACCATTCATTGTGGAGAGAGAAATAATTAATGTCTTACAAAACTATGGTTTTATAACATCATCTTTCTTTAAAAACCGCAATACAAAATATTTCATTTCAAATAAAAACGTAGTCACGAGCACCCACAAACGGAAGCCAAATTACGCATACATTTATAAATATATGTATACATATATATAAATATATATATATATAAATATATATATATATATATAAATATATATATATATATGTATATATATATATATATATGTATATATATATATATATGTATATATATATATATATATATATATATATATACATATGTATATATATATATATATATGTGTGTGTGTATGTTTGATCTATGTGGTAGTGGTTGTGTATGTCTGTATTTATGTTTCTACTTGACAACAAATTCAAAATCTCACATTTCAAAAAATATTAACATTTAAATAGACATACGTATACACACGTATACACACACACATGTACACACACAAACACAAACACGCATATATATATTTATTTACCATTTACGAAACCAATGAGAAGCTCGCTATCTGCTGATTAAAAGGTATAGATTATTTCTTCTTCTTCTTCTTCTTCTTCTTCTTCTTCTTCTTCTTCTTCTTCTTCTTCTTCTTCATCATCATCCTCAACCTTTGCTACTACCCCACCACTCCTACTACCCCACCACCTCCACCTCTGCCACACCACCTCCCCTTCTACTACACCCCCTTCTATTACACTCTCCCTTTAACTACACCCCATCTTCTCCATCTTCCTTCTCCAATGCTTCAATAAGAAGCAATAGACAGTGTGTGAGCCAATTCTGTTTTTATCTCTGTATTACATAACACAATGTTATCTGCGTCGCAGAGAGAACAAGAGACATAGAGAGAAAGAGATAGAGAAAGAGAGAAAGAGGTAGAGGGAGTGAGGAAATTCTTTAGCAGGCTTTTATTAATGTTTCATACAGCTCTTTTATACAATAACACTAACCTCTGTTGCTGTTGCTACTGCTGTTAATATTACGTTTGTTAATGCAGCTCTTTAATTCTACCCTCTTTAGTGCTTCTAGTGTTGATTCCTGCTTTTGTTAATGATGGTAATATTATGGTGGTTAATAGCTCACTTTTTAATACTAACCTCTACAGGGTTTGTAGTGTTACCACTTGTTTTTGTTAATGTTGTTTATATTGTGCTGGTTAATAGCGTGTTTTAATACTAAACTGTAGAGAGTTTGTAGTGTTACCTAATACTGTTGGTATTGTGCTGGTTAATAGCAATTTTTAATACTAACCTCTGGGGAGTTTGTAGTGTTAACACTGTTGTTATTGTGCTGGTTAATAGCTCTTTAATACTAACCTATAGGGAGTTTGTAGAGTTAACAGTTACTGCTCTTATTATGCTGGTTAATAGCTCTTTAATACTAAGCTCTAAAGAGTTTGTAGTGTTAACACTTACTGTGGTTATTATGCTGGTTAATAGTTATTTTTAATACTAACCTCTAGAGATTTTGTAGAGTTATCTAATACTGTTATTATTGTGCTGGCGAATAGCTCTTTAATTTTAACCTCTAAGGATTATGTAGTGTTAACACTTACTGTTGTTATTGTGCTGGTTAATAGCTCTTTAATACTAACCTCTAAGGAGTTTGTAGAGTTACCTAATACTGTTGTTATTGTGCTGGTTATGTTTACGGCCATATCACGCTGAAATCACCGGTTCTCGTCCGATCACCGAAGTTAAGCAACGTCGAGCCTAGTTAGTACTTAGATGGGTGACCGTTTGGGAACCCTAGGTGCTGTAAGCGTTTACTATTTTAGGGCGGTGGATTGGCAGTATTGGTAGAGGGTCGGACGTCATGCTTTGAAGCATAGAGTTACCTCCCTTTATTATCTGAGTTCAAATCCCGCCGAGATTAACATTGCCTTTCATCCTTTCAGGGTCGATAAAATAAAGTACCGGTAATACACTGGGTAATTGCTGGCCTTGTGCCAAAAGTAGAAACAGTTATTATGCTGGTTAATAGTTGTTTTTAATACTAACCTCTATAGCGTTTGTAGTGTTTCCTCTTACACATATTGTTGCTGTTTATATTGTGGTGGTCAATAGCAATTTTTAATACTAACCTCTACACTGTTTGTAGTGTTGACTCTTGCTGTTTTTAGTGGTGTTCACGTTACGATGATTAATCCTGCTCGTTAATATTAATGTCTTTAGTATTTTACGTTGTTGAGGTGTGGTTGTTGTCGTTATTGTTGTTTGTTTTATGCCGATTAATACAGCATTTTAATATTAACCTCTTAGGTGTTTTGTAGTGAAGATGTGTGCTTTTAGTTGTTACTAGTATTCATGTTGTTGTGGTTAACATACTACTTCGATATTAACTTGTATAGTGTGTGTAGTGTTGAGGGGTGCTTTTCTTTGTTACTAGTATTCATTCATGTTGTTGTGGTTAACATACTACTTCGATATTAACTTGTATAGTGTGTGCAGTGGTGAGGGGTGCTTTTGTTTGTTACTAGTATTCATCTTGTGGTGGTTAACATATCACTTTCATACAAACATCTTATGTGTTTTAGTGTTGAGCTGCTGGTGCTTTTGTTATTGCTGTTCATATTATGCTGGTTAATATATCACTTTCAAACATCCACTTAAGTGTTTGTAGTGTTGGGGTTTTGTTGGTGTTTTTATCGCTGTTCATCTCGTGCTCGCTAATACAACACTTTCGTACAAACCTCTTAAGTGTGTGTAGTGTTGAGGTGTGATGGCTGTTATTACTTGTATTCATGTAGTTGTGGAGTTGGTATTGTTTCAGTAATATTTCAGCTTTTGGAACTTATGCTCAAAACACTCCAGATAAATTTTAATGACATTATAATTTGTTTTTATTGGAAATGTAATATGATTAGGCGCCGGAAAACAAGTGAAAATACAGGCAGTTCTTATAAATCGCTTATAAAATCGGATAGAGAAATTTATAGACAAAAAAAAGAAGTCTTTCAATGGCCGCTACAAGGAATAAACCTCACATTACTTAGATATTAGCTGAGTGCTCTAGGCACTGAGTTAAGAGATACCTGAAATGAAAACACACATTGTATGCGAAGCTCGAACTTTCAAACTTACAAATCGGTTAGTAACTTCGAAAGATCTAGGTTTGCCTATGATGTTTGGTTATTTTATTTTATTATATTAAGCCGAGATTTATACAGTACTGTATTATCAAATGTATAGTTTTCTTTATAAGAAATAATTCACATTTCCCTATGTCTTTCATGAGTGACAGACAGCCACATGGTTTAATACTACCATATTGGTTGACAGACAGCCACATGGTTTAATACTACCATATTGGTTGACAGACAGCCACATGGTTTAATACTACCATATTGGTTGACAGACAGCCACATGGTTTAATACTACCATATTGGTTGACAGACAGCCACATGGTTTAATACTACCATATTGGTTGACAGACAGCCACATGGTTTAATACTACCATATTGGTTGACAGACAGTCACATGGTTTAATACTACCATATTGGTTGACACACAGACTCTTAGGTTATTTAACACTAGCATTTTTTTTATTACTTGAATTTATAACTGATTTCGTATCGATCACAGAGTATACTGTGGGTGAGAATGTAAACATTCTTGCAAAGGTACACTCTAGAACGAGATCTTATCGTATCATCTAATATGTGTGAAGTGTGAACAGAACCGAAGTAAAATTATAAAACTTAAAGAACATTTAAATCCACAACAACACCACAACATCAACAACAACAACATCCGCAGCTCACACCATAAGACAACCAAAAAAAAAAAAGGTTACAACAATGACAATGCTGACAACAACACTAGCAATGCCTATGACAAATATAAGGACAATAAGGACAGCAGAACAACGAGGAGAACGACAGTATTAACAACAATAAAGACAGCAGCGATGACAACAACAACAGCGAGAGTAGGAATCGAATATAAGGTCGATGTTAACAACAACAAAAATAGCTGAAATGAAACCCCCACCATCACCACCACCAGCAATAACAACAACAGCAACTACAACAACAAGAACGAGGACAAGGCGTGTGTTAACAACAAGAATGACAGCAGCAATGGCAGCATCAAGGAAACGAAGGATAGCAACAGTAACAACAACAGTAATAACAACTCAACGACAAAAACAAGAATGGAAAGAGCAAAAAGGACAAAGATAAAGGACAACATAACAACAACATAACAACAAAGACAACAACAATAACAATGACAACAAAGTAGACAACAAAGATAAACAATATTCTAAAAACAATATAAACAACAACAACAATTACAACAGCGAGACCAAAAACAACAACAATAATATATCTTAGTGTACAAGCAACTAGATATCATTAAAACAACAAAATCGATGACAACAACACCACCACAACACACACACACACACACACACACACACACACACACACACACACACACACACACACACACACATACACACACACACACACATACACACACACATACACATACACATATAAATCTTTAATATAGAAATGGCTTCTACAAGACGTTTACAGTATCATGATGATTCACTTTGAAGGAACAGTTCTAGTCATATAGAAGCTATTTCTATATTACATGTGACGTTTACACTTTACTACTGTATTGAGAAAGGTAAATACTCTGGATCACCGGTGAACTCGGTGCACCCGGGGCTTATATGTATATATATATATATATATATATATATATATATATATATATATATATATATATATATATATATATATATATGTAGGAGGTGAGTTTTATTGTAGTACAATAAAGCAATGCAGATATCGGATAAGAAGCACTCTAAAGTTTGTAGGACTTGAGTATACATAATATATAAGATCAAAAGATGGTTCAATGAGTTCCATGTATTTTATTATGCGCATTTATATATATATATATATACAGAGTGTCCCAAGAAAAGGTATACATACTTAGTTTAGAATGCTATTGAAGTGTGTATACTCGAATTAAATAAATATTTTAATATATGTATATATATATATATATAAATATATATATATAAATATATATATATATATATATATATACACACACTTGCGGTAAATATTGATGCAATTTAATTCAAGCACTCTACGAATTTCTTCCACATAGGAATGACGGAGTATATTTAGAATAGGAAAATGAAGGGCTTTAACATGCTCAACTATATATATATATATAAATATATATATATATATATTATTTCCCTATCTCCCCCCCCTCTCTCTCTCCATCTCTCTGTATATATATATATATATATATATATATAAACAATTAAGTTAAAAATGTACATCCACATATGTATACTGAAATACTAGTATGCATATGAATACACACACGTGTACATATGTAGATGTACCGAGTTTTCACTGGTCACTTTACTGTGAGTGTCCAGCTATTCTGTATGTAGACACACAGACAAACCGGTTCTTAGAGTCATACTGGTTTTTGAGGAAACACCTTTCCTCTATTCTCCAGAAAGCCAGACAAGGAATATTGGACTAGTTTCGATGTTGTTACATCTCATCAGCAATATTTACCTATCTTCCGGCTTCTCTAGAGAATCGTGAAAGCACATATCGTTATATGCTTTTTCTATGAAAATTAGTAGTGGGCAGACCAATTTGCATAGAGCGTGAGTACGTACCGGTTCAACGGAGACGATAAAAACAAATAACGAAACGAAATTAAATTTCGTTTCGTTTGTAACTCACTTTTGTATGACTGACGCTTAAACAATTAAGTTAAAAATGTACATCCACATATGTATACTGAAATACTAGTATGCATATGAATACACACACGTGTACATATGTAGATGTACCGAGTTTTCACTGGTCACTTTACTGTGAGTGTCCAGCTATTCTGTATGTAGACACACAGACAAACCGGTTCTTAGAGTCATACTGGTTTTTGAGGAAACACCTTTCCTCTATTCTCCAGAAAGCCAGACTTATAAATATATATATATATATATATATATATATATATATATATATATTTATAAGTGGGTCTATTCTTGCTTACATCTCACTCACGTCGGACGTCTGTACCTTTCGCTCATGAAATCAACTGAGCTTATAATGACCAGGACAACGATGTTGCTTATTTTTTTCCTTTCTTTGGTTTGCTTTTATCCTTCTATGTTGTTCAATTGTCCCCCTTCGGTTTACACGATTACTGGTCCCAATTACTTTTTTTAGTTATTGCTCGCACCAACCTGAGGTATATGATTTTTAATGCGATGAAATACCAATGATGGTTGGAAAATCACTGACGAAGGACTATTTTTATCATATGTAACCCATGTGCAACCACGCAGTATACTTCTTTCTTCTCATGTTTTTTTATATATATTTACCTCGGCTGCGTTTGTCTGTTTCTCTCTTACTTCTTCCCCGTTCTCTCTGTTTCTCTCACCTTCTTTCGTCCCCTCTGTCAGTTACACTTTCTCTCGACTGACTGCTTCCTCGCACTTCCACTCACTCACTCTCTGTTTCTCCCCTTCTCACTTCCTCCCGTTTGGCTTACAGTGGGTCTCTTCTTGCTTACATCTCACTCACGTCGGACGTCTATACCTTTCGCTCATGAAATCCACCCAGTTTATGCTGATCAGGACAACCATGTTACTTGCTTTTTTTCCTTTCTTTGGTTTGCTTTTATCCTTCTTTGCTGTTCACTTGTCCCCCTCGGATTACGCGATTTACTGGTCCCAATAACTTTTTTTAGTTATTGCTCACACCAACCTGAGGTATATGATTTTTAATGCGATGAAATACCAATGATGGTTGGAAAATCACTGACGAAGGACTATTTTTATCATATGTAACCTATATGCAACCACGCAGTATTCTTCTTTCTTCTCATGTTTTATATATATATATATATATATATATATATATATATATATATATAGCGTAAAATATTAGTGTAAAATGAACTAGATACCACAGCAATGACAAGAACAATATAGAACAGAAGAAACAACAAGAAGACAACACACAAAATGGACAACAACAATAATGAACAATGGTGTAAAAGCAAGAAGATATCATAAAAATTATAACAGTGACAAAAACAACAATATATATATAAATGTTGAAATAACAATGTATGATAAAGAATTCCATTAGTCGCTGAAGAAAATATCGTTAAGATAAATTAACACATATCTTTATATATCCGCATTAAATTCAATGATGGACTTTTTCAGTTAGTAATTCAATTAGGAAATCTAATTTTAGTCTCCCTCCTTATGAACATAGACAAAAACAACTATACACACGCTTAAAGATATAGCCGCACACATAGAATATTCGATAATACCTATATAGCTGTCATCTCTCACGCAGTATAACAATATATATGTGTGCATATATATATATATATATATATATAAGTATATATAAATATATATATATATATATATATATATATATATATATCCATACCTATATATGTGAGTGTGTTTGTGAAAAGTATATATATATGTATATAAACGTATATATATGTGTATATATATATATATATATCTCTCTCTCTCTCTCTCTCTCTCTCTCTATATATATATATATATATATATATATATATATATATATATATATATGGAAAAGTTTTATTTAAAATTGTTGGGTTACAACGAGTAAATATTTTATAACTGATATAAAAGCACTCAACAAGTTTTGGAGTAGATTTACGATATTAAACAAATGGAAACTATATTTATAAAACCATATTTATTTCATTATATATATTTCAGGGATATCATATTAAAAATATGGTATGCCTTCCTCAGACAAAATACAATATATAAACCGTTTTATAAATAAATTTGACATACCTTAAACATTACAACTTCCATTTAAAAAGTTGATTTAAACATTACAACTTCCATTTAAACATTGATTTTACCCAAAAAGTTGATTTAAACATTACAACTTCCATTTAAAAAGTTGATTTTACCAAATCAACTTTTTAAATGGAAGTTGTAATGTTTAAGGTATGTCAAATTTATTTATAAAACGGTTTATATATTGTATTTTGTCTGAGGAAGGCATACCATATTTTTAATATGATATCCCTGAAATATATATAATAAAATAAATATGGTTTTATAAATATAGTTTCCATTTGTTTAATATCGCATATATATATATATATATATATATATATATATATATATATATATATATATATATATATATATATATACAATATTAAATAAATGGAAAACTATATTTATAAAACCATATCTATTTCATTATATATATTTCGGGGATATCATATTAACAATATGCTATGCCTTCATCAGACAAAATACAATATAAACAGTTTTATAGACAAATAGGTTCGACATACCGTTATAACACCGACTTCATTTGAAGAGGTTTACTCTGGCTGTCCAGAGTAAACAGCCAGAGTAAACCTCTTCAAATGAAGTCGGTGTTATAACGGTATGTCGAACCTATTTGTCTATAAAACTGTTTATATTGTATTTTGTCTGATGAAGGCATAGCATATTGTTAATATGATATCCCCGAAATATATATAATGAAATAGATATGGTTTTATAAATATAGTTTTCCATTTATTTAATATTGTAAATACACTCCAAATATTTGTCGAGTGCTTTTATACCAGTTATAAATATTTACTAGTTGTAACCCAACAATTTTAAATATAACTTTCCATATATATATATATATATATATATATATATATATATATATATATATATATATATATATACATATACAATAAGGTATGGTTTCATAGGTATGTCTCTATTTATAAAACAAACTTTGTATTTTATCTGATGAAAGCGTACCAATGTTGTCTTGGTTACCTTTGAAATATATATAATAAAATAAATATGGTTTTATAAATATAGTTTCCATTTATTTAATATCATTGAATATTTACTCCAGTAATATGTTGAGTGCTCTAAACCAGTTATACATATTTATGTTTGTCGGACTTCCAACAAACTAAATACCACTTCTACTTATATATATATACATATATATATAACATATATATATATACAACAGATATATATATATATATATATATATATATATATATATATATATATATATATATATATATATACATATATATATATTTTGATATGCTTATATATTTATATATTCATATACATATATTTATAAGTTTTCACAAACACTCACACACACACACACGTATATATATATATTTATGAATATATTACATATATAATTATATATATATACATAATATGTATTTATATATATGTAATATATAAATATATAAATATATATCAGTATGTATATATATTTATACGCACACACAGACACGCGCACACACACAGACACACACACATCGTATATATATATATATAACTATTAATGTACATCTTGACTTTAATTCGACAGAAAGGATGAAATCTGAACGTTACAATTGTATTTCATTGAAGCTGAATATTTACAAAGATATTCAATTATATTTTAATTAAACAATATACAGTACTCAATGAAGTACGTAATGACATATACTGATATATATATATATTCTTCACTGTTTCATTTATATATATATATATATATATATATATATATATATATATATATATATACGATATTAATAAATGGAAACTATATTTATAAAACCATATTTATTTCATTATACATATTTCAGGGATACCAAATTAAATTATGGTATGCCTTCATCAGACAAAATACAATATATAACAGTTTTACAAATAAGCTTTGACGTACCCTTTTAACATGCGACCATTATTTTTGGAGGCCATCTGGATAGTGAATTGTTTATATTATTTTAATAAGTCTTAGTGTTAAGGACAATTAGAAAAAGACGGAGAGAAAGAAAAAAGACGGAGAGAGAGAAAAAAGAAAAAGAAAAAAACGTGGAGAAATATCGGAGAGAGAGAAATGCGTGGAGAAAAAAGGAAGTGATAAATAAAGACAGGAGGAAAGAAAGAAAAAAGAAAAAAAGGAAGAAATAAGAAAAACAGAGGAAAGCAACAGAGAGATATCAAATCATCAGACAGATAGAAAGACTCAAGAGAGAGAAATAATATATAGAGAGAGGGGGAGATAATGAAAACTTTACGTCATGTCATATTAAGTTGAGTTAACAATTTATATGAACTGAATAATAAAAATATAAATATTAATATTCATGAATGGGACATAAATATATAATATGAGAAATTAAACATTGTTTAATAATAATTATATGTTTAGTTTAAAAATTGAGATCAATATACTAAAATTTGAATTTAAAAGGGTACGTCAAAGCTTATTTGTAAAACTGTTATATATTGTATTTTGTCTGATGAAGGCATACCATAACTTAATTTGGTATCCCTGAAATATGTATAATGAAATAAATATGGTTTTATAAATATAGTTTCCATTTATTAATATCGTATATCTACTCCAAATACTTGTCGAGTGCTCTATATCAGTTATAAAAATATTTACTTGTTGTATCCCAACAATATAAATAGAACTTTTGCATATATATATATATATATATATATTCTTCAGTTTCAATTATATATATATATATATATATATATATATATATATATATATATATATATATATAGAGAGAGAGAGAGAGAGAGAGAGAGAGTGAGTGAGTGTGAGAGAGAGATTCAATGGGAGGTGTAATGGGGGAATCAACCCCAGTATAAGGCAGATATTTTATTGCTTGCCCTCATATGGGCGAAAGAGGACGGAAATTTGGGTTAATCTGGTATTTCATATTGTTGTTACGGATCCTTTTGGCCATCATTGAACATACGTTCCTCTGCTCAAGGTATGACAATCGTTATGAAATCATAGGGCACTTTAAATCATTATGTAACTAATGCTATATAATATCTAATATTTCTGTGAATTTATATGAAAACGAGGGTGGCGATTTTGAGTAACTTGCTAAATTATTCTAATCAAATAACTTCGAAGGAGATGAGCCACCTGTATCACATATATATATCTATTGCCGTACCGTTTACTTATGTAAAGGATCTGTACAATATTTAAAAGAGTAAGCTATATAATCAATTAAAACCCTCACAAATGAGTTCTTTCTTCACCAACTTTCTTCACCAACCCATGTAGCAGTTAGCTATAATCTCTTACAGCAAGACTATTTCCTCTATGGACAGGAAGTTTTGATTTTAATTGGTTAAATATCACCTGAATATATCATTAAAGTAAATTACCGCATCGCTCTAAATAGTAATTTTAATTAAGTGATGAAAATGTTCCTTTTTTTCTTCCTTTCCATTTGCACTGTAATTATAAAATGTAATTTTGCGAGTATTGAAGTACTGCAGCTTCTCAAAGATATAAGTATCCACATAAGTTTTAACATTGATTTCTAACATAGGAACAATTCGTTACATTCTGGCGGGAGTATATAGCACTGAACAGGTACCTATTTTGTCGCATATTGAATAATGCGTTTGAAAGTGGAGATTAAAGAGTATACATATATATATATATATTGCAATAATGGTTTAGATATTTAATGAATGTTAATCTAAGCACAAGTCCTGCAATTTGTTGGGAGACGAACGGCGATTATATCGACCCCAGTATTTGACAGGTGCTTATATTATCAAATCTGGAAGAATGAATGACAAATTTGATCTCGGTGGGATATGAACCCAGGACGTAAAGAGGGGGAACACATGCGACAAAACATTTCTCTCCAAATTCTTTGCCCTTAATCAATACAGCCTTGATTAATATTGTTATAATGAAAATCAAAGCACAATTTTCAATATGAGCTCAGAACGTATATTATAATGAAGAACTCAATACCAGAAACATATGGTGTCACGTTATTACGAGGATGCCAAACTATCACTGTATATACTATACAATTGTTAGCTTAAAATTATGTTTTTAAAGATTTCAGCCAGTGTATTAGCTGGGGGAATGACTGATACTTCATACTTAACTGTCCTTTATTCACCCATACCTTTGTGACATTGTCAGGAATCAAATTTAGTTGTGTGGTTTCTTACCACGTTGAAATGATGCTCTACAAAAATACTATACAAAGAGGCGTAGCATATCAAAATATTTATATTGTTTTATTTGTGGATCAGTGGTATCACCGCAGATAGTGTTTGTAGTATCAGCCATTTATACATTGACGTTGGACCTATACGTTGTTAAATATTTGTTTCTACTTTTGGCACAAGGCCAGCAATTATCCCAGTGTATTACTGGTACTTTATTTTATCGACCCCGTAAGGATGAAAGGTAAAGTTAACCTCGGCGGGATTTGAACTCAGTCCGTAAAGGGATGTAACTATGCTGGAAAGCATGGCGTCCGACCCTCTACCGATACTGCCAATCCACCGTTAAATATTGATCTAATTTCACATACAATGTTCGGTTAAAATGTCTATAGGCTGATTAGGAAGTAGAGATGCTTGAGCTGTGAAATGTTACAGTCATGAATTTCAACTCTTCTTATTAATTAATAACTGCATTGTTTCTTTCGAGTGGCTATGTTGAAAATTGACCTCATTTGGCCATTTTATGAGCATATCTTGGTCCGTCTATGAATTTCTGAACTGACCCTCGAGCATATATATATATAGAGAGAGTGATGGCAACATAAATGGACCTGTTATTTTTCTCTAAAAGCATTTTCCAATTACACCCCACTTGTACCTTCAATCTATCTAATGTCTCATTCTTTCTTCTGATGAAGGACTAGCGTCTGAGACGTTAAGACACTCTTCCTGCTATTTCAAGTGTTAACCTAATATATTCCTGCCATATAATGTACCGATTGTGTTGTTATTTGTGTGTACCTTTTATATATATATATATATATATATATATATATATAGGAGAGAGTATGACCCCGACGGCAGAGCTCAAGCCGTTTCGACGGCTATTTCTGGACTGAAATAGCCGTCGAAACGGCCTGAGCTCTGCCGTCGGGGTCATACTCTCTCCAATTACCTACTGTACTACCCTAAGTATTGAGTACTCTGGTGCGTTATGGTCCATCTGGTTCCTTACCACAACTCCTCCGTTATATATATATATATATATATATATATATATATATAAAACATGAGAAGAAAGAAGAATACTGCGTGGTTGCACATGGGTTACATATCATAAAAATAGTCCTTCGTCAGTGATTTTCCAACCATCATTGGTATTTCATCGCATTAAAAATCATATACCTCAGGTTGGTACGAGCAATAACTCAAACAAGTTATTGGGACCAGTAAATCGCGTCAAGCGAGGGGGACAAGTAAACAGCATAGAAGGATAAAAGCTCGACCGGTCCATCCGTGCCCTCGTAGCCGACGCGGTTCAGCGACACGGATGCCTACCCGGCTGCCATCCTATATATATATATATAAACATACGAGGGTCAGCTGAAAAGTTCATAGACTGGTCAGGATTATTTTCACGGAAGACCAGATGAGCTACATTTTCCAGAAATGTTCATCCTATGAACATTTCAGCCAGCCTTCGTATTGTGTAACTAGGCAGCTGAAAACTACAGCTCGGGGTCTACCCTACACCCAAAGCTTAAAATCTTAAAAAGTATTCGTTATCAAACATTATGATTAGTTGGAATAAAACGATTTAATTTATGGTTTAGATTCAAAGGGGAGATTTCATTATCCATTATTCGACATTTTTCCCCTGATATGATCCATGGTTTATTCTTAATCTCTTTTTCTTTCTTTCGGAATAATTTCTCCGATCAATACGATGGAAAAATCAATAAACAATTTATTTTTCTCTCGCTCTCCTAAACTTCTAAACATTAACAAGTAACAACTGATAGAAGGTTAAACATGCTTGCTCCCGGAAATGCCAACAGAATATCATGAGAGGTTTGTTGGAACTGAAATACATTTTCGGCTTATTAACTACATAGCTGGCGATGCTTCTGACGATTCCTTTCGCATAATTCATTTCTGAACAGATTTTCGAATCCAGAAATCAAAATAAATCTAAATCTAAATACGGATGTTTTAGTTCATGCGAATGCAAATTAATAATTTGTTCACACAGAGAGAAGACTTTTTATAAAATTTCATAGATTTTTATCAATAAAATCGACGGTTTTGTTATAATAGGATTTTTCAAAATGAGGTGCAAATTGAAAACCTCATTTTGATCATATGTTAAAAGCACCTGTTTTAATTAATTTCACAGATATGACATTCAATAAAACTATTCCATTCATTATTTCACATATTGTTAGCATTTCTTAATCTTTATCATTTGTTTATAATTTTTATTTTTATTTTATTTTGTTTTTATTTTTTGTTTTCTTTTGACTCCTGTTTGTTTTGAAATTTTCCTTTTAATTTTCATTTTCTCGTTATCATTGTCAACGATGATTTCGCTTCATATTATTGATATTACCGTATTACTTCATTGTTATTGTTATTTTATTGTTGTTGCTGTTGTTAATGTTGCTGCTGTTGTTGTTGTTGCTGGTGTTGTTATTGTTGCTGTTGTTGATTTTGGTGGTGGTGGTAGTGAGGTTATTAGTTTGGTTGTGGTTTAATGTAGTTGGTGTTATTGCTGTCGTAGTTGTTGTTGTTGTTGTTGTTGTTGTTGTTGGTAATGACGTTATTAGTGTGGTTGTGGTTGTTGTTGGTGTTCTTGTTAATGTTGCTGCTGCTGCTGTTGTTGGTGGTTCTGTTGTTGCTATGGTTGCTGTTGCTGTTGTTGTTATTGTTCGTGGTGGTAATGACGTTATTAGTTTGGTTGTGGTTCTAGTTGTTGGTTTTATTGCTGTTGTAGTTGTTGCTGTTGCGGTTGGTGGTGCTGTTGCTATTGTTGTTGTTATTGTTTCTATTGGTGGTGGGGGTGGAGGGGGTAATAACATTATTAGTGTGGTTGTGGATGTGGATAGGGCCATTGTTGTTGTAGTTGTTGCTGTTATTGGTGGTGGTGGAGGTAATGACGCCATTAGTGTGGTTGTGGTTGGTGTGTCTGTTGTTGTTGTTATTGTGGGTGGAACTGTTGGTGGAGCTGAGGTTATGAGTGATGTTGTGGGTGTTGTTGATGTTGTTGGTGTTGCTGTTGTTGGTGGTGGTGGAGGTAATGACGTCACTTGTGTGGTTGTGGAAGATATTGTTGGTGTTATTGTTGTTGTAGTTGTTGCTGTTGACGACGTTGATGTTGGTGGTGCTGTTGTTGTTGCTGTTGATGTTGATGGTGGTGGTGGCGGTGGTGGTGGTGGTGGTTATAATGATGTCATTAGTGTGGTTGTGGTAGTTGTTGTTGGTGTTGTTGTGGTTATTAGTGTGGTTGTTGTTGTTGTTGGTATTAGTATTGTAGTTGAGGTTGTTGTTGATGTTGTTGTGGTTATTAGTGTGGTTGTTGTTGTTGTTGGTGTTAGTATTGTATTTGAGGTTGTTGTTGATGTTGTTGTGGTTATTAGTGTGGTTGTTGTTGTTGTTGGTGTTAGTATTGTATTTGAGGTTGTTGTTGATGTTGTTGTGGTTATTAGTGTGGTTGTTGTTGTTGTTGGTGTTAGTATTGTAGTTGAGGTTGTTGTTGGTGTTGTTGTGGTTATTAGTGTGGTGGTTGTTGTTGTTGGTGTCAGTATTGTAGTTGAGGTTGTTGTTGGTGTTCTTGCGGTTATTAGTGTGGTTGTTGTTGTTGGTTTTGTAGTTGAGGTTGTTGTTGCTGTTCTTCTGGTTATTAGTGTGGTTGTTGTTGGTGTTGTTGTGGTTATTAGTGAGGTTGTTGTTGTTGGTGTTAGTATTGTAGTTGAGGTTGTTGTTGGTGTTGTTGTGGTTATTAGTGTGGTTGTTGTTGTTGTTGGTATTAGTATTGTAGTTGAGGTTGTTGTTGGTGTTGTTGTGGTTATTAGTGAGGTTGTTGTTGTTGTTGGTGTTAGTATTGTAGTTAAGGCTGTTGTTGGTGTCGTTGTGGTTATTAGTATGGTTGTTATTGTTGGTGTTAGTATTGTAGTTGAGGTTGTTGTTGGTGTTGTTGTGGTTATTAGTATGGTTGTTGTTGTTGGTGTTAGTATTGTAGTTGAGGTTGTTGTTGGTGTTGTTGTGGTTATTAGTGTTGTTGTTGTTGTTGGGGTTAGTATTGTAGTTGAGGTTGTTGTTGGTGTTGTTGTGGTTATTAGTGTTGTTGTTGTTGTTGGGGTTAGTATTGTAGTTGAGGTTGTTGTTGGTGTTGTTGTGGTTATTAGTATGGTTGTTGTTGTTGGTGTTAGTATTGTAGTTGAGGTTGTTGTTGGTGTTGTTGTGGTTATTAGTATGGTTGTTGTTGTTGGTGTTAGTATTGTAGTTGAGGCTGTTGTTGGTGTTGTTGTGGTTATTAGTATGGCTGTTGTTGTTGGTGTTAGTATTGTAGTTGAGGCTGTTGTTGGTGTTGTTGTGGTTATTAGTATGGTTGTTGTTGTTGGTGTTAGTATTGTAGTTGAGGTTGTTGTTGGTGTTGTTGTGGTTATTAGTGTTGTTGTTGTTGTTGGGGTTAGTATTGTAGTTGAGGTTGTTGTTGGTGTCGTTGTGGTTATTAGTGTGGTTGTTGTTGTTGTTGGTGTTAGTATTGTAGTTGAGGTTGTTGTTGGTGTTGTTGTGGTTATTAGTGTTGTTGTTGTTGTTGGTGTTAGTATTGTAGTTGAGGTTGTTGTTGGTGTTGTTGTGGTTATTAGTGTGGTTGTTGTTGTTGTTGGTGTTAGTATTGTAGTTGAGGCTGTTGTTGGTGTTGTTGTGGTTATTAGTATGGTTGTTGTTGTTGTTGGTGTTAGTATTGCAGTTGAGCTTGTTGTTGGTGTTGTTGTGGTTATTAGTGTGGTGGTTGTTGTTGTTGGCGTCAGTATTGTAGTTGAGGTTGTTGTTGGTGTCGTTGTGGTTATTAGTGTGGTTGTTGTTGAGGTTGGTGTTAGTATTGTAGTTGAGCTTGTTGTTGGTGTTCTTCTGGTTATTAGTGTGGTTGTTGTTGTTGTTGGTGTTAGTATTGTAGTTGAGGCTGTTGTTGGTGTTGTTGTGGTTATTAGTGAGGTTGTTGTTGTTGTTGGTATTAGTATTGTAGTTGAGGTTGTTGTTGGTGTTGTTGGGGTTATTAGTGAGGTTGTTGTTGTTGTTGGTGTTAGTATTGTAGTTGAGGCTGTTGTTGGTGTCGTTGTGGTTATTAGTATGGTTGTTGTTGTTGGTGTTAGTATTGTAGTTGAGGCTGTTGTTGGTGTTGTTGTGGTTATTAATCTGGTTGTTGTTCTTGTTGGTGTTAGTATTGTAGTTGATGTTGTTGTTGGTGTTGTTGTGGTTATTAATCTGGTTGTTGTTCTTGTTGGTGTTAGTATTGTAGTTGATGTTGTTGTTGGTGTTGTTGTGGTTATTAGTGTGGTTGTTGTTGTTGTTGGTGTTAGTATTGTAGTTAAGGTTGTTGTTGGTGTTGTTGTGGTTATTAGTGTGGTTGTTTTTGTTGTTGGTGTTAGTATTGTAGTTGAGGCTGTTGTTGGTGTTGTTGTGGTTATTAGTATGGTTGTTGTTGTTGTTGGTGTTAGTATTGTAGTTGAGGTTGTTGTTGGTGTTGTTGTGGTTATTAGTATATTTGTTGTTGTTGGTGTTAGTATTGAAGTTGAGGCTGTTGTTGGTGTTGTTGTGGATATTAGTGTGGTTGTTGTTGTTGTTGGTGTTAGTATTGTAGTTGAGGTTGTTGTTGGTGTTGTTGTGGTTATTAGTGTGGTTGTTGTTGTTGTTGGTATTAGTATTTTAGTTGAGGTTGTTGTTGATATTGTTGTGGTTATTAGTGTGGTTGTTGTTGTTGTTGGTGTTAGTATTGTAGTTGAGGTTGTTGTTGGTGTTGTTGTGGTTATTAGTGTGGTTGTTGTTGTTGTTGGTGTTAGTATTGTAGTTGAGGTTGTTGTTGGTGTTGTTGTGGTTATTAGTGAGGTTGTTGTTGTTGTTGGTGTTAGTATTGTAGTTGAGGTTGTTGTTGGTGTTGTTGTGGTTATTAGTGTGGTTGTTGTTGTTGTTGGTATTAGTATTGTAGTTGAGGTTGTTGTTGGTGTTGTTGTGGTTATTAGTGAGGTTGTTGTTGTTGTTGGTGTTAGTATTGTAGTTGAGGCTGTTGTTGGTGTCGTTGTGGTTATTAGTATGGTTGTTGTTGTTGGTGTTAGTATTGTAGTTGAGGCTGTTGTTGGTGTTGTTGTGGTTATTAGTATGGTTGTTGTTGTTGGTGTTAGTATTGTAGTTGAGGTTGTTGTTGGTGTTGTTGTGGTTATTAGTGTTGTTGTTGTTGTTGGGGTTAGTATTGTAGTTGAGGTTGTTGTTGGTGTCGTTGTGGTTATTAGTGTGGTTGTTGTTGTTGTTGGTGTTAGTATTGTAGTTGAGGTTGTTGTTGGTGTTGTTGTGGTTATTAGTGTTGTTGTTGTTGTTGGTGTTAGTATTGTAGTTGAGGTTGTTGTTGGTGTTGTTGTGGTTATTAGTGTGGTTGTTGTTGTTGTTGGTGTTAGTATTGTAGTTGAGGCTGTTGTTGGTGTTGTTGTGGTTATTAGTATGGTTGTTGTTGTTGTTGGTGTTAGTATTGCAGTTGAGCTTGTTGTTGGTGTTGTTGTGGTTATTAGTGTGGTGGTTGTTGTTGTTGGTGTCAGTATTGTAGTTGAGGTTGTTGTTGGTGTCGTTGTGGTTATTAGTGTGGTTGTTGTTGTGGTTGGTGTTAGTATTGTAGTTGAGCTTGTTGTTGGTGTTCTTCTGGTTATTAGTGTGGTTGTTGTTGTTGTTGGTGTTAGTATTGTAGTTGAGGCTGTTGTTGGTGTTGTTGTGGTTATTAGTGAGGTTGTTGTTGTTGTTGGTATTAGTATTGTAGTTGAGGTTGTTGTTGGTGTTGTTGGGGTTATTAGTGAGGTTGTTGTTGTTGTTGGTGTTAGTATTGTAGTTGAGGCTGTTGTTGGTGTCGTTGTGGTTATTAGTATGGTTGTTGTTGTTGGTGTTAGTATTGTAGTTGAGGCTGTTGTTGGTGTTGTTGTGGTTATTAATCTGGTTGTTGTTCTTGTTGGTGTTAGTATTGTAGTTGATGTTGTTGTTGGTGTTGTTGTGGTTATTAATCTGGTTGTTGTTCTTGTTGGTGTTAGTATTGTAGTTGATGTTGTTGTTGGTGTTGTTGTGGTTATTAGTGTGGTTGTTGTTGTTGTTGGTGTTAGTATTGTAGTTAAGGTTGTTGTTGGTGTTGTTGTGGTTATTAGTGTGGTTGTTGTTGTTGTTGGTGTTAGTATTGTAGTTGAGGCTGTTGTTGGTGTTGTTGTGGTTATTAGTATGGTTGTTGTTGTTGTTGGTGTTAGTATTGTAGTTGAGGTTGTTGTTGGTGTTGTTGTGGTTATTAGTATATTTGTTGTTGTTGGTGTTAGTATTGAAGTTGAGGCTGTTGTTGGTGTTGTTGTGGATATTAGTGTGGTTGTTGTTGTTGTTGGTGTTAGTATTGTAGTTGAGGTTGTTGTTGGTGTTGTTGTGGTTATTAGTGTGGTTGTTGTTGTTGTTGGTATTAGTATTGTAGTTGAGGTTGTTGTTGATATTGTTGTGGTTATTAGTGTGGTTGTTGTTGTTGTTGGTGTTAGTATTGTAGTTGAGGTTGTTGTTGATGTTGTTGTGGTTATTAGTGTGGTTGTTGTTGTTGGTGTTAGTATTGTAGTTGAGGTTGTTGTTGGTGTTGTTGTGGTTATTAGTGTGGTGGTTGTTGTTGTTGTTGTTAGTATTGTAGTTGAGGTTGTTGTTGGTGTTGTTGTGGTTATTAGTGTGGTGGTTGTTGTTGTTGGTGTCAGTATTGTAGTTGAGGTTGTTGTTGGTGTTCTTGTGGTTATTAGTGTGGTTGTTGTTGTTGTTGGTTTTGTAGTTGAGGTTGTTGTTGCTGTTCTTCTGGTTATTAGTGTGGTTGTTGTTGGTGTTGGTGTTAGTATTGTAGTTGAGCTTGTTGTTGGTGTTGTTGTGGTTATTAGTGTGGTTGTTATTGTTGTTGGTTTTGTAGTAGAGGTTGTTGTTGGTGTTCTTCTGGTTATTAGTGTGGTTGTTGTTGTTGTTGGTGTTAGTATTGTAGTTGAGCTTGTTGTTGGTGTTGTTGTGGTTATTAGTGTGGTTGTTGTTGGTGTTAGTTTTGTAGTTGAGGCTGTTGTTGGTGTTGTTGTGGTTATTAGTGTGGTTGTTGTTGTTGTTGGTTTTGTAGTTGAGGTTGTTGTTGGTGTTCTTCTGGTTATTAGTGTGGTTGTTGTTGTTGTTGGTGTTAGTATTGTAGTTGAGGCTGTTGTTGGTGTTGTTGTGGTTATTAGTGTGGTTGTTGTTGGTGTTAGTTTTGTAGTTGAGGTTGTTGTTGGTGTTGTTGTGGTTATTAGTGTGGTTGTTGTTGGTGTTAGTTTTGTAGTTGAGGTTGTTGTTCGTGTTCTTCTGGTTATTAGTGTGGTTGTTGTTGTTGTTGGTGTTAGTATTGTAGTTGAGCTTGTTGTTGGTGTTGTTGTGGTTATTAGTGTGGTTGTTGTTGTTGTTAGTTTTGTAGTTGAGGTTATTGTTGGTATTGTTGTGGTTATTAGTGTGGTTGTTGTTGTTGTTGATGTTAGTATTGTAGTTGAGGTTGTTGTTGGTGTTGTTGTGGTTATTAGTGTGGTTGTTGTTGGTGTTAGTATTGTAGTTGATGTTGTTGTTGGTGTTGTTGTGGTTATTAGTATGGTTGTTGTTGTTGTGCTTATTAGTTTGGTTGTTGGTGTTGCTGTTAGTGTTGTTGTTGGTGTTGTTGTCGTTGTTAGTGTTGTTGTCGTTGTTAGTGTTGTTGTCGTTGTTAGTGTTGTTTTCATTGCTGTTAATGGGGTTGTTCGGCTGTCTTCGTTGTTAGTGTTGGCAATATTAGTGTGGTGGTGGTTGTCATTGGTGTTAGTGATGTTGTTGTTGCCGATGCTGTTAGTGATGTTGTTGTTATTGTTGTTGTTGTTGTTGTTGTTGCTGATGCTATTAAGGGAATATTCTTTTATTGGCAGTTTCTCAATTGTTATAATGTTGATATCTTATAAATTAACGTCAGGTATTATTGTCATTGCGACTGTAATCTCATTATATTCATACATACCCATATACATACATACATACACATATATACATACATACATATACATACATACATATACATACATACACATATATACATACATACATACACATACATACATACATATACATACATACACACACATATATACATACATACATATACATACATATTCATACATACACATATATACATACATACATATACATACATGCATACATATACATACATACATACATACACATATATACATACATACACATACATACATACATACATACATACATACATACATACATACATACATATACATACATACATACATACATACATACATATATTTACATACATACATATACATAGATATATACTTATATATATATATATATATATATATATATATATATATATATATATATATATATATATATATACATATATATATTCATATATATATATATACATATATATATTCATGTATACTAATATATATATATATACATATATACTTACATACATATACCTACATACAATATACACGTACATATATGTATACATACATATATACATAAATATATAAATATATATCCATACATATATACATATATATATACATACATATATACATATATATATATACAAAATATATACATACATACATATATACACATATATACATATCCATATACATGTGTGTGCGTGTGTTT
This sequence comes from Eledone cirrhosa, assembly GCA_964016885.1. Lineage (NCBI taxonomy): Eukaryota > Metazoa > Mollusca > Cephalopoda > Octopoda > Eledonidae > Eledone > Eledone cirrhosa. Next base: position 25,328,664 of record OZ024749.1, on the reverse strand, counting down.
GTTTGTAAGTGTGTACGTATGTGTGCGTGCGTCTGTCTGTATGTAAAAGGTAAACAGAAATAACAAAAATAAGAAAACAAACGGCAAAGTACACGGAAGAAATATATTAGTTTAAGGCTTGAAATATGTCGGTGTGTATAATATGTGGGTGAGTCTTTGAGTATGTGTACATATGCATCACCCCCCCCCCCCCCCACACACACACACACATAAACACACAAGTATATATATCCATATATGTTGGGTCGTCAAGAATGACATTTGTAGACATTTCTTTTTTTCTACAAACTCCATACTTGACGACCTAATATATATATATATATATATATACGTACATACACACACCCACACACACACACACACACACACACACACACACATATATATATATATATATATATATATATATATATATATATATATATATATAAATATATATATATATAGCCATAGAAACAATATATCATTTTCAATATATCATTTTCTCATTGTTCATATCTTGTTGCCGCAACTTGTCATCCATTCCTCCCCTCAACTTGTAATGAACTATCTTCGTCTTTGTTGGTTTTAGTAGGGAAGTGGAAGGACGTGAATCTCATATACGTTATTTTCCGATATCTCATAAACCAACAATACTAAATAACATCGAATTGTCTAATACATCATTAAATATTTCACGCTCATTATTTAATTCCGAGGGGCGGTGGATTGGCAGTATCGGTAGAGGGTCGGACGCCATGCTTTCCAGCATAGTTACGTCCCTTTACAATCTGAGTTCAAACCCGCCGAGGTTGACTTTGCCTTTCATCCTTACGGGGTCGATAAAATAAAGTACCAGTAATGCACTGCGTAATTGCTGGCCTTGTGCCTAAAGTAGAAACAATTATTTTATTCTGCTTTAACTAATTACTGGATGTTGTTGTTGCTGCTATGGCTGCTGCTAGTGTAGTTGTTGTTGGTAATACTGCTGTTGTTGTTGTTGCTATTGTTGTTGTTGTTGATATTGCTGCTGTTGTTATTGTTGTTGCTGCTTTTGATGTTGCTGAGGTCGTTGATGCAATTGATACTGCTGCAACAACAACAACAACAACAACAACAATAGCTAATACTACTTCTACTACTACTACTACTACTACTACTACTACTACTACTACTACTACTACTACTACTACTACCACCACCACCACCACCACCACTACTACTACTACTACTACTACTACTACTACTACTACTACTAATACTACTACTATACATTGAAAGACAGCATACATGTGAGATCTGTTTACAAACAACAACAAACACAACAATAACAATAATAATAATAATATTAATAATAATAATAGCAACAAAAACTATAATAATAATAATAATGATTTCATTTATTAGCCACAAGGGCCGACATGTAGGGGACAATACAAAGACAGGGACAGTGGGGGTTTACAATAAGGTCGAGAATAATAATAATAATAATAATAATAATAATAATAATAATAATAATAATAATAATAATAATAATAATAATAATAAGGGAAGAAGATGCACGAGGTGGCGGAGGTCATGAAATCGCTCCCGTAAGTTTTGAATTTTTAACATATTTAAATCATTTGTGAAATAACAACTCTTAGTACAAATGCTACGTAAAGCACCCGGCTTGAGCCCCCAAAAATTCGGACCCAAAATATATTGTTATAAGGCTCAAATATTCAAATAATCAACTTTGTATTGTACACTGTATATCCAAAAAAGAAAATGGCTATAAATGGAAGAATAACCCCCACCCCTCCTCTTCTCTGTCTACACTATATAGAACAGCCAAACTCACCAACACCAGAAACTAGATACACCACCCACCTCATCACATGTGTACACTAAACACAACAGCCAGATAACGGCAATTTCACCACCACCGATCACTACTGCCATCATTACCACCACTATCCCATCACCACTCCTTCACTGCTACCACCGCTACAACACCATCACCACAGTAATACGATCACATCGCCACCACCACTGCCTCGGTATCGACATCACCACCACCACTGTCTCAGTATCGCTACCGCCGCCAGTCCTCCACTTCACCCAGCTGGCTGCTGCCACCACATTACAGAATTCCTACTACTAAAAAAGAGGAAGGCATCAAAATAAATATATAGATAGACTCAAAAGTAAAAAGAAAAATCAAACAACAAAACCAAAGCAGCTGAGCAACAACAGCAAAAAACGAGAAAAACAGAGAAAAACAAAAACAAAAAACGTAAAGAAAATAAGAATGAAGAGAGAAGCAGGCGGACGGACAGAGAAGAGGGGGGGGGGGAAATAAAACTAAAACTAAAAAAACAAAAACTTAGTCAGACATTCGAACACTACATTACAATGAAACTTATGCTTATTCATTTTTGGGGCCCTTTCTGCCTGTGTGTTTGTTTGTTTATGTGTGTTCGTATACAGCGTGGTGATAATGCCACACAAGGGCCAAGTGGAACGGCGAATCCACAGATGGCTATGTAACCATACATTCGCCAATCCTCGATAAGAGTGTTTAAATATCGAACATAAACAGTTCGAATAACGGTGAAATGGAGATTAGAACGTCATGTGACAGACACTCACCCAACAGGTGCCCCCTGGCTCAGCAGCAGGAACCTGACTGTCAACCAAATACTGCTGATGTTGGAGGAAGAAGAAGAAGGAAAGGGGCCAGAACCAACTGGACTAAAGAATTGAATAGAACTGTTATGCAATGTTACCTGAAAAGTAACCCCAAGGAGAGGGGCTACAGGAGACGGATGCATAACATCTGGAACGAGATTGGTCTATTTAGATTAGATGAACAAAAATTGGCCGGGCAGGCTCGGGTAATAAGAACTAGGGGTGGATAAGCGAGCTGGAACTGGAGGAACTGAGCAGAGAGAATGGCTTGGAGATGGCGGGTGTAGTATGCCAGACAAGCGAGCCAGTGGGAAGCAGACAATGATCTGAATACTGAGATAATTAATACCTGGAACAGAGATACGGCCACTGAGGAGATGAATGCTGACGGGTTAGGACAAGATTCGGTTGACATCCTAAATTTAGTGGCAGATGAATTGAACAATGATAGTGGGAGACCTATGAACCTAAGATTTGTAGACAGGAAAAAGTTAAAAGAAACAACAGCTAAGGTAAACAAAGTCATCCCATACCTTGAGGTGAGGAGCCTTCACCAGTGCAACAATATCCTCAAAGCAACAGCAAATACGGTGAGGAAACTACTTGGTATAAAAGCGAGAGGAAACAACAGACAAGAAAGAGCATAGCCCTGTTGGAAGAAACGACTGAGTGGTCAAATCGTGGAAATGAGAAATGACATAGGAAAGCTTGAGTCACTACTGAATGGGACACTAAAAAACATAGGCACTAAAAACAGACTGGAAATAAAGTACAAAACTAGGAGGAAAAATCTAAATATTATCATAGAGGAACTGAAGCAACGCATTGTAGCAAAGAGTGCAAAAATCAGGTGATACGAGAACAGAGTCAGTCAGTATAAACAGAACCTCATGTTCGACAACAACCAGAAGATGCTGTTTGGACAGCTTGAGGGGAAAGAAAGAGGCAACGACTTGATCCCTGGGGCGGAGCAAACTAAAACATTCTGGAGAGGAATATGGGAGCAGGATGTTAGACATAATGTCCAGGCAGGGTGGATTGAGACAGTACAGAGGGAGATCGGTGAGCAGGCACACCAACAAACTGATTTGAGTATCACAGTTGAAACTCTTAAGGGGCAGGCCAAAAAACTAACCAACTAGAAATCACCAGGCCCAGATGGTGTGCAGGGGTATTGGATTAAAAATTTAACATCCCTCCACCCGAAGCTGACGGCCATGTTCAATGACTGCTTGGTGTCGGGTGAGGTGCCAGAGTGGTTGACAAAAGGTACCACAGTTCTGATAATGAAAGACCGAATCAAGGGTAATGATGTTACCAACTATAGACCTATCACATGTCTGTCCGTAATGTGGAATCTGTTGACGAGCATTGTGTCTGAGGAAATCTACCATCACCTCCACACAAACAACTTGTTACCGGACGAGCAGAAAGGATGCCGAAAGAAGTCACGTGGTACAAAGGACCAGTAACTTATTGATAAGATGGTAATGGGGAATTGCAGGAGGAGACACACTGATCTTGCCATGGGATGGATAGACTACAGAAAGGCATTTGACATGGTGCCTCATTCTTGGATCACCAAAAGCCTGGAGATCTTCAGGGTGGCAGATAACATCAGACAGTTGCTGGGCAGGAGTATGGGGTCCTGGGAGACAGAGTTGACATGAACTGGAGTATCCTTGGGAAGCGTGAAGATCAAGAGAGGTATCTTCCAGGGTGATAGCCTGTCCCCTCTGTTGTTTGTCCTTGCCCTGATGCCCTTGACCATTATGCTGCGAAAAGTGAGAGCAGGATACAAGTTGGGAAAGGGAGAGCTTACCATCAATCACCTCCTCTTCATGGACGATCTTAAGCTCTTCGGGAAAAGTGAGAAGGAGTTGGATGTGCTTGTTGACACTGTCCGTATTTTCAGCAGTGATATATGTATGCAGTTAGGTATTAGTAAATGTGGAGTCATTGTGATGAGGAGGGGTAGGTTGAGCAGAAGTAAGGGGATCCAGATACCAACAGGTGAGATGATAAAGGAAATTGACTCTGAGGAAGGATACAAGTATTTGGGCGTTCTGGAGGCTGATGGCATAAAGAACAAAAAAAATGAAGGAATTGTTAAGAACTGAATACATTCGGAGAGTAAGGAGCGTATTGAAGTCGCATCTGAACAGCAGAAATGCCATAAGCGCAGTAAATTCCCGAGCTGTGTCTATTATTAGGTACAGTGCGGGAATTCTGAGATGGAATGTTGCTGAACAAAAAGAAATGGATGGGAAGACTAGGAAGCTATTGACTATCTACAACATGTTCCACAAGAGGAGTGATGTCGATAGACTCTACCTAAGGAGATCTGAGGGTGGAAGAGGTCTTATCAGCATATAGGACTGTGTTCAGATGGAGAAAAACAATCTATACAAATACGTGACCTATAGTAAGGAGCCAATGCTCAGAACTGTACTGAAGGAGGGGACAGTAGGCCAGGGGATGTCCAAGGAGGAAATAACATCAAGGAGGAAGAGCAGCCTTAAGGGAAAATCCCTTCATAGTACCTTCTTTGAGAAAACTGAATTTAGAGATCCACAGACATGGAACTGGTTGAGAAGAGGAGACCTCAAAAAGGCTACATAAGGAATGCTAATGGCTGCGCAGGAGCAGGCCCTCAAAACGAAGTGGTTGAAGCACCATATTTACAAGGAGGAGGCTAGCCCACTGTGCAGGATCTGTGGAGAGAGAGAGGAGACTGTGGCTCACATTGTGTCCGAGTGTAAACACCTAGCCCAGACCCACTATAAGGGCTGGAGACACGATGTGATGGGCAGGGTGATCCACTGGCACCTGTGCGAAGTAAACAATTTACCACACTCTGAGAAATGGTATGAGCATTGGCCAGAGGCGGTGATGGAGAACAATCAGGTGAAGGTGCTGTGGGATTTTAGGATACAGACGGACAAAAAACTGGAACACAATAGACCTGACCTGGTGGTTGTGGACAAAGAAAAAAGATCGTGTCTGATTGTGGTTGTGGCCTGCCCTTTCGACACGAGAGTGCAAGAGAAGGAGAGGGAGAAAATTAACCGATACCAGGATCTAAAGTGGGAGGTGAAAAGGATTTGGAACTGCCATGAAGTCAAAGTGATCCCGATTGTCATAGGCGCACTGGGGACTATCTCCAAAAGTTTCCAGGGATGGTTAAAGAAAATCGGCCCCGTCACGCTTTTTGGAACGCTTCAAAAGGCATGCTTGCTTGGAACAGCAAAAACCCTCCGATACGTCCTGAATATCTGAGGCTGCAGGTAGTGGCTTGATATTCATTCCAACGGACTTTCCAGTTAACCAACATCAATGACTGAGATTCAAGGAATAACAACAACAACAACAACAATAATAATAATAATAATAATAATAATAATAATAATAATAAGAAGAAGAAGAAGAAGAAGAAGAATATATAACAATATGAATATATTTATGGAAATCAATAGATACGATTATTATTTAATGAATTATAACGACGACTACGAGGATATCTATTGAAAATAGGAAATATATATTTCATGATTGGTGGAATACAAGAATTACTAGATTAAGAATACATAACATAAACAGCTGCATACGGTCTTCAATAGTTTCTCAATACAGACAAATTTCACTTGGTGTTTGTGACATAACAGAAAGCAAAATAACTGTTTTTTTTCTTCTTCATCGTATTACGATTTAAGGATTGAATGGTATAGCCTTGATATCCAATGAGAAATTAACAGCTCTTGTTGCTAAAATTTCGAATACTAAGCAATGGAGGTTTAAGAAGTAGGAAACATGGTTTTCAGCCGGGGTTGAATTGTTAAGGAATTTTTCAATACAATGTGGTCATTTCATTGTACAAAAATATTCTCTGAAAAATGCATGTACAGATTTAAATTTAGTTTTAAAAGAGTTAAATAATATCAACGTTCATTAGAGCAGTGAGAAATGTTTGAAACTTCCTATTGTTCGTTAGAAAAATATTAAACAATGAAATTTAAACAATTACATATAATCAGTTAAGGTATCAGCGGATTTCGATAACAGGCGCACCTTTAACAACAGATAAATTAACTTTCTTTTCCGTCATTTTTATACATTTTATATTTAAATGTTAATCGTTTTAACGCATATCAAATAAAGGTGTTTGTTGCAATTTTTAATTAAGTTCGTCAAAACAATATCGAAATATAAATTGCTATAGTGAACCAACTGATCATGTACTCAGCTTTTTGTGTTTTGGCGTAATAATTTAGTGGTCACAAAAGTGCAATTATAAGAAGAAGTATATACAGAAAGGATTTAATGTGAGAAAATAGCAAGAGTTCAAATTCCCCATTGGTCATGATTACCTAAGTCAACTGGGAGGAGGGCAGCGATTAAATAAAATGCAACTCAAGCCATGGGATTAGATTAATTCACTAAAGTACTTCACTTCAAAATATCTGACCTTGTGATTAGGCGAGAAAATGGATTGGCCAAATAGATAGATCGGCATACATCCTGCTATGTTACAATTATTTATGTTTCTGTCTTACATGATTTATAATCCCGTAGATATTTACTTAAAACTTATCTTTCCTAGTGACTAAAATAAGTGGCTTCTTGATGAGAACACAACACATTGCCCATCTTTAAAACTAATTCCGCCGACTTACAAAAAGAAGGAAACAGACACGCACCTGCAGGTTACAATTTCAATTAATACATATAATTTAATATTTACGAGTTGATCTCTAGGCAGTTTAACCGCATTTAAACAATCATCTATGGAAAACTTCCCCTCAAACCAAGTGTAATATATAAATTAATTAAATATTTCCTGACCCTATAAATTCATTATCCTTGCAAATAAATGAAAATCTTCTTTGTAATACAAATTATGTAGCATTGTTTTGTTTTATTTTCCGGGTTTTCCGAAAAATAACCAAGCTTTATGTTTAGTAGAAGAACTTTTTTATAACGTTTTGTAACGTTGAGATTTTTGTTTCTTATGATTTTGTTTTGCATAAATGCCTTTCAAACATGATAGCAAGGGAATCTAGTTGTTTTGCATAAATGACTTTCGTTTGAAATACAAATAGAAAAACAAAAGCTATAGAATGTTGTTGAATGAAGCAATATGAAATCATCGTTGTACAATAGAAATGTTTTTTTAAAGGTTTACAATATAATTAACAACAAACAAAACAGATTTTCTGTCCCAGAGACAATAGATCGATTATTGAAATATAGTGTTTATTGTTATAGATTAAATATGATATACAGAGTACTCGTGGTGCAGAGAGCATATACATTGTTTACCCTTTTAATGTTTAGTTACAGAAAGTATCCGGTTGTTGAAATAGCTGGAATTCGTGAGCAAATTAACACATATATATATATATATATATATATATATATATATATATATATATATGTGTGTGTGTGTGTGTATGTATACACATATGTATATATGTATAAATACATATACATATGTATGCATAATATACTTATACACACACATTCATACATACATACATTACATACATAGATATATACATACATACTTATATACATTTATAATTTGAATTTTATTTCGCAAATACATCATATTACAGCCACAACATTTTTGAATTGTAGAATAGAATCTTCAATAAAAATATTCTGAAAATAATAGGAAACGAAATTATGTTAATGCCGGAAGGATGAATTCGTTCTTTATACATCTAGAGAAAGCAGTCGTTAAAACGCAAAGAGACACTTTCTAGAAGGCAATAGCTGTAAATGTTGCCAGAAAACCGGATGTTCTTCCGGAAATTGAAGTTAATCAATGAAGAGGAATCAATAAATCAACAACAACAGAAATAACAACAACAACAACAACTACAATAACAAAAGAATGGCACGGATACACACTCACTGGCGTAGGTGTGCACACACACACATATATAGATAGATATAACTACATATATGCATATATGTATGTATATATATAAATATGTATGTAAATATTTAATACATATGTATATATGTAAAATTATATAGATATGTGTAGATATATATATAAACGTATGTAAATATTTAATACATATGCATATATATAGATTATATATATATCTATATCTATCTATCTGTCTATCTATCTATATATATATATATATATATATATATATATATGTGTGTGTGTGTGTATGTGTGTGCATATTTATTCATGTATAATACATATGTTAATATATAAAATTATATATACGTATTTGAGTGATGATTGTATGTATTGTGCTTGTAAATACACACACATACATACACACACACACACACACAGAGACACACACATACACACACAGGCACACACACACATATGCATATATATATATATATACACACATACTGAAGGAAGCTATGTTCAACTAGTAACGGAGGCCAGAAAAATATACTCTGTCTATATATATATATATATATATATATATATATACAATTAAGTTAAAGTGTACATTTGTTTTTATATATATATATATATATATATATATATATATATATATATATATATATATATATATATATATATATATATATATATATATATATATATATATATATATATATATATATATATATATATATATATATATATATATATATATATATATATATATATATATATATATATATAATTATTTCTTAAAGCTATTTCTTAAAGCTATTGCTGCAAAATAAACTTACATAAAAACAAATATAGAACAGTATAGAACATAAATAAATTTCTATAGCTTATGAAATTATAAGCTAACTACTGATTTACGTGCAAGAAAATGTATGTAGATATTTGTGTGGGATCCTGTGAATCTGTCTGTATATGTATGCGTATGATTATGAAGTTGTAAGTTTGTGGAAATAAACCTCATTATAATTAGAGATAATCTGAGTTCAAGTCATAAGACTGCTATAACTATGATGTAGTATATTATAGAATAATTAATACAAACAAATCAACGGCAATAATTGTGACAGAAACTACAGCAAGGGGAAATAAAATGACAGCCAGGCAATAACAGAAGCGCTTTAGGTGTGAACCATTCGTCTTTAGGCAAACAAATGTTAAGTAACATATACTGTAATAAAAATAAATAGCGGTATGTTGATTAATAAGCGAATGTGGTCTCTTGACTATTTACATTGATTTGACGGGAGATTATAAGAATATTTCTTCGTAACACGCACACAAAAATATATACCTCCCCATATATATCTATATATCTATCTATCTGTCTGTCTGTCTGTCTGTCTGTCTGTCTGTCTGTCTGTCTGTCTGTCTGTCTGTCTGTCTATCTATCTATCTATCTTATCTATCTATCTATCTCTATATATATAGAGATAGATAGATAAGATAGATAAGATAGATAAGATAGATTAGATAGATAGATAGATAGATAGACAGACAGACAGACAGACAGACAGACATATATATATATATATATATATAATAGAAACAAAGAAGAGGTTTCGCTTACCTCTGAACACTATTGCGTATCGGCCTGTTATGCGCCTGATTTGGTACCAACACCAGTAATTCACCGTATATATATATATATATATATATATATATATATATATATATATATATATATATATATATACTGCATATATTAATATGTTGACGACATTACAATACTATACCGCGAAATGTTTAACGCAATGTACGGTTTACATTATATTGTTTCAAAGGATAAACGGCAAAATAGAAGTCTAAATTTGGTATAATTTAGTTAATATATGAATAATATATTGGCTATATTTGACCTAAAAAATGACCGTGAAACAGTGGATTAATTAAGTAGTAAACCTTGGTTTACTTGTTTTCGTAGATAAATGATATATATGTGTCATTGTGGTGGTCTGTATGCGTGTGTAATACTGAAATATCCGCGTGTTTCTTATGAACGCTGTGCTCTGCCAGTGGGTTAGATTGCCATGGCAGTAAATGAGAAGGGATTGAGAGAGTGAATGCAAAATAAATTTACCATAGAATGAAATATTTCCAAATTGTTTAGCATTAACTAAGAAGGTTGTGCCTATTGAGGTCGGGTGACTTTGGAGAGAAAAAAACGAGAATTTTTTCATCCTGGTGGTCGATTATTTATATATAAGGAAATGAAAGGCAACGTTAACCTTGGCGGGATTTGAACTCCATTCTGAGTTCAAATCCCGCCAAGGTTAACTTTGTCTTTCATCCTTACGGAGTCGATAAAATACAGTACCAGTAATGCACTGATTAATTGCTGGCCTTGTGCCAAATTTAGAAACATTTATATATAAGGGAAAGAAGGAAGATGGAGATGGATGATGAATAAGTAGAAAATGCTAATGAAAATTAGAATATAAACAAATAAACGGAAATATTAAGTGAAGGAATTGAATACAGTTGAGATCGATGGTCAGAAGGAGGTCCAGGAAAGGAAATAATAATAAAATTGAAGGAAGGAATGATGGAAACTACAATAAACTAAAATGGCGGAACATTATTTGGCTTTTTGTTTCCTGCCTCAACATTACCGACCTCTTCAGAATCATATCATACTGTTGCTGTTGCTGCTCTTGCTACTACTACTACTACTACTACTACTACTACTACTACTACTACTACTACTACTACTACTACTACTTATATCAGCGTCATAACAACATCCTCGTTGCCGCCATTAATTCGCCAATAAACACAAGCGCCATCTGGCTTAATTAGACCCTAGTTTAGTGATTTCTTGATTCAACAGCAAGGAAACGATTGAAGAAGCCCTACAGTAATCTAATTATTGATTTTTCTTCTCTTTCTCCCTATCCTTCTCCCCCAGCCTCTTTGCCTCACTAATCTACTTCCTAACACGATCTTCGTTGCACGGAAACACATCGGAACGTGTCTTAAATTGGGCCGGCGCCAATCATCCTGTCATTGTAATTGCATCGCCTCTGATCTTTGTTCTTCAATATACACCACACACACACACACACACACACACATATATATATATATATATATATATACATTTATATACACATATATCACATATATATATATATAAAAATTTAAATAAATAAATATATATTCATATATGTATATATATATATATATATACATATATATATATATATATATATATATATATATATATATATATATATATATATATATATATATATATATATATATATTTATTTTAATTTATATATATATATGTGCGTATGTGTCCGTTTGAGTGGACATGGATTTATATTTCCGAACAAAACGGCTCACTCCAACATTTGAGTGATGGTGGGTCTCGAAGTTTTTCTGATTTAGGCTCATATCCAACAACTCTGGAGAAAGGACTGGAAAGCCGGTTAAATCGATTACCGTGCGTTACTGGTATTTTAATTTATCGAGCACGTAACGATGAAACGCTAAGCAAACCTCGGCGTGATTTGAACTCAGAACATCAAGGAACATAAACGTACCCCGTTCTATATCGATTGCTGATCTGTCACCCGGAATAAAATACTGAGATATGTGTGCATGAACAAATAAATATATATGAAATTGGAATCAATTCTAATTACTTGAAATAATATAATTACGTTGTATACAAATTGACAAGCGAATGTTGGCCTAATTAGAGTAAGTTAAATTATTTTCCATTGAAACCTTAATGGTTCATATGAGACAAAGATATATTCTCATTAATGTTGAAGATTTTACGTCAAACTATTGACAACACATGCGCAACAATCAAATATATCTGTATTGCATTATATTGTATTTGTTCACACATTCTTTTACACTCTCTTGTTTCACGTAGCTCAGGTGCATAGCTTGGTGGTTAGAGAATAGGATTAGCAATTGTGATTTTGCGAAGCCGGTTCTCAGACCGAGTGATGTGTTGTGTCAATGAAGAAGACAATTTATTTCATGTTCCTATCTCTGCTATAAGTTAGGGCCGGTAAATAGCAGCAGCTATAGAAAGAGAAATGGAAAGATCACGGTTCAAGGCAAGACATTCACATACAGACAAACACGCACACACATTTAAATGTACAAGTGTGTGTGGTGCTTCTGTGTGAGAGTGATTGAGCATGTGTGTGTGTGTGGGTATGGGTGAAAGGGTGTGTGTTTGTGTTTATGTGTGTGAATGTCTAGCCTTGAAACGTGATCTTTCCATTTGTCTTTCCATGGCTGATGCTGTTTACCAGCAACTTGAAATAAATTGTCTTCTTCATTGATACAACACACCACCCCCTGGGAATCGGCATCGCACCATCACAATTGTTAATCCTCTTCTCTAACCACCAAGCCATATACTTAAAGTACGTGAAACAAGAGAGTGTAAAAGAATGTGTACCAATACAATATAATTGTTTCGAATGTTGACACAAGGCCAGCAATTACTCCATAGTATTACTGGTGCTTTATTTTATCATCCGCAAGGATGAAAGTCAAAGTTAACCTCGGCGTGATTTGAACTCAGAATCTAAAAGCACGGTTTCTTATGCCCTACTGATACTGACAATCTAATATAATTGTTTCTAAATTTTGCACAAGGCCAGCAATACACCAGTGCATTACTGGTACTTTATTTTATCGATCCCGTAAGGATGAAAGGCAAAGTTAATCTCGGCGGGGTTTGAACTCAGAATGGCCAGGGCCATAACTCTATGCGTCAAAGCATGGCGTCCGACCCTCTACCAATACTGCTATATTCGATTATTGCGCATGCGTTGTCAACAGTTTGATGTAAAATCTTCAACATTATTGAGAATATATTTTTGTCTCATATGAACCATTAAGGTTTCATTGGAAAATAATGTAACTTACTCTAATTAGGTCCCTGTTCGCTTGTCAATATGTATACAACGTAATTATATTATTTCAAGTAATTAGAATTGATTCCAATTTCATATATATTTATTTTTTCAACCACAATTATCTCCGCATTTTATTCCGGATAACAGATCGGCAATATATATATATGTTGTAAATTAACTTTGTTGATAATCAACAATCCAAATGACACATTGTTTATATATAAGGAAATGAAATTGAAAATGTAACTGGAGTCTTTTGAAGAATATCTGTTTGTTGCCTTTAGGGGTTTCACTGTTTTATGCTTTTCAAAAGTAGAATTGAGATAACCTCCATCTCAATTCTACTTTTGAAAAGCATAGGAACTGTGAAACCGGTAAAGGAAACAGATAAATCTTCTTAAAAAGACCCCAGTAGCATTTTCGAATTCTTTTCCTGATACTTTCACTAATGTAGGACATCTCGTCTTTTTTCAATTAATATCTATATATATATCTATATATATATATATATATATATATCTATATATATATCTATATAGCAGAAAAAGCTTGGACGCTCAGGGATAGCGATCAAAAGTTTACCCTAAAATGGGAGAAATTAGCTAAAACCCAAAGCTTTTCCAGGGGCCAAAATTTCTGCAAATTGTGTAATCTTGAGATATATTACATAATCACACACAAGAAGAAATTGCTGAATAACAGAATTGAACGAACATTATTCTGCCGTCACCAAACTAAAACCCTTTTTTCCCACTACAAGCCGAATATTACATAAAAGAGGGACATCCCCCAACTATATAAACCTCAATCTAGTTAGAAAAATATAAAAACAATCTCTTCTCAACATATATATGTATAATAATAACCTCAAATTACCACACTAATAATGGAAAGATATGCTGATGAGAATAGGTGCAAAAATGCGATAATGAATGTGTCTAAAAGCGACCATAAGTATGTATATATATGTGAAAATGTATATAAATAAGTAAATATATATATATGTTTGATGTGTATAGTTAGATGTAAGTGTATTCATGTATTAAAGTGCTTATATATATATATATATATATATATATATATATATATATATATATATATATATATATAGAGAGAGAGAGAGAGAGAGAGATATATGTATATGTATATATATACACATAGACTAGAGTATGTATGTATATATGTGTGTGTCTATACGTGTGTATATAAAGATAAGTTGAGTATAAAAATGTATACACATGAACGCGTATGTATGTACATGAATACATGTGTGTATATATATATGTATGCATGTGTATATGTATGTAAGTATGAACATGTTACTATGTGAATGTGAGTATATGTATTTTGTAGAGGTGTGCAAATATGTTTGTGTGTGAATGCGTGGGTGAAAGGATACGTACACTTGAAAGAAAAATTTAAGTCTGAATGTTAATTAAGTGCAAACACAAAACCAACCACGCATATCTTTACTATCTCTAATCCTTCTATAGATTTAGAAAAATAACCAATAATATATTCTATAAAAATGTCAAAACAACAGATGGGTATCTAATTACTCACTGCCACCAAAAATTCTCACTGCTATCAAAAAACCACTCCCTCAACTATTCTTCTAACAACTTCACCCCTCCCTCCTAATATTCTCTATAAAAACCAAACAAGTCCTCAGTAATATTATTCTGATGAAATGACAGTAAATAATAACATTGAAATATTGAATGTCTGCATAACTAATACTATGTAGATAGCAGCTGTTTTCAGGTTATGTAACTGTTATTGAAACACGTGTCAATAAATTCCTTTCAACTAAACTGTATCCATTCAAATCTTTATATATATATATATATATATATATATATATATATATATATATATATATATATAAGGAATTTATATCTAGTAACATCTATATACACACAGATGCATATCAATGCTAGCAAATATATAGGTTTTGTCTTATTAACAATGTGGTTCAATGCATGGGGTTGCAGAACAATAATATGAGAGACGTAAAATAAGAAAATTATAAAATTAACTTACTTACTAAAAAATCACTTCCAACTAATTAGTTTCTGGAATGGAGTAAATATATTTTCCGAAGAAACATATATAAATTCATTCCGTCATCAGGAAATCTTTTTCCGTATAGGTCTCCAGGCATAGCGAGGACACTGGAAACTTATTAAAAAAATAATTCAGTAGAATGGAAATAGCAAAGCGTGGACTGGATTCCAAGCCATTGAGAAAATCACTGCCTCCTCGTCTGTGGCAAATTCAAAAAGAATCAATAACGTGACATCGAGGTCAATCAGTGGAAAGCGAGTGGTTATTAAGACAGCGGCCAGCTTACTACCATAGTAGCAGTCATGCAAATATTGCTCGCGTGCAATATTTGGCCATGACTGCTACTATGGTAGTAAGCTGGCCGCTGTCT
>OZ024749.1:25300248-25307748 GCA_964016885.1 Eledone cirrhosa | reverse complement strand
CACTCTCTATTTCTGTCTTTCTCTCTCCCTACCTCTTTATATATATATATATATTGCTCCCTCCCTTCAATCATTGTTTGTATTTCTATTTTTCTCTCTATCCTTCTCTTCAAATTTCCTCCTCCCATTCTTCATCTCTCTCTCTCTCTCTCTCTCTCTCTCTCTCTCATTAATATTCGAAAAACTCAGATTACCTTTATATATATATATATATATATATATATATATATATATATATATATATATATATATATATATAGATAGATAGATAGATGTGTGTGTGTGTGTGTGCGTGTGCGTGTATGTGTATATGTGTGTGTATATATACATACATATATATATATATTCCTTGTATTTCTCTTCCACTAAGTTTTCTGCGCGCTCTTAGCCTCTCTCTGTCTCTCTCTCCTTTCCCTCTCTCTCTCCACCTTCTCTCTCTTGTTCTACCATATATCTTCACGAACTTTTCTTTCTCACCCTCTCACTCGTTTATTTTTGTTTATATATAATATGTTTTCCTTTCATTCCTTATCTTCTGTTATCTTACACAGTAAATCATTGACTGTAAAACAGTAATTTCTCGGCGTACAATTGTCTTCTGCAATCCAAAACCAGAATAAATAAGGATTAGATTTCCATGAACATGATTAATTCACGTCCTTTGTCTTAATTTTATTTTGGCACTAAATTAAAAATTTTTCTCATTTCAGACTATTGTCAGAGTCTCGGTGTTTTTTCATTTCTTTTATAGTCTTCGATTTCTATAGATTTCTTTTGCTTCTTTTTATTGTACTCTTAATAAATTTATATTTCTGTCATATTTTTCTGTAGATCTTGTATTTATTTAGTATCTTTTGTTAGTATTTCTTGTTATGAATTTATATATATATATATATATATATATATGTAGAATAATGTTCATTATTCATTTTCGTTTAATATATATTTTGTTTGTATGTGTCGCTTCGTCAGTTTTCAAGAAACCACGAGAATGCTGGAAGGAAATAACAAATAGTATATAGGAAAAAAAAAATAAACCGGAGACGCGTGGCACAGTATTGTTTTCTATTGTTCTGGTGGTGGTGGTGGTGATGGTTGTTGTTATTGTTGTTGTTATTGTTGTGGTTGGTGTTGTTGTTGTTGTTGTTGTTGTTGTTGTTGTTGTTCTTCTTCTTCTTCTTCTTCTTCTTCTTCTTCTCCTCCTCCTCCTCCTCCTCCTCCTCCGCCCAATTATTTTTGAGAGGGTTGTAGTCAACTGACTTCAAACACTCCTGCAAGCGGGTCCTTTCAGAACCATCTATGTCCAATTTATCTGAATGGATCACCAAGCGAGACCTGCTGAGCACATGGATGTTATCCAACCATGTTTTTCAGGATATACCCCTGAGTAGATCATGTCTGTAATGCACAGGAGAATGCTTCACAATATCCGTGACATAATTTATACTTTATCTTCCGCCTGGAATCCCGACTCCAAACTTTACAGGGTAAGTAATTTTACTGCATAAACTCAATGAAAAAGTGATGGTATTATGCTGAGTGACATATTTCGTTGGCCCTAATTCTTCTGATATTATTTGCAGATAATAATTGCAGATAATATTTTAGGGAGGTGGATTGGCAGTATCAATAGAGCGTCTGACACCAGGCATTGCAGCATAGAGTTATGGGCCATTATGTTCTGAGTTCAAATCCCGACGAGGTTAGCTTTGCCTTTCATCCATACGGAGTCGATAAAATAAAGTACCAGTAATACACTGGGGTAATATTGCTGGCCTTGTGTCCAAAGTATAAACAATTATTTGCAGATAAATAAATTACATTTAAATAAAGAAACACGACAGACTCTAATATGAAAATAAGTAGAATTCATATTTTATAAATATTCTATTCGTGGATTGACTCATTAGTAAACGAAAGATTAAATCTAAACCTTACTTCGAGAAGTCAAATATACACAGGTGTTGTTTTGGTGTCAGATAATGGAGTCATTTAATCTTATGCGCCATCAATTACCATGACATGATATCAGCCACCAATGTAGGTCTTCACGTTCAATTATCTTTAATATTCTCATTCATTAATTAGAGCATCTTATAGGGAGGTTGAGCGTCGGATATCATAGTTCGCATCATATGATTACGTCTCTTTACGTTCTGAGTTCAAATCCCGTCGATTTAATCGACATTCCGCTGAGCTTTAAATTGCTGGCCTTGTGCCTAAAGTAGAAAATATTAATTACAGTGTCTCAGATCTGTTGTCTCGGTAGAGCGTCTGTTAACACGCTTCGCGGCGTTCTGAGTTGAAATCCCGTCGAGGTTAGCTTTATCCTTTCACACCCACGGGGTTGAATAAAGCAACAGTATTTCACTTGGGTCAATTTAATCGACATCCCCTTCAAAGGGCTGGGCTTGTGCCTAAAGTAGAAACAATTATTTATAGTGACTTAGATTTGCTGTCTCAGTAGAGCGTCGGTTAACATGCTTCGCTGCGTTCTGATTTGAAATCCCGTCGGCTTTGATACTATAAAATACGAACAACGCATTTAGGTCGATTTAATCTACCTTCCCACAAATCTTCCCAAAAATATCAATGTAAAACCTCATTTAGTTCTTCTTAATGTATACATTATACTACAGCACATAGAGGTAACATTAGTAGCTTCATCGGTACATGCGAGATTTACTGAGGAAGCTAGCTTTATTTGCACTACGTGCTGTAACATAGTGCATACATTAAGATAAAACAACGAAATTTTACATTGGTATTTTTATGTAGAATTTTTGCTATTTTACCTGTGAAATAATGTACTATTTAATACATGCTTTCTGTATAATTAAATCACTCTATTGGAATATTATGTATCTGGTTCCAACAATCAAAAAAAAAAAAAAAACCATGAGAGATTATTTAAGATATTTTAAATGACAGACAAATAATTTTAAATGTTATTCATTGATTTGCATTTACTTCTTAATTAAGCAGGATTGAAATGAATAGTAAAAAAATGAATTACCCGTGCATTTCTTATATAATGCCATTGTTAAGCTGACAATATGTATAAGATCGGAATACAGAAACGCCCAAGGAGATGGATCGCACTAAAAATATGAAGACAGCCATAAATTGAACATTATATGCATATCTATATATAGAAAAATATATGCATCTCTCTCTCTCTCTCTCTATATATATATGTATAGTGGTCGAAGGAGTTAAATCCAGCATAGCCAAAGTCAGTAGTGGTGTCCCACAAAGCACTGTGTTGGGCCCACTTCTTTTCATTATCTATATTAATGATTGACAGTATAGGTAGAGAGTCGGACGCCATGTTTCCAGAATAGTTACGTCCCTTTACGATCTGAGTTCAAATCCCGCCGAGGTAAACTTTGCCTTTCATCCTTACGGGGTTGATAAAAATAAAGTACCAGCAATGTACTGGGTAATTGATGGCCTTGTGCCAAATGTTGAAACAATTATCGATATTAATGACATTACTGACATAATAAAGCACAGTAGCATAATCATCTTCGCAAATGATTCCAAGCTCCATGAATGGCGTGGGTGACCGGATATGCCTCCAATCAGAGCTACTTGCTGTTATCCAGTGGACGAAAAGAACAATATGCTGCTGTCGAGGATAAATTTGAGTTAATCTGCTTTAGAAAAGAGGTTGCCCTGAAACTCCCATACTCCCTTCCTTCAGGTGAAACTCTCGTTGCACCCAACAACATCAAAGACTGGGAAGGAATTGTGCAAAACAACATATGCTCCACCACTCATATAAACAGCAAAGGTGACATGGCCCGCAGAATGTGTTCCCGGATTCTCAGAACCCTCCAGTCGAGAGGTTCTCTTCTCCACTTTTACCCGACACCGCCTTGAATACTTTTGGCCACTGTGATATCTCCACACGAAACAATGTATCATGAAAGCTGAAGCACCTCAAATGTCAATTACAAAAAGGATAGATGGCATGACAGGCCTTGACTATTGGAGTCGACTAGAAAAGCTATACTTTATACACTCCAGCGTCGCCGTGAGCGCTACATTATCTGCATGATTTGGAAAATATTCCATCACCATTGCCCAAATAATGTTGGCATCATCTTTAAATTACACCACTGGCTTAGGCGCCGTGCTATCCGACAAAGACACTTTATTTCGCGTTGCTCCCTCTACCTGGAGTTGCGACCGGTAGATAATACTAGCAACTGGAAAGATCAACGGAAACATTTTTTCCTCTGTCCGATTTGACGTAAGTTGATCGATCTTTATATATATATATATATATACCTATATAAAGACACACAATTTTATATGTATGTATGTAAGTGTGATTACATAAATGCACCAGTACGGACACGTGCAAAGATGGTGCTTCTGTTTATTAAACGTCGAAATAATCGAAATAAATTGCTTTTAGGAACGTGTAGAAATTGATATATGTTAATTGTATGTGAGATAATGCCAGCTTATCATAGAGTAATTAGCATAGTCAAACCTGCCCACATACACACATGCACACACACATGTGCGTAAGTATGTGTACGCTTGCGTAATCATATACGAACACCCATACGTATATGTATATATGAATGTATATATGAATGTATGTGAATATGAACGTAAGTATGTATGTATGTATGTGTGCGTGTATAACCATATGCATATATGTGCCGGCATATATATATATATATATATATACAAGTGAACATACCTCCATACACATACACGTATACATATATTCATATATAGTATTTAATGCATGTGTGAAAATATATATACATATCGCCACACATACTTAGTCAGATACACATATACATGTATATATATATACACATATATATATATATATGTGTATATATATATATATATATATATATATATATATATATATATATATATATATATATATATATATATATATGTGTGTGTGTGTGTGTGTATGTGTGTGTGTGCGTCTGTGTATGTGTGAGTGTGTGTGTGTATGAATATATGTATGTGTATCTACGTATACAGTACTGTATAAAGCTTTTAGAATTTTCACACCATTTGTGAAAACACTAAAAGAAAACAATAACCAAAATAATTAAAATAAAAACAAAACAAAAATAAAACATACTAAAATCAATAAAAGAGATAAAACTGAAAGAACTGAAATTATTTCATTCTGTAGGGAGTATTTGGTACACAAAAATGGATACCGAATATAAATACATAATTAAATATAATATAATAAATATAGAAAAAAGCATAGCAATACCCGATATATAGAATGCTTATTAATTACATCGTATCTGTATTTAAATATTTCTATTTTTCATTTTGAAAGAAAGGAGTAAAACATATAGGGAGAAAATATAAAAATTTCCAATAATGAATATATTATATATTTTGTTGTTGCTTGTTATTGTAGTCGCTTTCTGTGTTTCGTTGTGTTTTATTTGTTTGTATATTTTGTGTTATATCGTTTTTTTTTGTATTTTGTTTGTGTGTTTGTTTCTTTGTTTATTGTCTTGAAAATGCTTTCTTAGGAATTCTGCTGAAATTGCAAGTGCTGGAAAGATGATGTATAATTGAATTTGGTTCATCATACATTTCTCTTTGTATATATGTATATATATACATATATATACATATATACATATATATATATATATATATATATATATATATAAAGAATTAATATCTAGTAACATATATATACATACAGATGCATATCAATGCTAGCAAATACGTAAAATAAGAAAATTATAAAATTAACTTACTTACTAAAAGTAAGTTAATTTTATAATTTTCTTATTTTACGTCTCTCATATATATATGTATATATATATATATATATATATATATATATATATATATATATATATATATATATATATATTAAAGAGTTAAACAAGATTCAATGAGTATATCAAAGAATGAGTTTTACAGTAGATTGGAAGCACTCTATGAAAAAATAATCTTCCAGAGTTATTAATATTAAAATAAAATATTAATATAATAGATGTTCTTTTTATCAATTACATTTTATTATACATATTTCGGATGTACAACAGTACGTCCTCATCAGACAAAATATAATGATACATGACATACCTTGAGATGTTAAATGGTTAAGATTTAATCAAGGTAGTGATTAACCTAAGAGAAAGTTTAACATTTATACCCTAATAATGAGAAAATGCGAAAACGTAATAAATTCAATAGAGAATGTGTGAGTAAGAAAAACGTTGCTTAATGTAAAAGTTATAGA
Organism: Eledone cirrhosa; assembly: GCA_964016885.1. Classification (NCBI taxonomy): domain Eukaryota; kingdom Metazoa; phylum Mollusca; class Cephalopoda; order Octopoda; family Eledonidae; genus Eledone; species Eledone cirrhosa. The sequence continues at coordinate 25,301,486 of OZ024749.1, read as the reverse complement.
AATTTTAAAATGTATGATACTACAATTTATCAGGGAAAGCAGTCAATGAGAGCCGCTGAGGTAATATATATATAGAGAGGGAATATATGTAGGAGATTTTCCGAAAGTTAAACGGCTAAGTTTGAAAATATTTAATTTATGCTATTTTAGGGTGAAGAGTCAAGATTTTAGGTTTAAAAAAAAAATATATATATATATACATATATGTGTGTTTGTGTGTGTTGTGTATATATGTATATACATAAAGAAGGAAGTGTGGTAAGGAACCAGATGGACCATACTTAGGGTAGTAGAGTGGCTAATAGGGACATTTTTAACCTCGACAGCAGAGCTCAAGCCGTTTCGACGGCTGTTTCTTGACTAAATTAGAATGTTTAGCGTGGTAATATATAGCCGAACTTTTCAAGTGGTAATTCCTTATATGGGAAGATTGTAGTTGTCAAAAGGATTGGTCAAAGTTTCTTGTAAACATAATTAAATCTTTCATGGCGGTGGGTGGAAGGTGGGTCTTGCTGAACTTGCCTGGAGAACAACGAAAGAGTGGCTGGAGCCGGTCAAGCGTTGAAAGTGAATTCAATACAGATAATTCTAAGGAGTGTGTATGGAATTCTAAGGAGTGTGCATGAAGTTCAGCCACCACCGACATGTAATATTTTATTGTGTTTACAAGAAACTTTGATCAATCCTTTTGACAACTACAATATCCCATATAAGGAATTACCCCTTGAAAAGTTACGTTATTTATTACCACGCTAAAAAATTCTAATTTAGTCTAGAAATAGCCGTCGAAACGGTTTGAGCTCTGCTGTCGGGGTTAAACATTTTCCCATATATATATATATATATATATATATATATATATATATATATATATATATATATAAATCCATATATACAGTATGTGGTAAAAATAAATATATATATAAAGGACTTGTTGAAGACATTATTTTCAAAACCGTGTAATTTAAAACACCTGTAGAGAATATTCGCTAATGTTCTCAACATTTGTTGAATAAGTTTTTGTAACAAAGCTAAATGAACTAGTTTCTTGTTTTGCTAATTAAGCAGGCATGTTTCAATATGATTGGACGAAATATTTTCTTCGTATGGTAATTAATTTTCATTATCTATGTGAAAGTAAAGTCTTAAAGGTATAAAAATAGCGACGAATTTCAAATTATATTAGAGATAATAATGATATATTTTTTACATGATGATATATTTTTTATACGGACAAA
>OZ024749.1:25262748-25295248 GCA_964016885.1 Eledone cirrhosa | reverse complement strand
AGGGTCTATCTCTGCGGACACAATATCTATTTTCAAAATGCACTACTGTGCGTCTAGCTTCAAGTATAATATTAATTTCCTCGTTTGTGAGGGCCGAGTTAGCCTGAGCGAATGAGAGGGCCTTATGCAGGGTTTCAGGTGAAATAGAGGAATAGTATTCATCTATATCGAATTGAATAAAAGAAGATTTGTTTTTGTCACTGTTATTGAATCATCTTATTGCCTGTTGAGTATTACCCCATAATTTAATATCTACCTTAGCCTTAACTTGGGGGATAATACGATCTAATATGTACTTACTGATTCTACCTATTATATATAAATAAATATATATATATATATATAAATAAATATATATATATATATATATATATATTCTATATTCAGGTTTGAGGTTCACCACTGTATAGAGCTGGTCTATTCCGTATGGTCAATCGTAATGTAATAATATAGAGAGTACTCAACGTAAAGCAGTTCAACCGTCTTTGTTTTTGTAGTTGGTGGTGCTATTACGGAGTCAAATATTATAATGCAATGACAGGAGGCTGGATTTGTGTAAATCCTTGAAAGGTTTATTATACTATGATCATTTCAATGACCGGGTTCCGTATAAAACCGGTGATATCATCAGGTATTCGAAATATAATACGTGAATGTAATAGATAAAATCCATAGGGCTGAAAATCGAGTGACGTGGCTAAAGCTCACAGTGTGCTACTACCGGTCAGATAAAGGAAAACAGAAAGGGACGGGAACATAGGTTACAAGACGAAAGAAAGAAAGAAAGGAAGGAGAGAGAAGACGGGGGAAGGAAGAAGAAGAGAAGCCAGGGTTATTGTCAACTATAAGAAGAAAGACAGAAAGAAAGAGGTGGAAAGGTCGGTATTACAGTCAGGCCAGGATTGTCACGAAGACATTTTTTTATTCTACGGGACCGTATCTAAACATCTACTACCGGTCAGATATAGGCGAACAAAAAGGGGGAAGGAAGATAAGTCTGCGGGAGGAAGACAAAAAGAGGAGAGAAAAGAAGGAAGGAAAGGAAGAAGTAGAAGAGTAAGGGTTGATGGCTACAAGAAGGAAGATAGAAAGAAAGAGGAAGAAGGGCGATATTAATGTCAGACTACAGTAAGGCTAGGAATGGCGCGAGAAAATTTTCACAGGGACCCGTATCTTAGCAGAGGTGAATATAGTGGGGGTCAGTGTGTTATAATGTGTGAGCAGAAGATTGGAACGTTACGTTTTTGTTTAGACTTATAGGATGAAGATAAAAATTTATAATTAATATTTAATATCAAAGAAATTAGAAAATTTAAAGTTAAACAGTTTAACATGTTAAGGTTGATATATCTAATAGTTCTGATTTGATCTGCAAATTAAAGGTACTATGTGGCGGTTAAAAACCGGCCGCGCTCTGGGCCCCCGGGGCGAATTAAGCCGCCCGAGTATTTTCATTTACCGAAAGAAGGGGAAATTTATTTTTCCAAGCACTCAACGTAGGCCCATGCGTCAGGGGGCTGGTCGCGCCGCATTAAAACCCATCCACCAGTCCGACAGAAAGTTAGAACTTTAAAATATTGTTTAAATTCATAGGATGAAGTTGAAGGAATTCAGAATAACATTATAAAATTAAAGAGTAAGAAGATTGAGAATTGAACAAACAATTGAACCAACAGAAAATTGAAAATCAAAAAATTAAAAACAACTTCTATAAGGTTTTGGGTTGCGGCGGTTAATTAAAGAGACGTTAATTGTATTATGTAGATCTATAATTTATCCTAGTTTGATTTTCAATTTTCTGTTGGTTCAATTGTTTGTTCAATTCTCAATCTTCTTACTCTTTAATTTTATAATCTTATTCTGAATTCCTTCAACTTCATCCTATAAATTTAAACAATATTTTAAAGTTCCAACTTTCTGTCGGACCGTTGGGTGGGTTTTAATGGCGGCGCGACCAGCCCTCTGACGCATGGGCCTATTTTGAGTGCTTGCAAAAATAAATTTCCCCTTCTTTCGGTAAATGAAAATACTCGGGAGGCTTAATTCGCCCCGGGGGCCCAGAGCGCGGCCGGTTTTTAACCGCCACATAGTACCTTTAAATTACAGATCAAATCAGAACTATTAGATATATCAACCTTAAAATGTTAAACTGTTTAACTTTAAATTTTCTAATTCCTTTGATATTAAATATTAATTAATAATTTTTAACTTCATCCTATAAGTCTAAACAAAAACGTAACGTTCCAATATTCTGCTCACACATTATAACACACTGGCCCCCCACTATATTCACCTCTGCTAAGATACGGGTCCCTGTGAACATTTTCTCGCGCCACTCCTGGCCTGATTGTAGTCTGACATTAATATCGACCTTTCTTCCTCTTTCTTTCTATCTTCCTTCTTGTAGCCATCAACCCTTACTCTTCTACTTCTTCCTTTTCTTCCTTCTTTTCTCCCCTCTTTCTGTCTTCCTCCCGCAGACTTATCTTCCTTCCCCCTTTTTGTTCGCCTATATCTGACCGGTAGTAGTTGTTTAGATACCGGTCCCGTAGAATAAAAAAATTTCTTCGCGACGATCCTGGCCTGACTGTAATACCGACCTTTCCTCCTCTTTCTGTCTGTCTTTCTTCTTATAGCTGACATTAACCCTGGCTTCTCTTCTTCTTCCTTCCCCCTTTTTTCTCTCCTTCCTTTCTTTCTTTCTTTCTTTTGTCTTGTAGCCTATGTTCCCATCCCTTTCTGTTTTGCTTTATCTCACCGGTAGTAGCACACTGTGAGCTCTAGCCACGTCATTCGAGGGCGACCGGCTAAGGTAGAGGGTGCAAGATAGCAGTCGCCTTCGTGTCCTCGATTTTCAGCCCCATGGATTTTATCTATTACATTCACGTATTATATTTCGAATACCTGATGATATCACCGGATTCATACGGAACCTGGTCATTGAAATGATCATAGTATAATAAACCTTTCAAGGATTTACACAAATCCAGCCTCCTGTCATTTCACTATATATATATATATATATATATATACTGTATATATATATATACCTTATATATATATAAATATATATATATATTTTTATATATTTATAAATATATATATGTGTGTGTGTGTGTGTACAGATATACACATACACATTGTGTGTATAGGTGTGCCTGTGTTGTTTAAGAATGAAAATATCATGTGCATATATATGTGTGTATATATGTATGTGTATATATTTTCATATTGATTCTGGAAATAATTCTTTGGATAAGAGAGAGAGAGTAAAACTAATGGTTTTTATCCTTTGTCAATGAAGAGATCCATCCTTAGCCTCTGTTTGATGAGAATCCATTAGTTGAATTTGTTTAGCGAAATTATTTTCAGTATAGTTAGTAATTACGTCTGTGACACCATCCTTAAAAGAAGGAAAACAAAAATCAGTAATGGGGAAAAAACATACACAATTGGATTATATTTGTACGGATTTTTATTGCTTCTGCTGTTATCTGTTAAGGCTTGACATAGTTCAATCGCGAATACGTCGTTTGATGTGCTCCTTTGAGCACTTATTTTATCGGTTTATTCACGCCCCATTTTAATCGTAAATTTCTCTTTATTTGACCTGATCTGAGAACATATTCTTATCTGCTGGGGGCAAAACATGGTTCCATCGTGTATTTCTCTTTAGTTTTGCTGGGCTAAACACAAAATATTATCTTTGATCCGATATTCTGAGCACTTAATGTAAATTCGCTGAATCACGAAAGACTTCAATTACAAATAACACGTTGATGCTATACTCTGAGTAAGCATTGTTATCTGCTGAAGTACAATCAGGTTCCTTCGTATATTCCTATTTAATTTGACTGATCTAAACATTTAGTATTATCTGCTGAGGTATAACACAGTTAAATCTTAAATAGTTCTCTCTTCCGAAACTCTGAGTGTTTGTTATTATCTCCTTAATCTAGAAGGAGTTCAATTTTAAATAATTCTGTGATGCGATAATCTGAGGACTTAATGATATCTGCTGATGGACAATCTATTCCATCGTATATAGCTCTGTAGTTTTGGTGATGTAAACACTTAATTGTATTAGGGCTTGGTCCAGTTATTTTCAGATTTCCAGAAATATTTTATGAGATTTTAGGCAGATAAGCCTACAAATCCTCGGTGCCTAACCTCAGTGAGAGTGACTTTCACATAGAAACGGACTTCTTCAGAAGACGTGTGTTTCTTCTATTTTCATTATATATATATATATATATATATATATATATATATATGGCGGTGAATTGGAAGTATCGCTAGAGGATTGGACGCCATGCTTTGACGCATAGAGTTACGGCCCTTGCCATTCTGAGTCAAAATCCCTACGAGGTTAACTTCGCCTGTCATCCTTACGGGGTCGATAACATAAAGTACCAGTAATGTACTGGGTAATTGGTGGCCTTGTGCCAATAGTAGAAACAATTATATATATATATATATATATATATATATATATATATATATATTCTGTCATTACCACTGCAGAGGTCTGACGAGGTTTTGATTCCAGAGTCGGGCCAGATCGGTACAGATCGGATCTTGAACTGATCAATAGCGAAAAGCCCGTCACCAATCGATAAAACTAATAAAGACATAGCAAATTGTCCTTTGTAGTATTATTATTATTCCTTAGGAGGTCGATAAAATAAAGTACCCGTAATACACTGGGTAATTACTGGCTTTGTGGCAAAAGTAAAAACAATTATTATTATTATTATTATTACAGTTGCATTTATCTTGCTTTATGTTCATACGAGTTATCACCAAGTCACAACCAGTGACCTCAAGAGACAACAAGGTCCGCCATGTTCAAGGAAGAACATACATACTCACACATGCATCTTTAGTGTTTAGACTTGTGATGTACTTATATTGACAGAATCTTCCTTAGTATATGGGCAGTTCCCATTAGTACTATCTTTTGTATTTCTCCTATACGCGGGTTTCCTGGGATCTGCGATAAGTAATCATTAGACCCCTTAGGTATCATTCCCAGAGCGCCTACAACCACTGGTATTGTTTTAGTTCTCAATTTCCACATTTTTCCAATTTCTATCTCCAGGTCCTTATACTTGCTCAATTTTTCAAATGTTTTTTATTATTATTATTATTATTATTATTATTGGCGACCTACGTAGTAAATCGTATCATCGTGAGCTCCGCAAAGGTTTGTTATTTCCGTTTGTTAAAAATTGTCATTTATGGAAAATTTTATTGTTAACTGTTTATAAGCGCACATACATTGTTTTCCGAAAAGGACACCCAAAAAGATTGGGGCCTTGTGCCCAAAATTTAAACTTTTATTATTATCAAAAAAATTTCTTTGAAAAAAATGGCTAATTCATCTCTGCAACAAGCAGCTGAAAGCCTTCCTCACAAAATAACACCTCACACCGACACCACCATTGTAAATGTTACTACGTTTGCCAACACAAAAAAAAATATAAGCAGTAGCAATATTTTAAATTTGTCTCAGGCAGACATTCATTTCCCGCCATTACCAATGACTGCAGGTGTTAAAGCCTCCACCACCACCACCACCGCGACAACCCCCACCCCCACCACCACCGCGACAACAGAAACAAAAGAAGAAAAAAATAAATTAACTCGTGATGTCGAAATGAAATCAAGCAAAATGGACTCTTCCCCACCAAAGACGACTGACGTCACCATCACCACAACTGAAACTAAAATTAATATTAACGATAGCAACAACAACAACAATGACATTATAAAACCGACCCTCAGTTTCGCCAGAGTAGCAAAACAATTCGAAGCATTTACGGTAACTCAGGAAGATTTAGAAAATGCCAAACAAATGGTAAAGAAAGATGGGTACAGGGTCAGCCTCACCCCCCCCCCACCTAATAAAATGGAGCATCGGCGCCTATGCACCGTGTCGTATAGAACAATAAATGTAAAATCGCGCCGAGTGGAACGGGCATCCGAGTCCCAAATCCAAAAAGCTTTGGGACATGTGTGGGCAAGAAAAACCCACATCAGACGTATTGAACCGTGGACGTGTTCTTCGAAACACCAGAGGAGGCTAGAGAACACTCCATGGCCCCATTAAAATGTGACGACTTCACACTCGTCCCAAGCTATTGTGGCCAGAGACTCGTAAAGATCAGGGTGACCCACGTTCCACCGGCCATCGAAATTCCCTGGCTAATAGCGGCCGTCCTCGCCGGCATCGAAGCCAACACGAAAATAGTAGCAATAGCAAAAGAAAAGCAGGAAAACTGGTCCGGATCTGGGATGGAGCTCCTGATCCAAGCGGACCAAAAAAGCATTGAGGAGATCCCAGAGGTAATAGACCTCACTGACGGCAGCCACGTCACGGTAATTGTCGAGGGCAGAAGACCTAGGTGTGTCGTTTGTGGTGAAGGAACCCACCTAAGGGCTTTCTGCCCTCAGGCTAAAAGGTTGAGGTCACCTCTCCTACCCACCCCAATGACACAACCATCAACATCACCAGTAGCAGAGATGGCAGCAACAACTGTAGCAGCAACAACAGAAGCAACTATAACATCAACAACCCCAGCAACAGTAGCAAAACGAACACCACCACCACCACCAGCAAAACCAACACCACCACCACCCAACGCTTCAGAACTAGCACCAGCGCCTACACCATCCACCACGCCACAACCAAAACTAACGGCTGTGGAGGATTTTCCACTCCCCGGCCTATCACAACTGGAGACAGACTGTGACGACGAGGAGTGGGAAACGATATCCGAAAAAAAAAAGAAACCAAAAAAGAAAAAATTGTCTTCCTTCCCCCTCCAAAAGCAAAATACAGAGGGAAACAAATAAACTAAGAAACAAAAAAGTTAGGACAGATATGCCACAATCCACACCAGCATCACCAACCCCATCAACCCAAACACCAACAGCATCACCATCATTAACTCCACCACCACCATCACCTACACCACAAAAGTCACCAAAATGCGAAACAGAAACAAACCCACAACAAACGCAAATAAAACAAAACAACCAAAACGATACACACTACACAGCATTACATTTGAACAACAAGCAATTATTACACTACATCCAACACAACACCAGCATCACAGAAAAAGACTACACAACAACGCCAAAATTCACACCACCTCCACACATACAAATCACTCGCATCACACAGAAAACGTACATGACACTAAAACAAAAATTCCCCAAAGACATCGGAGACTTCCGACAAGCACTCTCCAGGAGGATTTATAAGGACATCCTTCCTGAGGAGGCCACAAGCAGTGAAAAGGATGGAAAAACCGTCCTTCCCCTACGATAAGTAAGGTAAGTGGTCTTTCCCATCTTTTCCACTCCTTTTCAACATGACCTCACTCAGAATAGGCAGCATAAATGCGCGTGGCTTGGGGTCGTCATGGAAGCAGGGCCACCTGCTCAACGACCTCAGGTCACTAAAGATAGATGTAGTGGCCATCAGCGAGACCTGAATCTCCGAAGCACAGGATTTCGCACCGATCTTCGGCGGCTACGATGTGTACGCATCTCCCAGCCGTCCGGGATCGAGGGGAGGAGTTGCTGTGCTTTTTCGGAGAGGTTTGGATCTTGCCATACGGGCCATCTTCCTGGACCCAGAAGGTAAGTTGGTGGTGCTGGACGTGACCAGCAGAGACGGGCAAGCTTTCAGGTTAGTGGCCGTCTATGCCCCGGCAGGAGCAGGGCGGCCTGATTTCTTCCGGCGTCTGGAGACCTTTCTTGGAACGTCCCGCTCTTTAGTGTTAGTGGGCGACTGGAACGGGATCTTAGATGCACGCTGGGATTGTGTGGGATTAGTGGATTGGGAAGGAGGGTGCAAGAGTCTCACCAACCTGCTCAGACGTTTTGAACTGTCTGACAGGTGCCGAATGGATTTCCCGAATGTACCAATGTGGACTTGGACAAATCGCATAGGGTCATCCAGATCATATCTAGATAGAGTATTTTGTAGGGAAATAGATAGGTCTAGCATAGGCTGTCCACAATTCAAGATAGTTAGCTACACGGACCACAAATTCGTGATCTGTGTGCTTGACTTAGATAGGCTTCATAGACGAGGACCCGGCTACTGGAAGCTAAACGCGTCCTTACCAGCGCGCAAGGCCTACAGAGACCGTACTAGCGAACTAGTTAAGCGGGCGTTGACGGGGGCCATCGTCAACAACAAGTGGTGGTTTGCTCTAAAAAGATCAATTAGAATAGAGTCCATTAGGTTTAGTAAGACTTTAGCAATAGAGAAAAATAGAGCAGAGGGAGAATTAGTTAGAAAATTAGATGAGGCGCTTAGCAAAGGCATCGCGACCGACGTACTTGCGGCGAAATTGGCCCTTGACCAATTCTTCAATGCAAAGCACGGCGGAGGCGCATCGTGGCAACAAAGCCACGATCCGGTCTTTGGTGGACCACGACGGGCGCATGCTACTCGATCCCGGGCAAATGTGTGAAGCTTTTCAGCGACACTTCGCTCAGCTGTTCGGGGGCAGCGGGGGGCCGGGTAGAGGGATGGACTTTAGTGTCTACCTCGACGGACTGCCGCGGCTTTCGGCCACTGAGGCGGAGTGTTGCGAAAAGCCGATAACAACCGCTGAAGTACGGGATGCAATGACTAGTTGCACAAGGGGTAAATCGCCTGGTTTGGATGGTCTGCCCTATGAACTTTACGTACAAATGCCAAACTTGTTCGGAGGCCTCTTGGCGGACGTCTACTGCAACTGGCAACAGAACGGGAGAATTCCCAGCTCTGTGAGCCGAGGAACGGTGGCGCTGCTGAGAAAGGATCCGAACAAGGGGGATAACATAGATAATTTTAGGCCCATAACACTGCTAAACACAGAATTCAAGATTTTGGCCAAGGTGCTAGCAAAGAGGTTGGCGCTTGTCGTTGGTGGTCTGGTGGGAGAGGCACAGACATGCGCCATTCCCGACAGATCCATCCACGACAACCTCCACCTCATGCGATACATCGTAGAGAGGGTAGCTAGGGAACATGGCACGGGTGGGTCTTTGATCAATTTAGATCAGTCGAAAGCCTTCGATAGGGTCGACCATCGTTACCTAGCGGCAGTCCTGAGGGCGGCTGGCTTTGGGCCCGTCTTCAGAGGCTGGATCGCTGCCATGCACAGCGACATCTGCTCTGTAGTGAGAGTGAACGGTCACCTTCCAGAACCGTTCAACATCATGCGCTCGGTCCGCCAAGGATGTCCCCTCTCGTCCCTATTGTACGTATTGACTCTCGAGCCATTACTGCACAAACTGGAGACGTTGAGGGGGGTCCCGCGCGAACTAGGATGCGGAAGATCCGTGTCAGCATATGCCGACGATGTCACCGTAGTGGTGTCGAACGCCAAACACATCGAGGCGATCGGCACTACACTAAGAGAATACGAAGCGGTGACAGGAGCAATGATCAACCAGGAAAAGTCAGTGGGCCTGCAGCTCGGCACCTGGAGAGGCAGGTCCATGCCGTCCAACAGCGTCGTCGGGCGCTGGACGGACGGACCGGTTAAATTGCTAGGGGTCTGGTTCGGTCCAGACCTCCAGACGGACAAAAACTGGGACGAGGTGACGAGCAGGGTGGCTTCTCTCACCCAGAAATGGGCCGAGAGGAAGCTATCCCTGAAAGGTCGAGCGGAGGTGGCGAATGCGTACATCGCATCCGTCATCTACTACCGCCTGACCGTCGTACCTTGTCCTAAGCCCCGCCTGACTGCGCTGGAGCGTTTGCTCTTTCGCTTCTTCTGGAAGGGACGCGCTCCGATGGTCAGGCGGTCCATCTGCTGTCAACACCCGCTACGTGGAGGGCTGCGCATGCCGTGGCTGATGATGTGCAGACACGCGCTCAGGCTACGACATCTCCACCTCTTCCTCGACGGTGATCAGGTGTGGTCGCCGTTTGCAAGACACGTTTTTCCCAAGCTCGTCTCCTTGACGGAGCTGCAGTCCTGGGTCAAGCGAAGACCGAGAGGGAGCGCTTGGAGACTGGAATGTCTTCAGCCGCTCACAGCCCTCGACCAATCGGGCAATGTGATCGGTGGAAACTCCACCTTGGCGTTCTATAGGGGATTAGTGGAGGGGAAGCGCGACGACGTACTTGGAGAAACTCTAGGCGTCGACGAAAATCAACTAGCCAATCTCTTCGGAAGGACTTTCGGGCCGGGGCCTATGGACAACTTCCAGAAATCCTTGGCCTGGCAGTGCTACCGAGGAGCTTTGCCAGTTCGGGATAAACTCTACAGGCATGGAGGTGCCGTCAGCCGGGCATGTCCGAGATGCGCGCAGGGCGACGAAACCGTCCTGCACGCACTCGTCCAGTGTCCGAGCATTGCTGACTTGTGGGTTTATGTCGAACACCTGCTGTCACGTGTAGGACCTATCCAGGTATCAGCTGAGTCCATCGTGAGGATTGCCCCGCCCCCTTCCTTTAGCCTGGAAGGGCAGGCAGTTTTTATCTGTCTGGTGGCCATGGCGAAAGAGATAGTATGGTGGACACGTTTGAAAGGGCTGAAGACGAGCACTTACCTCTTCGGTGATGCCCTGATTAACTTTTTCAAATTTCATTTGAAAAGGAAAATCAGGTTAGAGAGGGAAGTGCTCTCTTCCCAGCATTTTGTTGAAAGATGGGTGAGAGAAGCAAGTATGGCCCGAATGAATGGGCCTTCTCTGAGTATGTGTCTGTAAATTAAAGGTGGAAAACTGGGAGAGGGCACTTGCCCTGGTGGTCAGGGCCACTGTGGTCTTTTAATGGGCTTTCTCCACAAATGTCCCTTGGAAGTCTCCCCCCTATTGGGGAATTTTTCTTTGTTATTTTATTTCAACCTCTGTTTTTTTACACGCAGAAATGCCCATTTGTACCGTCCTGTATTGTCCTGTACTGTCCTTAATGTCTACTTTATGTGAACCCCTGTGGTTAATAAAGAAAACATTATAATTATTATTATTATTATTATTATTATTGTTATTACTCTTTGAGTCTCAGTCATTAATGTTAGTTAACTGGAAAGTTTGTTGAAATGAATATCAAGCCACTACCTGCAGCCTCAAATATTCAGGACGTATCGGAGGGTTCTTGCTGTTCCCAGCAAGCATGCCTTTTGAAGCGTTCCAGAACGCGTGAAGGGGCCAATTTTCTTTAACCATCCCTGTAAACTTTTGAGATAGTCCCTACTGCGCCTATGACAATCGGGATCACTTTGACTTCATGGCAGTTCCAAATCCATTTTACCTACCACATTAAGTCCTGGTATCGGTTAATTTTCTCCCTCTCCTTCTCTTGCACTCTCGTGTCGAATGGGCAGGCCACATCCACAATCAGGCACGATATTTTTTCTTTGTCCAAAACCACCAGGTCAGGTCTATTGTGTTCCAGTTTCTTGTCCGTCTGTATCCTAAAATCCCACAGCACCTTCACCTGATCGTTTTCTATCACCGCCTCTGGCTTATGCTCATACCACTTCTCAGAATGTGGTAAATTGTTTACTTTGCATAGGTGCCAGTGGATCACCCTGCCCATCACATCATGTCTCCAGCCCTTATTATGAGTCTGGGCTAGGTGTTTACACTCGGATACAATGTGAGCCACAGTCTCCTCTCTCTCGCCATAGATCCTGCACAGTGGGATAGCCTTCTCCTTGTAAATGTGATGTTTCAACCACTTCGTTTTGTGGGCCTGCTCCTGCGCAGCCATTAACATTCCTTCTGTAGCCTTTTTAAGGTCTCCTCTTTTCAACCAGTTCCATGTCTGTGGATCTCTAAATTCAGTTCTCTCAAAGAAGGTACTATGAAGGGGTTTTTCCTAAAGGCTGCTCTAATTATTATTATTATTATTATTATTATTATTATTATTACAGTTGCATTTATCTTGCTTTATGTTCATACGAGTTATCACCAAGTCACAACCAGTGACCTCAAGAGACAACAAGGTCCGCCATGTTCAAGAAAGAACATACATACTCACACATGCATCTTTAGTGTTTAGACTTGTGATGTACTTATATTGACAGAATCTTCCTTAGTATATGGGCAGTTCCCATTAGTACTATCTTTTGTATTTCTCCTATACGCGGGTTTCCTGGGATTTGCGATAAGTAATCATTAGACCCCTTAGGTATCATTCCCAGAGCGCCTACAGCCACTGGTATTGTTTTAGTTCTCAATTTCCACATTTTTCCAATTTCTATCTCCAGGTCCTTATACTTGCTCAATTTTTCAAATGTTTTTATAGATACATTCTTGTCTATTGGAACGGACATATCAATTAACAGGCATACCCTCTTTTTAAAGTCCTTCAATATTACATCAGGTCTATTTGCATCGATTTTTCGGTCTGTTTGGATGCTAAAGTTCCACAAGATTGAGATGTGATCTTTTTCAAGTATGAGAGGTGGTTGATGCTCCCACCAATTCTTTTGATGGGGCAGGTCAAAATGCTTACACATTATCCAATGTATGTATTGTGCAGCTCTGTCATGCCTGTTTAGGTATTCGGTTGGAGCTATAGGACTGCACATTGAAATTATATGGTCAATGGTCTCTGGTTGTTTTTTGCATACACGGCATAATGGGCTGCATCCATTTTTTTATTATGTTGGCTTGGTAATTTTTTGTTGGCAGACACTGATCTTGTGCTGATATAATCAGTCCTTCAGTCTCCGATTTCAGTCCAGAGGATGCCAACCACTGATGGGTTAAAGTTTTGTCAACATCAGGATTGTTAGCTCGTACTGGGTATTTTCCATACAGAGGCTTTTCTTGCCATTTCTTAGCCAGTTTCTGTAGCAGTTCTTTCTTTGCAGTTACTTTTACATGCTTTGCTTTTTCTTTGTTTTCCATTTCAGCAGTAAATGGGACTTCTGACATTTGTAGTCCATTACTGTATCTTTGTGCATCTTTTGTAATGGAATATGATCTTTTGATGCTTTCGTGTTTCAAAACGAGTTTGATCATCCAATCATGTGATTCCCTTAGATATGTAAATAATCCAATTGTTGCAGTTTTCAACGCAATGTCTAACTGGACTAACCCACGTCCTCCTTCTTTCCTAGGGAGATATATTCTATCTATATCTGCCTTTGGGTGATGCATTCTGTGCATGGTTAAGAATTTTCGAATTTTTGTATCGAGTCTACGGATCTCTGTGCTTGACCAGTTGATGACATTGTAACTGTAGGTTACTACTGGTATGGCAAGCGTGTTTATGGCATCAATCCTATCCCTTGCATTCAATTCCGTTCTTAAGATTGCTCTTACTCTGCGGTAACATTCCTTCCTTATCCTTTCCCTCATTGTCGAGTGCTTGATTCCGTCTCCTTCACAAACACCTAGATCTTTTTCTTGATCAAGTTCTCTTATCACGTTCCCCCGATCAAGATTAATGTCTGAACTCTTCAGCAGCTTTCCTCTGGTGAACGTTGCTTTGGCGCATTTATCTAGTCCAAACTCCATTTTAATGTCATCATTGAACTGCTCCACAGTGGATAATAGCCCTTGCAATTGTTCATCATTTTTTGCAAATAGTTTCAGGTCATCCATGTAGAACAAGTGATTAATGGTTTTGTCATAGACTCTATATCCATGTTTTGTTTCATTGAACATTTTACTTAATGGTATAAGTGCGATGCAGAATAAAAGCGGTGATAATGAGTCACCCTGAAAAATTCCACAATTAATATTAACTTCTCCAGCTTCCAGTGATTTTGTTTCACTATTCAAAAGGAGTGTCGTTTTCCATGTCTTCATACTGAATGACAAAAACCTCCTGACAACGGGGGATATTTTGAAAATCTCTAAACATTTTTCAATCCAACTGTGTGGCAAACTATCGAATGCTTTTTTATAATCTATCCAAGCAATTGATAGATTTTTGTGTCTATTATGACAATCTTCCAGTATCATTTTGTTAACCAAAAGCTGATCCTTACAGCCATATGAGCCTCGTTTCCACCCTTTCTGCTCAATGGGAAATAGGTCATTTGTTATCAGGTGGTCATATGTGTATTCAGTTAGGATTGATGTTAAAATTTTATACATTGTGGTCAAGCAAGTTATAGGTCTGTAATTTTGGGGATTGTTTGTCTCATCATTCTTCGGAAGTAGGAATGTAATGCCGTTAACTAGCCATGATGGTATCTTTTCTGGCTCCTTAATTATTTCATTGTAAAGTTGGGTTAAGAGCTCATGAGACTCTGTGAAGTCATTTATCCACAAACTTGGTATTTTTTCTTTTCCTGGGGATTTCCATTTGCTGGTTTTTCTTAGAGCCAAGCGCAACTGTTCAACTGTTATGTTTTCCCATATTTGTTCCTCAAGGTGAGCTGTATCTTTCATTTGTTTGTCTATCCATGGGGCATGTATGTTATGAACTTTTTCTTCGGCCCAGATCATTTCCCAAAATTCTTGCACTTCCTCCTTGGGTGGTATTGATTTAGCAGTTATTGTTGACTTACCAATTTTTCTGTAGAAGTTTCTTTGGTTGTTTTTGAACATATTATTGTCCTTATAGAATCTAGATCGTTTTTCAAAGCGCCTTATACGAGCAGCTTTGGCCGACACTTTTTGCTTGATTATTTCTATCAGCATGTCTATGTCACTTGTTGATTTTATACTATACTTTCTTTTCAATTTTCTAAGTTTAGTTTGTTTAACATGTTCACCTACTTTATAGTTTGTTAAAATTTCTGTCAGATCGGAGGAGGTTTATTTGGCGATTGATGTTCTCTTGCCAAGTAGATTTCTTCTGGGAATTCCTTTGTTTTTTCATCTTCACTCCACATAAATGAGTGGTGACTTTAGCCGATGCATAATAGAGATGATTTAAATCAGTAATGTTTAGTTTGTTTGTGATGATAATGTTTTTGAGAATTATGTTAGTCTTGTGCATTATCTTTTGGTTCTATTTATTAATATTATTATTATTATTATTATTATTATTATTATTATTATTATTATTATTATTGTTGTTATTCCTTGAATCTCAGTCATTGATGTTGGTTAATTGGAAAGTCCGTTGGAATGAATATCAAGCCACTACCTGCAGCCTCAGATATTCAGGACGTATCGGAGGGTTCTTGCTGTTCCAAGCAAGCATGCCTTTTGAAGCGTTCCAAAAAGCGTGAAGGGGCCGATTTTCTTTAACCATCCCTGGAAACTTTTGGAGATAGTCCCCAGTGCGCCTATGACAATCGTGATCACTTTGACTTCATGGCAATTCCAAATCCTTTTCACCTCCCACTTTAGGTCCTGGTATCGGTTAATTTTCTCCCTCTCATTCTCTTGCACTCTCGTGTCGAAAGGGCAGGCCACATCCACAATCAGACACGATCTTTTTTCTTTGTCCACAACCACCAGGTCAGGTCTATCGTGTTCCAGTTTTTTGTCCGTCTGTATCCTAAAATCCCACAACACCTTCACCTGATTGTTCTCCATCACCGCCTCTGGCCTATGCTCATACCATTTCTCAGAATGTGGTAAATTGTTTACCTTGCACAGGGGCCAGTGGATCACCCTGCCCATCACATCGTGTCTCCAGCCCTTATAGTGGGTCTGGGCTAGGTGTTTACACTCGGACACAATGTGAGCCACAGTCTCCTCTCTCTCTCCACAGATCCTGCACAGTGGGCTAGCCTCCTCCTTGTAAATATGGTGCTTCAACCACTTCGTTTTGAGGGCCTGCTCCTGCGCAGCCATTAGCCTTCCTTCTGTAGCCTTTTTGAGGTCTCCCCTTCTCAACCAGTTCCATGTCTGTGGATCTCTAAATTCAGTTTTCTCAAAGAAGGTACTATGAAGGGATTTTCCCTTAAGGCTGCTCTTCCTCCTTGATGTTATTTCCTCCTTGGACATCCCCTGGCCTACTGTCCCCTCCTTCAGTACAGTTCTGAGCATTGGCTCCTTACTATAGGTCACGTATTTGTATAGGTTGTTTTTCTCCATCTGAACACAGTCCTCTATGCTGATAAGACCTCTTCCACCCTCAGATCTCCTTAGGTAGAGTCTATCGACATCACTCCTCTTGTAGAACATGTTGTAGATAGTCAATAGCTTCCTAGTCTTCCTATCCATTTCTTTTTGTTCAGCAACATTCCATCTCAGAATTCCCGCACTGTACGTAATAATAGACACAGCTCGGGAATTTACTGCGCTTATGGCATTTCTGCTGTTCAGATGTGACTTCAATACGCTCCTTACTCTCCGAATGTATTCAGTTCTTAACAATTCCTTCATTTTTTTGTTCTTTATGCCATCAGCCTCCAGAACGCCCAAATACTTGTATCCTTCCTCAGAGTCAATTTCCTTTATCATCTCACCTGTTGGTATCTGGATCCCCTTACTTCTGCTCAACCTACCCCTCCTCATCACAATGACTCCACATTTACTAATACCAAACTGCATACATATATCACTGCTGAAAATACGGACAGTGTCAACAAGCACATCCAACTCCTTCTCACTTTTCCCGAAGAGCTTAAGATCGTCCATGAAGAGGAGGTGATTGATGGTAAGCTCTCCCTTTCCCAACTTGTATCCTGCTCTCACTTTTCGCAGCATAATGGTCAAGGGCATCAGGGGAAAGGACAGACAACAGAGGGGACAGGCTATCTCCCTGGAAGATACCTCTCTTGATCTTCACGGATACTCCAGTTGATGTCAACTCTGTCTCCCAGGACCCCATACTCCTGCCCAGCAACTGTCTGATGTTATCTGCCACCCTGAAGATCTCCAGGCTTTTGGTGCTCCAAGAATGAGGCACCATGTCAAATGCCTTTCTGTAGTCTATCCATCCCATGGCAAGATCAGTGTGTCTCCTCCTGCAATTCCCCATTACCATCTTATCAATAAGTAACTGGTCCTTTGTACCACGTGACTTCTTTCGGCATCCTTTCTGTTCGTCCGGTAACAAGTTGTTTGTGTGGAGGTGATGGTAGATTTCCTCAGACACAATGCTCGTCAACAGTTTCCACATTACGGACAGACATGTGATAGGTCTATAGTTGGTAACATCATTACCCTTGATTCGGTCTTTCATTATCAGAACTGTGGTACCTTTTGTCAACCACTCTGGCACCTCACCCGACACCAAGCAGTCATTGTACATGGCCGTCAGCTTCGGGTGGAGGGATGTTAAATTTTTAATCCAATACCCCTGCACACCATCTGGGCCTGGTGATTTCCAGTTGGTTAGTTTTTTGGCCTGCCCCTTAAGAGTTTCAACTGTGATACTCAAATCAGTTTGTTGGTGTGCCTGCTCACCGATCTCCCTCTGTACTGTCTCAATCCACCCTGCCTGGACATTATGTCTAACATCCTGCTCCCATATTCCTCTCCAGAATGTTTTAGTTTGCTCCGCCCCAGGGATCAAGTCGTTGCCTCTTTCTTTCCCCTCAAGCTGTCCAAACAGCATCTTCTGGTTGTTGTCGAACATGCGGTTCTGTTTATACTGACTGACTCTGTTCTCGTATCGCCTGATTTTTGCACTCTTTGCTACAATGCGTTGCTTCAGTTCGTCTATGATAATATTTAGCTTTTTCCTCCTAGTTTTGTACTTTATTTCCAGTCTGTTTTTAGTGCCTATGTTTTTTAGTGTCCCATTCAGTATTGACTCAAGCTTTCCTATGTCATTTCTCATTTCCACGATTTGACCACTCAGTCGTTTCTTCCACCACGGCTCTGCTCTTTCTTGTCTGTTTTTTCCTCTCGCTTTTATACCAATTAGTTTCCTCACCGTATTTGCTGTTGCTTTGAGGATATTGTTGCACTGGTGAAGGCTCCTCGCCTCAAGGTATGGGATGACTTTGTTTACCTTAGCTGTTGTTTCTTTTAACTTTTTCCTGTCTACAAATCTTAGGTTCATAGGTCTCCCACTATCATTGTTCAATTCATCTACCACTAAATTTAGGATGTCAACCGAATCTTGTCCTAGCCCGTCAGCATTCATCTCCTCAGTGGCCGTATCTCTGTTCCAGGTATTATTTATCTCAGTATTCAAATCATTGTCTGCTTCGGGTGGTTCCTCCGTTCTCAGGACCTCTTCACCTTCATTTCCCACTGGCTCGCTTGTCTGGCATACTACACCCGCCATCTCCAAGCCATTCTCTCTGCTCAGTTCCTCCAGTTCCAGCTCGCTTATCCACCCATTAGTTCTTATTACCCGAGCCTGCCCGGCCAATTTTTGTTCATCTAATTTAAATAGACCAATCTCGTTCCAGATGTTATGCATCCGTCTCCTGTAGCCCCTCTCCTTGGGGTTACTTTTCAGGTAACATTGCATAACAGTTCTATTCAATTCTTTCGTCCAGTTGGTTCTGGCCCCTTTCCTTCTTCTTCTTCCTCCAACATCAGCAGTATTTGGTTGACAGTCAGGTTCCTGCTGCTGAGCCAGGGGCACCTGTTGGGTGAGAGTCTGTCACATGACGTTCTAGTCTCCATTTCACCGTTATTCGAACTGTTTATGTTCGATTTTAAACACTCTTATCGAAGATTGGCGATTGTATGGTTACATAGCCATCTGTGGATTCGCCGTTCCACTTGGCCCTTGTGTGGCATTATCACCACGCTGTATACGAACACACATAAACAAACAAACACACAGGCAGAAAGGGCCCCAAAAATGAATAAGCATAAGTTTCATTGTAATGTAGTGTTCGAATGTCTGACTTAGTTTTTGTTTTTTTAGTTTTAGTTCCCCCCCCCCCCCTCTTCTCTGTCCGTCCGCCTGCTTCTCTCTTCATTCTTATTTTCTTTACGTTTTTGTTTTTTTTTGTTTTTGTTTTTCTCTGTTTGTTTTTCTCGTTTTTTTGCTGTTGTTGCTGTGCTGCTTTGGTTTTGTTGTTTGTTTTTCCTTTTTTCTTTTGAGTCTATCTATATATTTTGATGCCTTCCTCTTTTTTAGTAGTAGGAATTCTATAATGTGGTGGCAGCAGCCAGCTGGGAGTTGTGGACACTGGCGGCGGTAGCGATACTGAGACAGAGGTGGTGGTGATGTCGATACCGAGGCAGTGGTGGTGGTGATGTGATCGTATTATTGTAGTGATGGTGTTGTAGCGGTCAAAGCAGTGAAGGAGTGAAGGAGTGGTGGCGGCGGTGATGGGATAGTGGTGGGAATGATGGCAGTAGTGAGCGGTGGTGGTGAAATTGCCGTTATCTGGCTGTTGTGTTTAGTGTACACAGGTGATAAGGTGGGTGGTGTATCTAGTTTCTGGTGCTGGTGAGTTTGGCTGTTCTATATAGTGTAGACAGAGGAGAGGAGGAGTGGGGGGTTTCTTCTTCCATTTATAACCATTTTCTTTTTTGGATATACAGTGTACAATACAAAGTTGAATATTTAAATATTTGAGCCTTATAACAATATATTTTGGGTCCGAATTTTTTGGGGCTCAAGCCGGGTGCTTTACGTAACATTTGTACTAAGAGTTGTTATTTCACAAATGATTTAAATATGTTAAAAATTCAAAACTTACGGGAGCGATTTCATGACCTCCGCCACCTCGTTATTATTATTATTATTATTGTTATTGTTATTCCTTGAATCTCAGTCATTGATGTTGGTTAACTGGAAAGTCCGTTGGATTGAATATCAAGCCACTACCTGCATCCTCAGATATTCAGGACGTATCGGAGGGTTCTTGCTGTTCCAAGCAAGCATGCCTTTTGAAGCGTTCCAAAAAGCGTGAAGGGGCCGATTTTCTTTAACCATCCCTGGAAACTTTTGGAGATAGTCCCCAGTGCGCCTATGACAATCGGGATCACTTTGACTTCATGGCAGTTCCAAATCCTTTTCACCTCCCACTTTAGGTCCTGGTATCGGTTAATTTTCTCCCTCTCCTTCTCTTGCACTCTCGTGTCGAACGGGCAGGCCACATCCACAATCAGGCACGATCTTTTTCTTTGTCCACAACCACCAGGTCAGGTCTATTGTGTTCCAGTTTTTTGTCCGTCTGTATCCTAAAATCCCACAGCACCTTCACCTGATTGTTCTCCATCACCGCCTCTGGCCTATGCTCATACCATTTCTCAGAATGTGGTAAATTGTTTACTTTGCACAGGTGCCAGTGGATCACCCTGCCCATCACATCGTGTCTCCAGCCCTTATAGTGGGTCTGGGCTAGGTGTTTACACTCGGACACAATGTGAGCCACAGTCTCCTCTCTCTCTCCACAGATCCTGCACAGTGGGCTAGCCTCCTCCTTGTAGATATGGTGCTTCAACCACTTCGTTTTGAGGGCCTGCTCCTGCGCAGCCATTAGCATTCCTTCTGTAGCCTTTTTGAGGTCTCCTCTTCTCAACCAGTTCCATGTCTGTGGATCTCTAAATTCAGTTTTCTCAAAGAAGGTACTATGAAGGGATTTTCCCTTAAGGCTGCTCTTCCTCCTTGATGTTATTTCCTCCTTGGACATCCCCTGGCCTACTGTCCCCTCCTTCAGTACAGTTCTGAGCATTGGCTCCTTACTATAGGTCACGTATTTGTATAGGTTGTTTTTCTCCATCTGAACACAGTCCTCTATGCTGATAAGACCTCTACCACCCTCAGATCTCCTTAGGTAGAGTCTATCGACATCACTCCTCTTGTGGAACATGTTGTAGATAGTCAATAGCTTCCTAGTCTTCCTATCCATTTCTTTTTGTTCAGCAACATTCCATCTCAGAATTCCCGCACTGTACCTAATAATAGACACAGCTCGGGAATTTACTGCGCTTATGGCATTTCTGCTGTTCAGATGTGACTTCAATACGCTCCTTACTCTCCGAATGTATTCAGTTCTTAACAATTCCTTCATTTTTTTGTTCTTTATGCCATCAGCCTCCAGAACGCCCAAATTCTTGTATCCTTCCTCAGAGTCAATTTCCTTTATCATCTCACCTGTTGGTATCTGGATCCCGTTACTTCTGCTCAACCTGCCCCTCTTCATCACAATGACTCCACATTTACCAATACCAAACTGCATACATATATCACTGCTGAAAATACGGACAGTGTCAACAAGCACATCCAACTCCTTCTCACTTTTCCCGAAGAGCTTAAGATCGTCCATGAAGAGGAGGTGATTGATGGTAAGCTCTCCCCTTCCCAACTTGTATCCTGCTCTCACTTTTCGCAGCATAATGGTCAAGGGCATCAGGGCAAGGACAAACAACAGAGGGGACAGGCTATCTCCCTGGAAGATACCTCTCTTGATCTTCACGCTTCCCAAGGATACTCCAGTTGATGTCAACTCTGTCTCCCAGGACCCCATACTCCTGCCTAGCAACTGTCTGATGTTATCTGCCACCCTGAAGATCTCCAGGCTTTTGGTGATCCAGGAATGAGGCACCATGTCAAATGCCTTTCTGTAGTCTATCCATCCCATGGCAAGATCAGTGTGTCTCCTCCTGCAATTCCCCATTACCATCTTATCAATAAGTAACTGGTCCTTTGTACCACGTGACTTCTTTCGGCATCCTTTCTGTTCGTCCGGTAACAAGTTCTTTGTGTGGAGGTGATGGTAGATTTCCTCAGACACAATGCTCGTCAACAGTTTCCACATTACGGACAGACATGTGATAGGTCTATAGTTGGTAACATCATTACCCTTGATTCGGTCTTTCATTATCAGAACTGTGGTACCTTTTGTCAACCACTCTGGCACCTCACCCGACACCAAGCAGTCATTGAACATGGCCGTCAGCTTCGGGTGGAGGGATGTTAAATGTTTAATCCAATACCCCTGCACACCATCTGGGCCTGGTGATTTCCAGTTGGTTAGTTTTTTGGCTTGCCCCTTAAGAGTTTCAACTGTGATACTCAAATCAGTTTGTTGGTGTGCCTGCTCACCGATCTCCCTCTGTACTGTCTCAATCCACCCTGCCTGGGCATTGTGTCTAACATCCTGCTCCCATATTCCTCTCCAGAATGTTTTAGTTTGTTCCGCCCCAGGGATCAAGTCGTTGCCTCTTTCTTTCCCCTCAAGCTGTCCAAACAGCATCTTCTGGTTGTTGTCGAACATGCGGTTCTGTTTATACTGACTGACTCTGTTCTCGTATCGCCTGATTTTTGCACTCTTTGCTACAATGCGTTGCTTCAATTCCTCTATGATAATATTTAGCTTTTTACTCCTAGTTTTGTATTTTATTTCCAGTCTATTTTTAGTGCCTATGTTTTTTAGTGTCCCATTCAGTAGTGACTCAAGCTTTCCTATGTCATTCCTCATTTCCCCGATTTGCCCACTCAGTCGCTTCTTCCACCACGGCTCTTATTATTATTATTATTATTATTATTATTGTTATTGTTATTCCTTGAATCTCAGTCATTGATGTTGGTTAACTGGAAAGTCCGTTGGATTGAATATCAAGCCACTACCTGCAGCCTCAGATATTCAGGACGTATCGGAGGGTTCTTGCCGTTCCAAGCAAGCATGCCTTTTGAAGCGTTCCAAAAAGCGTGAAGGGGCCGATTTTCTTTAACCATCCCTGGAAACCTTTGGAGATAGTCCCCAGTGCGCCTATGACAATCGGGATCACTTTGACTTCATGGCAGTTCCAAATCCTTTTCACCTCCCACTTTAGGTCCTGGTATCGGTTAATTTTCTCCCTCTCCTTCTCTTGCACTCTCGTGTCGAACGGGCAGGCCACATCCACAATCAGGCACGATCTTTTTTCTTTGTCAACAACCACCAGATCAGGTCTATTGTGTTCCAGTTTTTTGTCCGTCTGTATCCTAAAATCCCACAGCACCTTCACCTGACTGTTCTCCATCACCGCCTCTGGCCTATGCTCATACCATTTCTCAGAATGTGGTAGATTGTTTACTTTGCACAGGTGCCAGTGGATCACCCTGCCCATCACATCGTGTCTCCAGCCCTTATAGTGGGTCTGGGCTAGGTGTTTACACTCGGACACAATGTGAGCCACAGTCTGCTCTCTCTCTCCACAGATCCTGCACAGTGGGCTAGCCTCCTCCTTGTAGATATGGTGCTTCAACCACTTCGTTTTGAGGGCCTGCTCCTGCGCAGCCATTAGCATTCCTTCTGTAGCCTTTTTGAGGTCTCCTCTTCTCAACCAGTTCCATGTCTGTGGATCTCTAAATTCAGTTTTCTCAAAGAAGGTACTATGAAGGGATTTTCCCTTAAGGCTGCTCTTCCTCCTTGATGTTATTTCCTCCTTGGGTATCCCCTGGCCTACTGTCCCCTCCTTCAGTACAGCTCTGAGCATTGGCTCCTTACTATAGGTCACGTATTTGTATAGGTTGTTTTTCTCCATCTGAACACAGTCCTCTATGCTGATAAGACCTCTTCCACCCTCAGATCTCCTTAGGTAGAGTCTATCGACATCACTCCTCTTGTGGAACATGTTGTAGATAGTCAATAGCTTCCTAGTCTTCCTATCCATTTCTTTTTGTTCAGCAACATTCCATCTCAGAATTCCCGCACTGTACCTAATAATAGACACAGCTCGGGAATTTACTGCGCTTATGGCATTTCTGCTGTTCAGATGTGACTTCAATACGCTCCTTACTCTCCGAATGTATTCAGTTCTTAACAATTCCTTCATTTTTTTGTTCTTTATGCCATCAGCCTCCAGAACGCCCAAATACTTGTATCCTTCCTCAGAGTCAATTTCCTTTATCATCTCACCTGTTGGTATCTGGATCCCGTTACTTCTGCTCAACCTACCCCTCCTCATCACGATGACTCCACATTTACCAATACCAAACTGCATACATATATCACTGCTGAAAATACGGACAGTGTCAACAAGCACATCCAACTCCTTCTCACTTTTCCCGAAGAGCTTAAGATCGTCCATGAAGAGGAGGTGATTGATGGTAAGCTCTCCCCTTCCCAACTTGTATCCTGCTCTCACTTTTCGCAGCATAATGGTCAAGGGCATCAGGGCAAGGACAAACAACAGAGGGGACAGGCTATCTCCCTGGAAGATACCTCTCTTGATCTTCACGCTTCCCAAGGATACTCCAGTTGATGTCAACTCTGTCTCCCAGGACCCCATACTCCTGCCCAGCAACTGTCTGATGTTATCTGCCACCCTGAAGATCTCCAGGCTTTTGGTGATCCAGGAATGAGGCACCATGTCAAATGCCTTTCTGTAGTCTATCCATCCCATGGCAAGATCAGTGTGTCTCCTCCTGCAA
The DNA here is from genome assembly GCA_964016885.1 of Eledone cirrhosa. Taxonomy (NCBI): domain Eukaryota; kingdom Metazoa; phylum Mollusca; class Cephalopoda; order Octopoda; family Eledonidae; genus Eledone; species Eledone cirrhosa. Next base: position 25,271,085 of record OZ024749.1, on the reverse strand, counting down.
TTCCCCATTACCATCTTATCAATAAGCAACTGGTCCTTTGTACCACGTGACTTCTTTCGGCATCCTTTCTGTTCGTCCGGCAACAAGTTGTTTTTGTGGAGGTGATGGTAGATTTCCTCAGACACAATGCTCGTCAACAGTTTCCACATTACGGGCAGACATGTGATAGGTCTATAGTTGGTAACATCATTACCCTTGATTCGGTCTTTCATTATCAGAACTGTGGTACCTTTTGTCAACCACTCTGGCACCTCACCCGACACCAAGCAGTCATTGAACATGGCCGTCAGCTTCGGGTGGAGGGATGTTAAATGTTTAATCCAATACCCCTGCACACCATCTGGGCCTGGTGATTTCCAGTTGGTTAGTTTTTTGGCTTGCCCCTTAAGAGTTTCAACTGTGATACTCAAATCAGTCTGTTGCTGTGCCTGCTCACCGATCTCCCTCTGTACTGTCTCAATCCACCCTGCCTGGGCATTGTGTCTAACATCCTGCTCCCATATTCCTCTCCAGAATGTTTTAGCTTGTTCCGCCCCAGGGATCAAGTCGTTGCCTCTTTCTTTCCCCTCAAGCTGTCCAAACAGCATCTTCTGGTTGTTGTCGAACATGCGGTTCTGTTTATACTGACTGACTCTGTTCTCGTATCGCCTGATTTTGGCACTCTTTGCTACAATGCGTTGCTTCAATTCCTCTATGATAATATTTAGCTTTTTACTCCTAGTTTTGTATTTTATTTCCAGTCTATTTTTAGTGCCTATGTTTTTTAGTATCCCATTCAGTAGTGACTCAAGCTTTCCTATGTCATTTCTCTTTTCCCCGATTTGCCCACTCAGTCGCTTCTTCCACCACGGCTCTGCTCTTTCTTGTCCCTTGTTTCCTCTCGCTTTTATACCAAGTAGTTTCCTCACCGTATTTGCTGTTGCTTTGAGGATATTGTTGCACTGGTGAAGACTCCTCGCCTCAAGGTATGGGATGACTTTGTTTACCTTAGCTGTTGTTTCTTTTAACTTTTTCCTGTCTACAAATCTTAGGTTCATAGGTCTCCCACTATCATTGTTCAACTCATCTACCACTAAATTTAGGATGTCAACCGAATCTTGTCCTAGCCCGTCAGCATTCATCTCCTCAGTGGCCGTATCTCTGTTCCAGGTATTATTTATCTCAGTATTCAGATCATTGTCTGCTTCGGGTGGTTCCTCCGTTCTCAGGACCTCCTCACCTTCATTTCCCGCCGGCTCGCTTGTCTGGCATACTACACCCGCCATCTCCAAGCCATTCTCTCTGCTCAGTTCCTCCAGTTCCAGCTCGCTTATCCACCCATTAGTTCTTATTACCCGAGCCTGCCCGTCCAATTTTTGTTCATCTAATTTAAATAAACCAATCTCGTTCCAGATGTTATGCATCCGTCTCCTGTAGCCCCTCTCCTTGGGGTTACTTTTCAGGTAGCATTGCATAACTGTTCTATTCAATTCTTTCGTCCAGTTGGGGTCTGGCCCCTTTCCTTCTTCTTCTTCCTCCAACATCAGCAGTATTTGGTTGACAGTCAGGTTCCTGCTGCTGAGCCAGGGGCACCTGTTGGGTGAGAGTCTGTCACATGACGTTCTAGTCTCCATTTCACCGTTATTCGAACTGTTTATGTTCGATATTTAAACACTCTTATCGAGGATTGGCGAATGTATGTTTACATAGCCATCTGTGGATCCGCCATCCCACTTGGCCCTTGTGTGGCATTATCACCACGCTGTATACGGACACACATAAACAAACAAACACACGGGCAGAAAGGGCCCCAAAAATGAATAAGCATAAGTTTCATTGTAATGTAGTATTCGAATGTCTGACTTAGTTTTTGTTTTTTAAGTTTTACTTTTTCCCCCCTCTTCTCTGTCCGTCCGCCTGCTTCTCTCTTCATTCTTATTTTCTTTACGTTTTTGGGGTTTCTTTTTTTGTTTTTGTTTTTCTCTGTTTTTCTCGTTTCTTACTGTTGTTGCTGTGCTGCTTTTGTTGTTTGTTTTTTCTTTTTTCTTTTGAGTCTATCTATATATTTTGATGCCTTCCTCTTTGTTAGTAGTAGGAATTCTATAATATGGAAGTGGTAGCCAGCAGAGACTGGCGGCGTTGGCGATACTGAGACAGTGGTGGTGGTGATGTCGATACCGAGGCAGTGGTGACGGTGATGCGACCGTATTACTGTAGTGATGGTGCTGTAGCGGTGGCAGCAGCAGTGAAGGAGTCAGGGGGTGGTGGCGGCGGTGATGGGATAGTGGTGGTAATGATGGCCGTAGTGAGCGGTGGCGGTGAAGGTGAAAATGCTGTTGTGTTTAGTGTACACAGATGATGGGGTGGGTGGTGTATCTAGTTTCTGGTGTTGGTGAGTTTCGCTGTCCTATATAGTGTAGCCAGAGGAGAGGAGGGGGGGGGGTTCTTCTTCTTCCATTTATAGCCATTTTATTTTTTTTTTTTTGATATACAGTGTACAATACAAAGTTGAATATTTGAATATTTGAGCCGTATCACTGTAGTGATGGTGCTGTAGCGGTGGCAGCAGCAGTGAAGGAGTCAAGGGGTGGTGGCGGTGGTGATGGGATAGTGGTGGTAATGATGGCCGTAGTGAGCGGTGGCGGTGAAGGTGAAAATGCTGTTGTGTTTAGTGTACACAGATGATGGGGTGGGTGGTGTATCTAGTTTCTGGTGTTGGTGAGTTTAGCTGTCCTATATAGTGTAGCCAGAGGAGAGGAGGGGGGGGGGGGGTTCTTCTTCTTCCATTTATAGCCATTTTTTTTTGGATATACAGTGTACAATACAAAGTTGAATATTTGAATATTTGAGCCTTATAACAATATATTTTGGGTCCGAATTTTTTTGGGGCTCAAGCCGGGTGCTTTACGTAGCATTTGTACTAAGAGTTGTTATTTCACAAATGATTTAAATATGTTAAAAATTCAAAACTTACGGGAGCGATTTCATGACCTCCGTCACCTCGTGCGTCTTCTTCTTCTTCTTCTTCTTCTTCTTATTATTATTATTATAATGTGTGTGTGTGTGCTTCCCTGGTTCAATCGATGATAACATAGTAAGGAAGGCACTCAATGCATAGCTTCTACAAGACTAGAACAGTTACATTTGAAGAAAAACATCATCATCATATATATATATATATACATATAGATATACACACATATATATGTGTGCACACACACACCTATATATATATATATATATATATATATATATGTGTGTGTGTGTGTGTGTGTGTGTGTGTGTGTGTGTGTGTGTGTGTGTGTGTGTGTGTGTGTGTGTGTGTGTGTGTGTGTGTGTGTGTGCGAGAGTGCGAAAAGTAAATAGAATATATCAAATGAAACAATATGCAACTGAAATGGAAAGACACATCCAACACTTCATCAACCGCATACAGTTCTCTGGCTACAACCAAAGAGAGAGAATCAGAATATACAAAGGAGCCACGGATAACTATAAGAACCTTATAGAAATGGACATGAAAGGAATGTGCTCATTATACTGGAGTAAATCATGGAATAGCTTAGACAGGACTAAACATAAGATAGGGAAAGCCACTTCATGGTACGGCAACCAGAGATACCAGAGTGTCATGTTCGTGGATGCTACCTCTGGTCGGAAATTAGCTAACCAATTTAGAAAGGCCCTAAGAAAAACACACTTAAAGATTAAAGTGGTAGAAGAGCTAGGAACTACGATAAAATCCCTGATCAGGATAACATACCCCTTTAAGAAAACCTACTGTACTAATAAGAAATGTGATATGTGTAAAATGAACCACCAGACAAACTGTAAAATTAGAAATGTAGTCTATAGCATAAGATGTACAGAGGGTACTTGCAGAAACATGACAACAACATACATAGGTGAGACAGCTCGAAGCATAGGAGAAAGAATAGACCAACACTGGAGGGAACTAAAAGGACAAAACAACGGTTCAGTACTGTACGAACACGCCAGACAAAGACATGACGTTAATATAGACATTATAGAAATTAAAATAGTATCTAAACATAAAAATAACTCAACAAGTAGATACATCAGAGAAGCAACCGAGATAGAGCTTAGAAGACCAAAATATAACAGAAAGAATGAATGGAATAACAACAACAACACATACACTCAAACGCGATACACACACACCAAACATTGTACACACACGCAAACGCATGTGCATAGACGGAGACAAGAATAAATAAATAAAATAAAAATGGCGTAGACATTACAGTACAATACAATCAGAGAAAACATAATAGTACGCCTGACGAGGTTGCAGATGTGCAACGAAGGAAATTTGATAGACTATATATATATTTGTATCTGTATTTTTAACCTTTGGTCATCTATAAACATTGATTGCCAAATAAATTAACTGTGGAGATATAAACGATACAGAAGGGAAAAAGCAACCAAACAGTGAGTGTGTTCTGTTACTATTTCTGGCAATATTATTACATCAATATGACCCTCCCCAAGTATAACAATATATATATATATATATATATTTTATATATATATACATACATATATATATATATATATATATATATATATATATATAAGTTGAAAAAAATGAAAACGAAAAACGAAATTTCATTTCTCACTCTTAGTATGGCACTTACTTAAATGTAAGTATGTATGTATACGTACATACATATATGTATACAGACGTACAGTAGCATGTCTATATATATATATATACATACATGCAGGTACACATACATATATGCACGCATCAGTTTAGCAGACGCTTATTATAGCGCCGCTTTGTTCGTTTGTCAACAAACTGAACAGCCTGAATTTATGCCATACGGTGTTAAGGCAACCACGTCACCTTTTTGTTCAACACTGACACAGGAACGATGTACTAGTTTCAAGCTTGTTAGCTATCATCAGCACCGTTTACCCTTAACACCGTATGGCATAAATTCAGTCTGTTCAGTTTGTTGACAAACGAACAAAGCGGCGCTATAATAAGCGTCTGCTAAACTGATGCGTGCATATATGTATGTGTACCTGCATGTATGTATATATATATATATATATGTATACATGCTACTGTACGTCTGTATACATATATGTATGTACGTATATATACATACTTACATATATATATATATATATATATATATATATATATATATATATATATATATATATATATATATATTGTATATATATATGTATATATATATATAAACCTTCAAAGCACAGACATTGCTTGTTCAGGATCTGTTACAGTTTGCGTGGCTGGCAGAAATATAAACGTGCACCATTTTTCTGTAATCTGACAAGCGATTGCAATATTGTTAGCATTTGCACATATATATATATATATGTATATGTATGTATATATTTATAAATACATTAACTATGAGGATATAAAAGATACAGAAGCCAAAACCAAACAAACTGTGTGTGTTCTGTGATTATTTCTGCAATATTATTACAACAATATGACCCTCCCCAAGTATAAGAGCATATATATATATATATATATATATATATATATATATATATATGTGTGTGTGTGTGTGTATACATACACACGCACACTTATAATTATATACATGAACATGAGTGTGTCTGTGTGTATAGTATATAAAAGAGATAATAGTATGTATGTCGTGTATATGTTGTGTACTTCTGGTGTTGTTGGAAACGCTGGATGCTATTTTACGGCCACATAGATCAATGCTTATATACATTTTAACCTTCAACACCCCAAAGGATTTTCACGAATAATGCCCGATATTGGACAAAATCAAATGCGTCTTCTGTTAAGTATATAATGTGTCGTGTGAAGGAGATATTGTTAATACATTTAGCAGGTGAAACGATGGCTTAAAGTCTCATCCCCCAATACATCGCGCGTATATTGAGGGAAAACACGTGACCTAGTGGTAAGATTGTTGGAATTGCTATCATAATATCGTGGTCTGATTTCTAGACTGACTGGTTTGTTAATTATGTTCTTGGGCAGAACATTTTACTTCAAGTTGCTCCATTAAATCTAGTTAAAAATGATTACCTGTTACAGCTGGGGTCCAAGCTTGAGATAGACTGGCGTCCTTTCCAGCAGGTCTTTTGGGCCTTCAGTCGCTTAAAACCAGGGAAACCAGGATACGCACCAGCCTACTGAGCCTGGGTACACGAAGCAGGCTCTAGACTTTTAGACATTTAGACATTCAATCGATACCTTCAAGGTTCTCGCGTCTCTCTCGTGTATGTATATATATGAGATTTCAGAATCCATTGTGGATGCTATTTTAACCTGAATCCCTAGTGTATTACAATTATCTCTGATCTATTATTGACTCAGAAAATAATAAATATATTTGTGTATTTATATATTTACAAATATTTACATATATATATACGTATGTCTGTATGTATATATGTATATATGTAGATATACGTACACATGCACACGCCGATATATTCATACACATCACCCCCACCACCCCACACAGACATACACACACCCACGCAAACACACACACACACACACACACACACACACACACACACACACACACACACACACACACACACACACACACACACACACACACACATCTATATATTATTTACGGTAATATTAATCTGAAATATTCAGATGGCAACAATTCGCTTTCAAATCGAAAATCAAACATAGAAATAAAGAAATGAATCCAAACTAATCATATAAACAAATAAATAAGATGAAAATATTAATTACCATAATGGAATAATGGAATCACTGGTTATCTTAAAGAATAGATTAAATTTTTCGCATTGAAACATTCCTTCGAATTTTTTCAAGAATTAGAAAATTCTAGTTGAAATTTTAGGAGCTCTATTAATTTATTTCATTCTATTTCGTTATGTATTGAGGTGGTGATGTAGCATGTTAAAACGATGATATTGTTTTTTCTCCTTAAGTCCCATTTTTAAATATTCCTATTATTTATATTTTTGTAATTCACTTATCTATTGTGTTTTTCTTCCTTTTAAATAATATTAATATACATTTTTTTTTGTTTAAATGTGTCAACATTTTTTAAGGGTTTACATTATTTCTATTCAGATATATTTGTTCATTTTAATGTTTTACACATTTTTAAATTAGTATGCTTTTCACATTTTATATAATTCTAGAAATTCTTTTTTTTTTTCATCATGTCATATTTGCCAGAAATTGGATTTCATACGCTAGAGAAGGTCATTTTTTAATTTTAATAATATTATTGCAATTGTTGTTGTTATTAAAATTTCGTTGTTGCTGTTGTTATTGTTACATTTAAAAGAAATTATTATCATCATAATCATCCCTACTACTACTACTACTACTACTACTACTACTACTACTACTACTACTACTACTATTATTATTATTGTTATTATTGATATTTTGACACAGGCTATGATTCTTGCTGGAAAGGAACATTTTTAAAAATGCAACTTAAAAAGCATTCTCATTTTCTCTTCGATCCATTAGCTTTTGTAAAATACCCGTGATCCATTAATCAAATTAAGTTCAAACTGTCACAATTCTGTAACAGTCCGAAGAAATCATCCTTCTGCCCCACAACCACCATAGACTCCCCCCACCTACACACTGCAGGATTTATGTTCTTTATTTTGTATTTGACTTAATTTTCCTGTTATCATCGACATGTTTTGTTATAGTTGATGTTGTTGTTGTTATTGTGACATGATTAGTCGATGTAGTAGTAGTAGTAGTAGTAGTAGTAGTAGTAGTAGTAGTAGTAGTAGTAGTAGTAGTGGTAGCAGTAGTAGTAGTAGTTGTAGTAGCAGCAGCTAGATCAGTAGCAGCACCCGTAGTAGTAGTTGTAGTAGTATTAGCAGTACATTAGTAGTAGTGGTAGTAGGAGGAGGAGTAGTTGCAGCAATAGCAGTAACAGCAGTAGCAGCAGCAGTAGCAGCAACCGTAACAGCAACAGTTGTGTCAGTATTATTATTAATAGTAGTACGAGTAGCTGTACTAGTAGTAGTAGTAGAAGCAGTAACAGTAGTAGTAGTAGCAGTAACAGTAGTAGTAGTAGCAGTAGCAGCAGCAGCAGTAGTAGTAGTAGTAGTAGCAGCAGTAGCAGTAGTAGTAGTAGTAGCAATAATAATAGTAGTTGTAGAAGCTTTTCATGTGTCTCGATCGTGGTGGTAGAGCTGAGGCTGTTGGCGGTGATGTTCTTGGTGGTATTGGCTTTCTTTGTGTAAGGTGATGTTGCTGATAATTGTTTCTAATGTTGGCACAAGGCCAGCAAATACCCAGTGTATAACTGGTACTTTATTTTATCGACCCATAAGGATGAAAGGAAA
>OZ024749.1:25247748-25255248 GCA_964016885.1 Eledone cirrhosa | reverse complement strand
TCCATCTTCAATAAAAATATGAATATTCTGAATATATCCGCAGGAAAAAAAACGTTTATGTGTGTATTTGTACGTGTGTGTATGTATGTGTTTATGTCTACGAGTGTGTGTGTATGTACATCTGTGTACGTGTGTGCGTATGTGTACATGTTTGTGTATGTATATGTGTGTGTTAGTGAAATGTTTTTGTCTGTGTGTGTGTGAAAGTTTTGTGTTTGTGTATGTGCATGTGTACGTGTATGTGAATGGTTTGTGTGTTTCTAAATATCGGTATTCATGTATGTTCTACCGACGCACTCATGTGTAAATGTGTGGTTGTGTAAGTTAACATGTGTGTATGCTTGTAATTCTGAGCATGAGTGTGTATGTGTGTGAATTTGTGTGTGAGTGTATGTCTGTGTCTGTGTGTGTGTGTGTGTGTGTGTGTTGTCGATTCGTTAAGAACTTCGATTCGGAATCATTAGGTCTTGGTACGATACTGAGGCATGACATCTAGAACAAATGTAATTTACCATAGTTTCTTGTTGAACCGTTGCCTTATGAATGACATTAGTTGGTAGAGGGAAACTGTTTGGAAGCCTGCTGGATGGACCGCGTCTGGAATTCGAAAGAACAGCCTCGACTGACACAGTATTATGCTAATTCTCCCTGACAGAACAAATGTAATTTACCATAGTTTCTTGTTGAACCATTGCCTTATGAATGACATTAGTTGGTAGAGGGAAACTGTTTGGAAGCCTGCTGGATGGACCGCGTCTGGAATTCGAAAGAACAGCCTCGACTGACACAGTATTATGCTAATTCTCCCTGACATTTTGATCATGGTACATACACTTTGGAGTAACGTTACTCGATAAAATGCATAATCCTGAGATCAGATTGTCACTCCAGATAAAGCTGCTACTTCTGCAAATTGAGAGATTACAGCTGCGATACTATGGGCATGTGGTTAGAATATCTCGGCAAAGAATCGTTGAACAGATTTTACTGGCAAAACCAAGCGGCAAGAGACTCTGGGGTAGACCCCGTGCAAGATAACAGCCATGAGCTTGATCACTGACTACTCAACATTTACAAACAAGGGATTTCTACACGACTCACCCTCGGAGTCTACTCGCTTTGGGGAGACTTGTTGCGTTTGATTTTTTTAAATGTTCATTCCCTTAGTCACTGTTATACCAAAAAAAAACAACAACACAAATTATGGTCCTGGATAGTTATGTGACGTCCTATACCGTGCCGTATCGGCCTGTACTGCCATATACCGTCAAATACCAGGCTGTCCTGTTCTCTACCTTCCTGTGCCATCTTTTATGCTTTTCATCGTTACGGGGTTGATAAAATAAAATACCAGTAACGTAATGGTGTCGATTTAATCGACTTTCACCTCTCCCCAAATTACTGGCCTTGTCCTTATACTACAAATCATTATTATTATTATCAGGGCGGTGGATTGGCAGTATTAGTAGAGGGTCGGACGCCATGCTTTGTAGCATAGAGTTACGCCTCTTTATGATATGAGTTCAAATCCCGCTGAGGTTAACTTTGCCTTTCGTCCTTATGGGGTCGATAAAATAAAGTACCAGTAATACACTGGGTAATTGCTGGCCTTGTGCTAAAAGTAGAAACAATTATTATTATTAACATAATATGTATATATTCATATGTTTTGGTTGATACTTACGTACTGAACCATTATTAATAAATGTTTATTTGAAAAGCTGATAAAAACTATGAAAATTATATATATATATATATATAAAATCCATTACGATTTGAACACATATATATATATATATGTCTATTTTCGTTTTTTCCTTTTTGTTCAGTTATATATATATATATATATATATACACACACACACATATATTATATATATATATATATATATATATATATATACAAGTTTAGTTAATTATTGAAATTGGAACAAAAGTATTATATCTCATAGAGCGTATAATTATGGCAATTAATTTAGTCTTCCCTGATGAAGAGGTTAATAAACGGAACGTAATTATGGTGTGTGCTGGGATGCTAGGTATAACAGGGTTACCAATCACATCAAAAACAACAGTGAAAATATTAATATTGTTGTTTGTATTAAGGTTGGTTGATGGGCAGTATCGTTAGATCATCGCACAATATGTTTAGCAGTATAGAGTTATAGATTCCTGGCATATAGTTACGACCCTTTACGTTGTGATTTCAAATCCCTCTGATATTAGCTTTGCTTTTTATCATTAAAGGTTCTATAAAATAAAGCACCACTAATGCACTGGCATCGATGTCATCGATTTTTTTCTCCCCCAGGATTGCATTGCTGGTCTTGTGCGAATTAGTGAAGGGTTTGTATCGGTGGGTAGAGGTGTATGTAAATTAAAAGCTATTGGGTGACGTATCATTTGCATTGTGCTCTGAAGAGGTGCAGATGTGAGAATCCCCAGCAGCACAAAATAATTAATTATATCATAATCTCGATTTCAGAGTGCATTAGTGACTATATTTTATTACATTTGTTTGGGCTATGTATTGAAATATCGGTTAGAATTACGAATAATTAATAAATTAATTAGTGAAAACCAACATTTGTCGCCTTTCTTCCACAAACATTATATATATAAGGCGGTGGATTGGCAATTTCGGTAGGGGGTCGGACGCCATGCTTTGACGCAAAGAGTTACGGCCTTTTCCATTATGAGTTCAAATAACGCCGAGATTAACTTTGCTTTTATCCTTACGGGGTCGATAAAATAAAGTAGCAGTAATACACTGGGTAATTGCAGGCATTGTGCCAAAAGTAGAAACAATTATATATATATATATATATATATATATATATATATATATATATATATATATATATATATATATATATATATATATATATATATATATAACGAGATAGTTTCGATCCAAACAACTAGCCGGATATTTATAATAAATTGAAGTGAAAACCTAGAGATTCGTGTTTTTTTTATTTGCAGCATGACCCTCCCAAAATATATTAACCGTTTCAATACACATTTTCAGATAAGAAATCTTACAAAACAAATTCAAAAGTTATATATATATATATATATATATATATATATATATATAAAAGAAGAAATTAAAAGATGGTTAAAGAAGTTCCATATATTTTATTATGCGCATTTCGAAAACATCATCCTGGGACAAAAATTGTGTTCTCATCAGATAAAATAAGGTAACATGATATGAGGCCTAAAAACACTTGTCAACAAAAAAGTGCAAAAGCTACAAATGTAGGTTTTGCACTTTCTGTTGACAAGTGTTTTTAGGCCTCATATCATGTTACCATATTTTGTCCCAGGATGATGTTGATTTCGAAATGCGCATAATTAAATATATGGAACTTCTTTAACCATCTTTTAATTTCTTCTATAATATATACTCCAGTTCTACCAACTGTTGAGTACTACTTATCTGATATATGCATAGTTTTATTGTACAATATTACTCACCTTCTGCATTCTATATATATATATATATATACATAACGAAGGAAGTGTGGTAAGGAACCAGGTGGACCATAACGCACCATAGTACTCGAAACTTTAGGTGGTAGAGTGGGTAATAGGAAAAGGTTCAAGACCTCGACGGCAGCGCTCAAGCCGTTTCGACGGCTATTTCTGGACTAGAAATAGCCGCCGAAACGGCTTGAGCTCTGCCGTCGGGGTCTTGAACATGTTCCTATATATATATATATATATATATATATATATATAGTACATGGTGGACTATATATATATATATATATAAACACACACACACACACATATATATATATACAACGAAGGAGGTGTGGTAAGGAGACCATAAATTCTAATGTAGTCCAGAAATAGCCGTCGAAACAGCTTGAGCTCTGCCGCCGGGGTCTAACGTTTTCCTATATATATGTATATATATATATATATATATATATATATATAAGATAACAAGATATCGTCTAAGGTAATCCAAGTAGAGGATATGAGTAAACTGTATCGAGGATAGCTTTGACGTTCGGCGTTGTTTGACTCAACAAGGAGTTTCCTCAGACTGTTGGCCGGATTAAGAAAGTTCCTAGGTAAGCAGTTCTTGGAGTAATAATAGTAAATGAGTGAAGAATAACGTCGTCGGCTGTACAATAGGGTTTATATATATTATTGATCAACAACACCCCATATTTCATTTACTTAACTGGTGGGGAGGAATGCTTGAAATCGAACCAATGATTGAATGTTTCCATTGGTTTTTCCATTGATATTACTACCTGTCGCAAATCCTTCCAGGAAGAACAATTTAAAATATGTTCTTATATCTTATATCTATATCTATATCTCTCTCTCTCTATATATATATATATGTGAGTGTGTGTGTATGTACATATATATATATACACACACATATATTTATATATATATATATATATATATATATATATATATATATAGTTCAACAAATAAACAGAGAACAAAAAACAGAAAATCGAAGAGGCAGTACAAATGATATTAGTATTAGTTTCACGCTTGAGAGTGGGGATATATATATATATATATATAATATATATAGATGAATGTATGAATATATATATGTATGTATATATATATATATATATATATATATATATATATATATATATATATATATACTCTTCAAGTATGTAATTTATATTTGCAAATGACAAATATCAATATTCTATCAACTCATTACTGAGTGTTTTCTGGTTGTTAAAACCGGTACGTTATGTCATAATTTGATGTAATGTATTGTATTCAAAATAAATATTTTATGATCAAAAGCCTCTCATTATTTAAGTATCTCCTCGAAACAGTTTTAGATTAAATAACTACTGAGAATTATCGACATTAAAAAAGTGGAGCCTTCATTTCTTGTAGATGTAGAAAAATATATACATTATTCTTGGATATAAAGTGCTTAGACAAGATCAAAGTAGATAAAACATTGGCCACTAAACTAGGACTGATCTAATCGTCTTGTATAAAAGACGAAACATATAATAAAACTGAATATAATATTTTGAGACATGTCGCCATTACTATACTTTACCTTTATCTCGAAGGCAAACTGAGGAGAGAAGAGAGAGAGAGAGAAAGTGACATAAATGATGACTCATAATATAAAGACAAAAATGACAAAACTACTCCAAAATTGACTTTGAATTGGATGTGGAAGGGGATATCTTTCTACATATATTTTGGAAATAAAATTCAAGTACAGTGGTCTAGTGGGTTATTCGATGGGGCTCATGATCGGAAAATGACGGTTTAATTTCGAGCAGAACTCGGCTCATTCCTACTGTTTAATCCTTTAGAAACCAAAAGCAGAGGGTAGCATCTATCATTTGCTTAACACTAGTTAATCCATCCTGTTGAAGCGCGTGGCATAGTGGTAACGGTGTTAAATCTATGATCATAATGTCGTGAGTTCGATTCCTGGACTAGGCTGTGTGTTGTGTTCTTGAGTATAGTAATTCATCTCACGTTGATCCAGTATACTCAGCTAAAAATGAGTACCAGCACCAGCTGGGAATTTAACCTTGCAATGGACAGAATTTCTATCCAGGGTAGAATTTTTTTCCCCTCAGTCGCATGCCGCAGGCAAACCGAGATAAACACTGGCATTATGAGACTCCGGGCTCAAGAGGGACATTAGCGTTTAGACACTGATATACAACCCTGATGAACATCTGGGTTTACGTGAAAACGCAAAAGGCTTATACGATTTGGAAAAATAGGTGTTATCTGACATGAAGAGAAGCTTTGATTGTTTTTATCAATTTTAATTGGTTCAAATCATCTCTGATTGAATGGTTGATCTATATATCCGAGAGAGAGCGTTTGATCTCCGATGATTCCAACGAAAAATGTTCAAGTTGCTGAAACAATGGAAATTAACCTGAATCGCTGAGAGATTCTCAGAGAGAGAGAGAGAGAGAGGTGAATGGAGAGATTCAAAACATTACATTATTTACCAAGGCTGTTTCATTCATTTACAGGTACATCAGACTATTTCTAGCTGAAAAGATAGGGGAAACGTACAGGAATACGATTTGGTAAATGAGACTTCGCGCTACCCTGAATTGAACTCATGATACGAGCTCCAAGTCATATGCGATCTCAGGAACTATAGTAACACAGAATAAACAGCCTCTATCAGTGAGGGTTATGCATTAAACAGAAGAAGAAAGACCTGTATACAAAAATTGAAGTGGTTAACTTCATTTTCAAGCGTTAACATTTCTCTTCCCATTTATTCAAACATATGGAAACGTACGTATATATGTATATGAATATATATATATATATATATATATATATATATATATATATATATATATATATATATATATATATATATGTATATATATATATATATATATATATATTTTTTTTTAGTTGATTCTATTGACTGATAAATGGCTTATGTTAATTTTAACCCTTCTGTTGAGAACTCTATTCGATTTGTGATGTTTTTGCATTCTTACAAACATAAACACAACTGAATTCATTCGCCTGATATAGGGGTTGTCTCCCTTGCCGATCCCCACGTGGGGTCAGCAATAGTCAGTCCTTGTATTAACATTGAACTAAAACCTGTTGAGAAAGTGGCTTCCTTGTTCAATCATCTTACCAGAAGCCTGACATTATTTATGTAAGCGGACGGTACTTGATTTAGTAGCCGCAGAAACCCATATACTGGATTTTGCCAACCTTCCAGGGGTCCGTGTAAATTTTCAATGCCCGAATTACTTGATCGTTTTTTTTGGCTATGCGAATGATTGTTTAACCATCGTCTCAGTGTGTTTGGCCTTTAACGTTTGTTATAGCTCTGGTTCATCTGAATCATTGAGCACTTGCTGCACATCTCGGAGGTTGTTTTTCGTTATTTCGTGGGCCGAAATGCGAATCTCGATAATTTATGTTTGTTTATATATATATATATATACATATTTCTGGCAATATTGTTACAACAATATGACCCTTCCCAAGTATAACAGTATATATATGTATATATATATATACATATATATATATATACACATATATATATATATATTTTATATATATATATATATATATATATATATATATATATATATATACATATATATATATATATACATATATATATGCATATATATATGTTAATATATATATATATGTATATATATGATTCCAGTTCGTCAGTGAAATAGCAACTCAACCACGAACTGGGCATATCAGAGTATTGACAAAATGATACACCTCAACAACATATGTACTTGTCTATACCACACTAATTCAAACTGCCTGAAGAGGTACAGCCAAATATGGCTGTCACTGAAATATATATAGCAGTAATAAACGAAGCTAAATTTTAAACATTTGACTTTTTATTTAACTTTATTTTACATTACTCCGGAGTAACCAAACCAACCTGCGCACTTCGCCGAGTGCTCCAGCTGCATACTGAGCTGTTGGTATACAACCAACATA
>OZ024749.1:25237748-25240248 GCA_964016885.1 Eledone cirrhosa | reverse complement strand
GGATAGAAAGATGGTTCAGCTTAAATACATTCCTGTATTTAAATACACAGAGACTCACACACACACACACATACATACACACACACATATATATATATATATATATACATATACAATCAAATATATATAGATATATATACATATATATATGTATATATATATATATATATGTATATATATATATATATGTATATATATGTATATATATATATGTTTATATGTATATATATATATATATATATGTATATATATGTATGTATATATATGTATGTATATATATATATATATATATATATATATATATATATATATATATATATATATATATATATATATGTATATATATATATATTTATATGTATATATATATATGTATATATATATATATGTATATATACATGTGTATATATATATATATGTATATATATATATATATGTATATATATATATATGTATATACACATGTGTATATATATATATATGGATATATATATATATATATATATATATATATATATATATATATATATATATATATATATATATATATGTGTGTGTATATATTTATATATAATCTCTATTTCCCCGGTTATGTGCTTAGAAGTCTATTTAGAACTCCATAGGCAATGAATAGATTTTGTGTGTGCGTTAGTGTTTGATTGTGTGTGTGTGTATAGGCGTGTTAATGTGGCATCTGTACCATGGTGATACGCGTTTCCATAAATAGCCAAATCGCATTAAGAATTTCTCAAGCAAAATCTTCCCTTATTGTTTCATTGTACATTAACACTTCCATTATAGAGCAGATATTAAATAGCCGTGACATGCCACGTCATTATATTCAAAAGATATGCTGGTACCTCAATATTATTGTAATATCACATACGTAGAGTTGTATTACGGTACGGTTCTTCTATATATAAAAGGGTAAAGAACACCTTCAGTCACGCATGACCATGGTATTTGCGCCAAGAATGTTCCCCTCCGAGGCAGTAGTAAGAGCAAGTTTGTTTGTGGAAGACCATCTCTTTCCTATGCATACTAGCCTTGCGTCTCCGCGCACAGGCAAGGTCCAAGAGAAATGCAATGGCCGCTACAGCTTGGCATCAGTGACTTCGCAACTCATTTCTATTCCTGAGTAAACAACTGATGAAACGTGAAATAAAATGTCTTGCTAAAGGATTTATTTATGAACAGACACACACACACACACAGACACAGATACACACACACACATACACCTCCCCACACACACACATTTACACACATACCTTCATACATACATATATATGTGCATACATTCATACATTCATATATATGCATATATATTTCCGGTGTGTAGACGTGTTCAATAATGACTATAGTTTGGAAAACTGATGAGAAGTACCACCGATCCTATATTGTCAAATATCAGTATTATATGCTGTTGGTTGGTAATTATTTCCGGTGGTTGAATCGCGATTATATTGGCCAACAAGAATGTTTTGATCAATCACAATATTCTGCTGCAGATGATTAAATCTGTAAGTGTTCTAATACCAACGCGAAAATTAACACATTAAGATTCAATAGCTAAAATGATTGTTTCCGAAACACGGTTGCCATAACTCTGTAGACGGAAAAGAATTGGAGTGCTTGTTTACAAAAGAAGCTACCATCTCTCGGGTGCCGGGTGAGTGCGAAACGACTATGCTAAAAAGGTCGTGGCATCAAAATCCTCTTTTTTGATGATTGTAAACCAGTAGCTAGACATTATAACAACTATTGGTTAAAGATGCTTTGCCTAACAATTGAAATTTGAAATATAGTTGTTCGAAAGGAGAAATAAACATAAGATTAAGCTATCACTATAAAGATACCCAGGAAGTTGAAATTATCAAATGGGCCTGAGAGTAATCGAAACCAGCAGAAGTGTGCTAAACCATAATTACAGTGATCGAATATAATTATGATCAGTTCCACGTTGAGATTTCAAATTGCAATTTCTCCGAAAGTTTCTTGAGTCAACGACACAAATATAATTGTCAATATTATTGAATATTCTGGGGTATATGTTTTATTATATATATGGTCGGGTCGTCGGCGACTAAACCGGCAAACCCACCAAGTTTACTTGGTGAGGAGGAGGATATTGGACACCCTGCAGGACAAAAAACAATGCCTAACAAAGGGCGGAAGAACTCATAAGAGTCAACGGCCATCCGAAAGTGTGTAAATATGTATATACACATGTACCACGCGGTTAAACCACTGCGAGTAAAGGACACCTAGCCTTTGCCAGGGCATACTTCTAGAAGAACGCAACTCAGGAAACTATGATAACTCCGTTATATAACCTGCGGCTCAGTAGTTACCGATGCTGTTGATCTTTTCTTCTTTTCGAGTTATAACTACTGTCGCTCAGAGAGTGGGATTGGCTCAGTGCGAAGTCTGTTCTCACTATAAAAAATGTCTTCACGCGCAGGCATTGCAGGATAGAATTAATTATTTGTTTCTACGT
>OZ024749.1:25200248-25230248 GCA_964016885.1 Eledone cirrhosa | reverse complement strand
CATGCAAACACGCACACACACACATATACAAAGAAAATTCACATCATGTCACGTATTGCAATAAACATGCGCATGAAAGTATGGACATAACACAGAAGAAACATAATTGTTTTGGATAAAACCAAATACATCATTGCAGTAATGCAGCATATTAATTACACCATTTGCTTCTGCAAGCCTGAAAATGTTCCTAAATATTTGAAGCTACTCTTGCAACCGTGTGTTAAAAGTGTTTATGCCTTTGTGAACATGTTGAAAAGATATCTGCTGTCTTTAATATTATTTAATAAATGACTAAATGTATAAAATTTAGAACTATGTTTCCGGATTCTCGTGTTCATATTCTGTATTGGTGTAATCCTTTTAACCAGGCCTAGCAAATGGCATATGAACGAATCACCTGTACAGTGTATTGCATGTGTGGATTCTATCTTAGCGAGGCTTACCATGACTGAAGCATATACTGGCTATTGAATGGAATACACGTATGCGTGACTACCAAAACATGTTTCAAGTTCTCGATTACCATGTTTCAAACCATCTACTGCTCCTTCTATATTCTTTAAAAACATTATGTGTTGTGTATGTTCTGTTCACATCCTTGGGAGAGGTCTCCTATCAGTAGGAAACTTCCCCAAACTGAATGTCATGCTTATTTTTACCGCGACTTTATAATACAAAAATGAAAACACACACAGACACACCGAGACAGATATACCTACAAACGCACTCACTAAATCACGCTAACACACATGCACACACAGACACGTAAACACATACATACAAACAAACGGGAAAAACAGAACTATATGATCAGCGTGATACCAGCTTGACCTGGCCATTTGCCTGAATTTCAAAGATAAACAGAAAGAAATATAAGTGAGATTTCCTGACAGATATAATTAAGACTTAGAATAACGCAACAGGCGGGAGATATGTTATTATTGAAAGTATCATAAGAAGGACGAATTGATTTAAAGATATCTTAATTCTGTGTTCACTGCATTGCACATCCTTGCAGGGAATCTGCCATGTCAAGCCAGAGGGATAGTGCTGAGGTTGGGGGTAACTGCGCAGTGTGTCACCGATATAGTCGTTAATGAATGTATGGATACTGTACATTAAATCTATCTATCTGTGTCGCAAATAAAGAAAGATATCTATGTATATATCTATTTATATATTTCTCTATCTATCTATCTAACTATCTATCTATTTATTTATTTATTTATTTATTTATTTATATTTCTATCAATTTATCTACCTATCTAACTATCTATTTATCTAACTATCTATATATCTACCTAAACATTTACACATCTATCTATATATCTTTATAAACGCACACTCATACACACACACACACAAACACAAACACGCGCATATATATATAATAAAGAAGTTCATGACATATAGGATGAAGTTTGCGTCCTGATTAAGGATAATTCCCTTCATTATACAACAAGTCGCTATCTTGGAAAATGAAACACTGTCATTAAATCAAATGATTCCTCCCTGATAAAAAAAAATGAACCGTTTTATTTTTTTCTTAAAGTAGAAACTACAGAAGATGTTACAATCATGTGCAAACATTTCTAACACTGCTATACTTTCAATATACCTACATGAACGGGTAACATTATAAAGTTTAGGACCTGCATTCTTTCATCGGGTCAATGAATCTCATACATATTGTGAAAATCAATGCTCTGATAGCTATAACAATTTATTAGAAGAAAATCATTCAGTGAAAAATGTCGAAATGCATGTTTCAAATAAAACTAAATCAATACGCATATACACACTCACACAGACTCACACGCACATATTTATATACACACACACTATCTCTCTCTCTCTCTCTCTCTCTCTCTCTCTCTCTCTCTCTCTCTATATATATATATATATATATATATATATATATATATATATATATATATATATATATATTTGTGTGTGTCTGTATGTTAGCCTGTGTTTGCACTCTGTTTGTACCTGTTGTTATATGTATATTTACATATATATATATATATATATATATATATATATATATATATATATATATATATATATATATATATATATATATATATATATATATTTAATGTAGAAAAGCTAGAAGTATTTCACTCGTGAGTTCTCAGCAGAAACCTGACTGTCCAAGTAAATATGGTGGTATTTATATATTATCTGTGGTTACCCCCGATTGAACCCGGGATAACTTTATATATATATATATATATATATATATATGGGTGTATATTTATATATATATATATACATATATATATATACATATCATATATATATATATATATATATATATATATATATATATATATATATATATATATATATATATATATATATATATATATGTATATATATATTTACCTCGGCTGCGTTTGTCTGTTTCTCTCTTACTGCTTCCCCGCTCTCTCTGTTTCTCTCACCTTCTTTCGCCCCCTCTGTCAGTTACACTTTCTCACGACTTACCGCTTCCTCGCACTTCCACGCACTCACTCTCTGTTTCTCCCCTTCTCACTTCCTCCCGTTTGGCTAACAGTGGGCCTCTTCTTGCTTACATCACACTCACGTCGGACGTCTGTACCTTTTGCTCATGGAATCCACCCAGATTATGCTGACCAGGACTACCATGTTGCTTGTTTATTTCCTTTCTTTGGTTTGTTTTTATCCTTCTTTGCTGTTCACTTGTCCCCCTCTCTTTACGCGATTACTGGTCCCAGTAACTTTTTTTAGATTATTGCTCGCACCAACCTGAGGTATCTGATTTTTAATGCGATGAAATACCAATGTTGGTTGGAAAATTACTGATGGAGGACTATTTTTATTATATGTAACCCATGTGCAAACCACGCAGTATTCTTGTTTCTTCTCATGTATTATATATATATATATATATATATATATATATATATATATATATATATATTTATACACATTTGTGTGTCTCTGTATGTTACCCTGCGTTTGCTCTGTGTATGTAGCTGCATATATATATAAATATATATATGTATATATATATATATATATATATATATATATATATATATATATATATATATATATATATATATATATATATATATATATATATATATATTATATAACAAAGGAAATGTGGTAAGGAACCAGGTGGACAATAACGCACCAAAGTACTCAATACTTAGGGTAGTAGAGTGGGTAATAGGAACGAGTAGGACCCCGACGGCTGAGCTCAAGCCGTTTCGACGGCTAATTCTGGACTAATTGAACATGCTTATCCTGGTATATGAATAGCCGAGGTTCTCAGGGGATAATTGCATATATGGTAAAAGTGATTGTCACAAGGATTGGTCAAAAGTTTGTTGTTGAGACACATAATTCTATCATGGCAATTTGTGGAAGGAAGGGGTAGCTGACCTGCCAGTAGAAGAAAGAGGGAGAGGGAGTGTAGGAACTCACTCGTGCGTTAATAGTGCCAACTACAGCAGGGCAGGAGGTCAACCAAGTATACTAGGGAGGGGGAGGGGGAGGAAGTCGAAACAATAAGTAAATCAATATGGACTAAATATATAGAAGAATACCAAGAATGTTAAACATATAAAAAAACAATTTCTGGTTACCATTCCCTAACGACAGTCATCAAGTCTCTCACTGGTACTGCTAAGGTATAGAAAAGTTTCCTAGGTGGGACGGAATTGTAATGAGACCATTTTAAGAGTTAGTAGTAATCAACAGAGTATATCTTACGGTGACAGGTCAACAAGTGGCTGGCGAAAATACTAAAGAGACTACCACGAATTAATAATTCAGAGTCCCGAAACTAATACGAAATAAATGTTTCCACCCTAGGCACAAGGCCAGCAACCAGTTCATAGGGCCGACCATCCAAACCAGGCGATTTACCCCTTGTGCCTCCCGTACTTCAGCGGCTGTTATCGGCTTTTCGCAACACTCCGCCTCAGTGGCCGAGAGCCGCGGCAGTCCGTCGAGGTAGACACTAAAGTCCATCCCTCGATCCGGCCCGCCGCTACCCCGAACAACTGAGCGAAGTGTCGCTGAAAAGCTTCACACATTTGCCCGGGATCGAGTAGCATGCGCCCGTCATGGTCCACCAAAGTCCGGATCGTGGCTTTGTGGCCACGACGCGCCTCCGCCACTCGGGCCCATTGAACGGCTTTCGTTCCCTCCTGTCTGAGAGAACGAACCCTAGCTCTGACAATGCAGCCTTCGTGCTTTGCATTGAAGAATTGGTCAAGGGCCAATTTCGCCGCAAGAACATCGGACGTGATGCCTTTGCTAAGCGCCTCGTCTAATTTTCTAACTGATGCTCCCTCTGCTCTATTTTTCTCTATTGCTAAAGCCTTACTAAACCTAATGGACTCTATTCTAATTGCTCTTTTCACAGCAAACCACCACTTGTTGTTGACGATGGCCCCCGTCAACGCCCGCTTAACTAGTTCGCTAATCCAGATCACTGTAGGCCTTGCGCGCTGGTAAGGACGCGTTTAGCTACCAGTAGCCGGGTCCTCGTCTATGAAGCCTATGTAAGTCAAGCACACTGATCACGAATTTGTTGTCCGTGTAGCTGACTATCTTGAATTGTGGACAGCCTATGCTAGACCTATCTATTTCTCTACAAAATACTCTATCTAGATATGATCTGGATGACCCTATGCAATTTGTCCAAGTCCACATTGGCACATTCGGGAAATCCAATCGGTACCTGTCAGACAGTTCAAAACGCCTGAGCGGGTTGGTGAGGCTCTTGCAGCCTCCTCCACTATCCGCTAATCCCACACAGTCCCAGCGTGCATCTAAGATCCCGTTCCAGTCGCCCACTAACACTAAAGAGCGGGACGTTCCAAGAAAGGTCTCCAGACGCTGGAAGAAACCAGGCCGCCCTGCTCCTGTCTGGGCATAGACGGCTACTAACATGAAAGCTTGCCCGTCTCCGCTGGTCACGTCCAGCACCACCGACTTACCTTCTTGTTCCAGGAAGATGGCCCGTATGGCAAGATCCAAACCTCTCCGAAAAATCACAGCGACTCCTCCCCCCGATCCCGGACGGCTGGGAGATGCGTACACATCGTAGCCGCCGAAGATCGGTGCGAAGGCTCGTGCTTCGGAGATTCTGGTCTCGCTGATGGCCACTACATCTATGTTTAGTGACATGAGGTCGTTGAGCAGGTGGCCCTGCTTCCATAACGACCCCAAGCCACGCGCATTTATGCTGCCTATTCTGAGTGAGGTAATGTTGAAATGGAGTGGAAAAGATGGGAAAGACCACTTACCTTACTTCTCGTAGAGGAAGGTCGGTTTCTCCATTCTTTTCACTGCTTGTTGCCTCCTCAGGAGGGATGTCCTTATAAATCCTCCTGGAGAGTGCTTGTCGGAAATCTCCGATGTCTTTGGATAGTTTTTGTTTTAGTCTCATGTACGTTTTCTGTGTGATGCGAGTGATTTGATTGTGTGGAGGTGGTGTGAACTTTTGGGTTGTTGTGTAGTCTTTTTCTGTGATGCTGGTGTTGTGTTGGATGAACTGTAATAATTGGTTGTTGTTCAAATGTAATGCTGTGTAGTGTGTATCGTTTTGGTTGTTTTGTTTTGTTTGCGTTTGTTGCGGGTTTGTTTCTGTTTCGTATTTTGGTGACTTTTGTGGTGTAGGTGATGGTGGTGTTGGGGTTAATGATGGTGATGGTGTTGGTGTTTGGGGTGACGGGGTTGGTGATGCTGGTGTGGATGGTGGCATGTCTGTCCTAACTTTTTGTTTGATAGTGTATTTGTTTCCCTCTGTATTTTGTTTTTGGAGGGGGAAGGACGAGCATTTTTTTCTTTTTTCCTGATACCGTTTCCCACTCCTCGTCGTCACAATCTGTCTCCAGTTGTGATAGGCCGGGGAGTGGAATATCCTCTACAGGCGTTAGTTTTGGTTGTGGCGTGGTGGATGGTGTAGGCGCTGGTGCTAGTTCTGGCGCGTTGGGTGGTGGTGGTGGTGGTGGTTTTGCTACTGTTGCTGGGGTTGTTGCTGTTACAGTTGCTTCTGTTGTTGCTGCTACAGTTGTTGCTGCCATCTCAGCTGCTGGTGGTGTTGATGGTTGAGTCACTGGGGTGGGTAGGAGTGTTGGCCTCATCCTTTTAGCCTGAGGGCAGAAAGCCCTTAGGTGGGTTCCTTCACCACAAACGACACACCTAGGCCTTCTGCCCTCGACAATTACGGTGAGGTGGCTGCCTTCAAGGAGGTCTATTACCTCTGGGTACTCCTCAATGCTTTTTTGGTCCGCTTGGATCAGGAGCTCCATCCCAGATCCGGACCAGTTCTCCTGCTTTTCTTTCGCTATTTTTATTATCTTGGTGTTGGCCTCGATGCCGGGCAACTATTAGCTAGGGAATTTCGATGGCCGGTGGAACGTGCGTGACCCTGATCTTTACGAATCTCTGGCCACAATAGCTTGGGACGAGTGTGAAGTCGTCACTTCTTAATGGAGCCATGGAGTGTTCTCTAGCCTCCTGTGGTGTTTCAAAGAACACGTCCACGGTTCCATACTTCTGCCCACGTCTGATGTGGGTTTTTTTTGCCCACACATGTCCCAAAACTTTTTGGATTTGGGACTCAGTTGCCCGTTCCACTCGGCGCGATTTTATATTAATTGTTCGATAAGCTTCTTCTAATTCCTCCTGAGTTACCTGAAATGCTTCGCACTGTTTTGCTACTCTGGTAAAACTCAGGGTGGTTTTCTTAATGTCATTGTTGCTGTTGTTGTTATCGTTATTTCTGTTATTATTAACTTTAGCCCAGTTGTGGTGGTGGTGGCGTCAGTGGTGTTCGGTGTGGAAGTGTTCATTTTGGTTGAATTCATTTCGATATCATGTGTTAATTTATTTTTTTCTTTTGTTTCTGTTTTCGCAGTGGTCGTGGTGGTGGGGAGGGGGACTTTAACATCTGCAGTCATTGGTAATGGCGGGAAATGAATATTGCTAAAAATATTGCTACAGCTTATATTTTTTTTAGTGTTGGCAAACGTAGTAACATTTACGATGGTGGTGTCGGTGTCCGGTGTTAGTTTGTGAGAAAGGAGTGACTGTGTGTCAGCCATAATTTTTCAAAGAAAAATGTTTTTTCATAATTATAACAATTTAAATGTTGGGCTCAAGGCCACAATCTTTTTGGGTGTCCTTTTCAGATAACAATGTATGTGCACTTATATTCAGTTAACAATAAAATTTTCCATGAATGGCAATTTTGAACAACTGAATGTAACAAACCTTTGCGGAGCTCACAATGATACGATTTACTACGTAGGTCGCTAATAATAATAATAATAATAATAATAATAATAATAATAATAATAATAATAATAATAATAATAATAATAATAATAATAATAATAATAATAATAAAGCAAGATAAATGCAACTGTAATAATAATAATAATAATAATAATAATAATACTTATTTGAGAAAACAGAATTCAGAGATCCACAGACATGGAACTGGTTGAAAAGAGGAGACCTTAAAAAGGCTACAGAAGGAATGTTAATGGCTGCGCAAGAGCAGGCCCTCAAAACGAAGTGGTTGAAACACCATATTTACAAGAAGGAGGCTAGCCCACTGTGCAGGATCTGTGGAGAGAGAGAGGAGACTGTGGCTCACAGTGTATCCGAGTGTAAACACCTAGCCCAGACTCACTATAAGGGCTGGAGACATGATGTGATGGGCAGGGTGATCCACTGGGACCTATGCAAAGTAAACACTTTACCACATTCTGAGAAGTGGTATGAGCATAACCTAGAGTCGGTGATAGAAAACGATCAGGTGAAGGTGTTGTGGGATTTTAGGATACAGACGGACAAGAAATTGCTACACAATAGACCTGACCTGGTGGTTTTAGACACTAGAAAAAAATATCGTGCCTGATTGTGGTTGTGGCCTGCCCATTCGACATGAGAGTGCAAGAGAAGGAGAGGGAGAAAATTAACCGATACCAGGACTTAAAGTGGGAGGTAAAAAGTATTTGGAACTGCCATGAAGTCAAAGTGGTTCCGATTGTCATAGGCGCAGTAGGTACTATCTCAAAAAGTTTCCAAGGGTGGTTAAAGAAAATTGGCCCCGCCACGCTTTTTGGAACGCTTCAAAAGGCATGCTTGCTGGGAACAGCAAGAACCCTCCGATACATCCCGAATATCTGAGGCTGCAGGTAGTGACTTGATATTCATTTCAACAAACTTTCCAGTTAACTAACATCAATGACTGAGACTCAAAGAACAACAATAATAATAATAGTACTATTATTATTATTATTATTACAGCTGCATTTATCTTGCTTTATGTTCATACGAGTTATCACCAAGTCACAACCAGTGACCTCAAGAGACACCAAGGTCCACCATGTTCAAGAAAGAACATACATACTCACACATGCATCTTTAGGTGTTTAGACTTGTGATGTACTTATATTGACAGGATCTTCCTTCGTATATGGGCAGTTCCCATTAGTACTATCTTTTGTATTTCTCCTATACGCGGGTTTCCTGGGATTTGCGATAAATAATCATTAGACCCCTTAGATATCATTCCCAGAGCGCCTACAACCACTGGTATTGTTTTAGTTCTCAATTTCCACATTTTTCCAATTTCTATCTCCAGGTCCTTATACTTGCTCAATTTTTCAAATGGTGTTATAGATACATTCTTGTCTATTGGAACGAACATATCAATAAGCAGACATACCCTCTTTTTAAAGTCCTTTAATATTATATCAGGTCTATTTGCATCTATTTTTATTATTATTATTATTATTATTATTATTATTATATAAGGGCGGTGGATTGGCAGTATCGGTAGAGGGTCGGACGCCATGCTTTCCAGCATAGTTACGTCCCTTTACGATCTGAGTTCAAATCCCGTCGAGGTTGACTTTGCCTTTCATCCTTACGGGGTCGATAAAATAAAGTACCAGTAATGAACTGGTTAATTGCTGGCCTTGTGCCTAAAGTAGAAATAATAATAATTATTATTATTATTATTATTATTATTATTATTATTATTATTATGATTATTATTAAACGCAGAGTTAAAGATTTTGGCCAAGGTGTTAGCAACGAGGTTGGCGCTTGTCGTCAAGGGTCTGGTGGGAGAGGCGCAGACATGCGCCATCCCGGACAGATCCATACACGACAACCTCCACCTCATGCGATATATCATAGAGAGGGTGGTTAAGGAACCTGGCAAGGGTTGGGCCCTGATCAACTTGGTCCTCGAGGCAGCCGGTTTCGGGCCCGTTTTCAGGCGTTGGATCTCAGCAATGTACAGCGACATCTACTCAGTTGTGAGGGTGAACGGTCACCTGTCGCAGCCGTTCAGCATCATGCGCTCAGTCCGCCAGGGTTGTCCCCTCTCGTCCCTCTTGTACGTATTGGCTCTCGAGCCGTTACTGCACAAACTGGGGGCCTGGAGGGGCGTCCCGCGCGAACTAGGATGCGGGAAATCCGAGTCGGCTTACGCGGACGACGTCACCGTGGTGGTGTCGAGCACCAGACACGTCCAGATGCTCGGCACCGCTCTCAAGGAATACGAAACGGTGACAGGAGCAAAGTTAAACCAGGAAAAGTCGGTGGGCTTGCAGCTAGGCACCTGGAGAGGCAAGTCCATGCCGTCCTGACAGCGTCGTGAGGCGTTGGACGGACGGACCGGCTAAATTGTTCGGGGTCTGGTTCGGACCGGACCTCCAGATGGAGAAAAACTGGAACGAGGTGACGAGCAGGATGGCCTCCCTCACCCAGAAATGGGCTGAGAGGAAGCTCTCCCTGAAAGGCCGGACGGAAGTGGCGAATGCGTACATCGCATCGATCATCTGCTACCGCCTCACCGTCGTCCCTTGCTCCAGCCCAACTCTCACCAAAATGGAGCGCCTCTTCTTCTGCTTTTTGTGGAAGGGACGCGCTCCCATGGTCAGACGATCTATCTGCTGTCAACACCCGTTGCGTGGAGGACTGGGCATGCCATGGCTGATGATGCGCAAACATGCGCTGAGGCTGCGACATCTCTGGTGCTACCTTGATGGTGAACGGGTGTGGTCGCCGTTCGCCAGGCACATTTTCCCACAGCTCGTCTCCTTGACGGAGCTGCAGTCCTGGGTCAGAAAAAGACCGAGGGATAGCGCTTGAAAACTGGAATGTCTCCAGGCGCTCACTGCTCTCTCCCAGTTGGGCACCAGTATCGGTGGAACATCCACCTCGGCGTTCTATAGAGGACTAGTGGAGGGGAAGATCGACGACGTTCTCGGAGAGATCCTGGGCGTCGAAGAAGATCAGCTGCATGCTCTCTTCCGGAGAACTTTCAACCCGGGGCCTATGGATAACTTCCAAAAATCCTTGGCCTGGCAGTGCTACCGGGGAGCGCTGCCGGTTCGAGATAAGCTCTACAGGCACGGAAGTGCCGTCAGCCGAGCCGGTCCGAGATGCGCGCATAGCGATGAAACCGTTGTGCACGCACTCGTTCAGTGCCCGAGCATTGCTGACTTGTGGAGTCGAACAGTTGCTATCACGTGTGGGACTGATTCGGTTGTCGACTGAGTCCATTGTGCAGATGGTCTCGCCGTCTTCCTTTGAGGAGGAAGGGCAGGCGGCTTTCATCTGCCTGGTGGCCATGGCGAAAGAGATTGTGTGGTGGACAAGGTTAAAAGGATTAAAGACAAACACTTTACTCTTCGGCGAATCCCTGATTAACTTTTTCAAGTTTCACTTGAAGAGGAAAATCAGGGTGGAGAGGCAAGTGCTGCCTTCTAGCAAGTTTGTTGAAAGGTGGGTGAATGTAGCGAGAATGGTCCGAGTGAACGGCCCCACTCCGAATATACGTCTGTAGCTTGAGAGATGGAAAAAATTGAGAGAGGGCATTGCCCTGGTAGTCAGGGTGGCCGTGGTCTTTTGTGTGGTTTTCGCCACGAGTAACCCTCGAAGGTTTCCCCCCTATTGGGGAATTTTTCATTGTTTCAATTTTCATTTTATTGTTTATATATATATATGTTTTATGTCTTTTTTCTTTTCTTATATAAATAATAAAAATATTTACACGTACAAAACCCACATCGTACCGTCCTGTTCTGTCTGTGATGTTTCTCTTGATGTCAGCCCTTGTGGCCAATAAAGAAATCATTATTATTATTATTATTATTATTATTATTATTACAGCGGTGGATTGACAGTATCGGTAGAGAGTCGTACGCCATGCTTTCCATCATAGTTACGTCCCTTTACGGTCTGAGTTCAAATCCCGCCGAGGTTTACTTTGTCTTTCATCCTTACGGTGTCGATAAAATAAATTACCAGTAATGAACTGGGTAATTGCTGGCCTCGTGCCTAAAGTAGAAACAATTATTATTATTATTATTATTATTGAATGCTATGGTTGACGGAGGCTCGGCTCTGTACGGTATTGTAAATTTTGAACGCTATAACAATTGTAAATTGTTTAAAACTTTTACCAACTTGTAGACAAAAACACCCTCCTCCTCGTGAGAGGGGTCTTTCTGCCCGTTATTTGGCCCTTCGGGGTTAAATAACTGCTTATTGGGGTTTTGTGCCCAATATTTATTTTAAACAAAAAAAAAAACAACATGGCTACGAAAAATAATTTTCATAGGTTACTCCCACTCATTCCGTCTTCTTCTTCCTCAATTGTCACTACAGAAGAGAGAAGATTGTCTCTCTCCCTCCCTTCTTTAAATGTGTCTCTCTCCCTCCCTTCTCTTTCGCAAGCGACAACAGAAAAGAAAAGTCTCGTGCAAAGCGTGCAAGATTTCTCCACGACGACGACGACAACGACGACGAAACAGGTGTGCGGGAAATACGAAAACCAATTTCATTCGTCTGACGTCAGGAATAATAGCAGTAGCAGCCGTAATAACAACAGCAACAGTGACAATGAAAACAACAGTAGCAGCCGCAACAGCATCAGCAGCAGCATAAACAACAACAGCATTAGCAGCAGCAACAACAACAACAACCACATCAACAGCGGCGGCGGCAGTAGTCGTAGTACCTGCAGCAACAACAAAAGAAACAGCAGCTCTGACGACGACAACAACAACAACAGCAGCAAAGAAAAACCAATCACGTTTGCAGTTATCGCGAAGAACCTGGAAACAATCCTCATAACGAATGAGGAATTAGAGGAAGCGAAGAAGATGATGACAAAAACTGGACACTGAGCAATCTGCAAGGCAGCGGAAACACTTTTTCGAAACCCAACAGCACTGTACGGTCACGTACCGTACAGTAAGTACAAAATCCCGTAGGGTGGAAAGAGCCACAGAGGCTCAAATACAAAAAGCCTTGGGGTCTGTGTGGCAGCGAAAAACACACATCACCCGAGGCAAGAAATATGCCACCGTAGACGTACTTTTTGCCACACCCCAGGAGGCAAAGGCTCAATCCGTAGTGACCCTAAGGAGCGAGGTAATGGTGTTGGTGCCCTCCTACTGCGGGCAAAAAATTGTGAGGGTCAAACTGCCCCCCCCCCCCCCCCCCCCCCCCCGGGATGGCCCGTTCTCGGCTGGCCGCGTCTGTCCTCGTCGGAATCGAGGACAAAACAACTGTACTGCAAGTACAGAAAAAAATAAGAGAAGATTGGGTCGGCACCTCCATTGAGATGTTAATCCAAACCAACCAGGAGTGCATCGAAGCTATCCCGGATATGATAGACTTCGATAACGGCACTCAACTGCCCATAAGTGTTGAGAGCAAACGCCCGAAATGCTTTCGCTGTGGATCTAAGACTCACCTCAGGGCCTTCTGCAACGAGAAGACCCTGAGAAAGGAGAAAACCCCCCTCCTTCCGAAACCGGCTCCACGGCTACGAGCAGCAGGACAAGCGGCAACCAGGAACGATAGGTCCGTGGCACCCATACCCACGCCACGGAAATCAAAAACAGCAGCAGCAGTGGATGTATTAACAACAACAACAACAGCAATACCAAATGCAGCTGCAACAGAGACTCCAGTGCAAACATCACCACCAACAACAAGTGAAAGAGTGGAGCTGGTACCCTTCCCCGACCTCACAGAATCAGACATGGAGTGTGAGGTGGGAGAGGGATGGCAAAAGGTCGTAAGAAGGCACAAACGCAGAAGCAGCGCATCGTCGCCTTTGAAAAGGGAGGAAAGAAATGAAAAAAGGGTAAAGTCTACTGCAAAGAGACTCACAGCAGCAACACCACCAACACCATCACCACCCACACTAGTACCACCATCACCACCGGCGACAACCCCACCGCCAACAACAACAACACCTTCAACACCACCACCACAAGCACCAACATCGCAAACACAACAACAAAACACACACACCCAGCAAAAACGACAAGAAAATAGCAGAACCACACCCCACCCCCAGAAATAAAATGCACAGCAATAAATACACACAACAAGAAACTAATGACTTACATAATTGAACACACAGACATTTCACAACACGACTACATAATACCAGCACCAATCAAAACGCCAACAAACATAAGACAGCTAAAAATAGCACAGAAACAATACACAAACATTATAACGAAATTCCCCAACGCAGTTAGTGATTTCAGAGACCTAGGCGGAACTATCAACCGAAGAGTATATTCAGACATACTCATAGAAGAGCCGATGACCAGCCGAAGGGACGATTCAACGGTCCCTTCACCAGACGATCAAGTGAAAAGGGTTGTAAAAACCATCCCTCCTCTACGAAAAGTACGGTAAGTGGTCTTTCCCATCTTTTCCACTCTATTTTAAACATGACCTCACTCAGAATAGGCAGCATAAATGCGCGTGGCTTGGGGTCGTTATGGAAGCAGGGCCACCTGCTCAACGACCTCAGGTCACTAAACATAGATGTAGTGGCCATTAGCGAGACCAGAATCTCCGAAGCACGGGCCTTCGCACCGATCTTCGGCGGCTACGATGTGTACGCATCTCCCAGCCGTCCTGGATCGGGGGGAGGAGTTGCTGTGCTTTTTCGGAGAGGTTTGGATCTCGCCATACGGGCCATCTTCCTGGACCCAGAGGGTAAGTTGGTGGTGCTGGACGTGACCAGCGGAGACGGACAAGCTTTCAGGCTAGTGGCCGTCTATGCCCCGACAGGAGCAGGGCGGCCTGATATCTTCCGGCGTCTGGAGACCTTTCTTGGAACGTCCCGCTCTTTAGTGTTGGTGGGCGACTGGAACGGGATCTTAGATGCACGCTGGGACTGTGTGGGATTAGCGGATAGGGGTGGAGGGTGCAAGAACCTCACCAACCTGCACAGGCGTTTAGAACTGTCTGACAGGTGCCGATTGGATTTCCCGAATGTGCCAATGTGGACTTGGACAAATCGCATAGGGTCATCCAGATCATATCTAGATATTTTGTAGGGAAATGGATAGGTCTAGCAGAGGCTGTCCACAATTCAAGATAGTCAGCTACACGGATCACAAATTCGTGATCTGTGTTCTTGATTAGATAGGCTTCATAGACGAGGACCCGGCTACTGGAAGCTAAACGCGTCCTTACTAGCGCGCAAGGCCTACAGAGACCGGATTAGCGAACTAGTTAAGCGGGCGTTGACGAGGGCCATCGTCAACAACTAGTGGTGGTTTGCTCTGAAAAGAGCGATTAGAATAGAATCCATTAGGTTTAGTAAGGCTTTAGCAATAGAGAAAAATAGAGCAGAGGGAGAACTAGTTAGAAAATTAAACGAGGCGCTTAGCAAAAGCATTGCGACCGACGTGCTTGCGGCGAAATTGGCCCTTGACCAATTCTTCAATGCAAAGCACGAAGGCTGCGTTGTCAGAGCAAGGGTGCGTGCTCTCAGACACGAGGGGTGAAAGCCGTTCAATGGGCCCGAGTGGCGGAGGCGCATCGTGGTAACAAAGCCACGATCCGGTCTTTGGTGGACCACGACGGGCGCATGCTACTCGATCCCGGGCAAATGTGTGAAGCTGTTCAGCGACACTTCGCTCAGCAGCTGTTCGGTGGCAGTGGTGGGACGGGTCGAGGGATGGACTTTAGTCTCTACCTCGACGGACTGCCGCGGCTCTCGGCCACTGAGGCGAAGTGTTGCGAAAAGCCGATAACAGCCGCTGAAGTAAGGGAGGCAATGACTGGCTAAACAAGGGGTAAATCGCCTGGTTTGGATGGTCTGCCCTATGAAATTTACGTACAGATGCCAGACTTGTTCGGAGGCCTCTTGGCGGACGTCTACTGCAACTGGCAACAGAACGGGAGAATTCCCAGTTCTGTGAGCCGAGGAGCGGTGGCACTGCTGAGAAAGGATCCGAAGAAGGGGGATAACATAGATAATTTCCGGCCCATAACTCTGCTAAAATCAGAGTTCAAGATTTTGGCCAAGGTGCTAGTAAAGAGGTTGGCGCTTGTCGTTGGTGGTCTGGTGGGAGAGGCGCAGACATGCGCCATTCCCGACAGATCCATCCATGACAACCTCCACCTCATGCGATACATCGTAGAGAGGGTAGCTAGGGAACCTGGCACGGGTGGGTCCTTGATCAATTTAGATCAGTCGAAAGCTTTCGATAGGGTCGACCATCGTTACCTAGCGGCAGTCCTGAGGGCGGCTGGCTTTGGGCCCGTCTTCAGAGGCTGGATCGCTGCCATGCACAGCGACATCTGCTCTGTAGTGAGAGTGAACAGTCACCTGTCGGAACCGTTCAACATCATGCGCTCGGTCCGCCAAGGATGTCCCCTCTCGTCCCTCTTGTACGTATTGACTCTCGAGCCATTACTGCACAAACTGGAGACGTTGAGGGGAGTCCCGCGCGAACTAGGATGCGGAAGATCCGTGTCAGCATATGCGGACGATGTCACCGTAGTGGTGTCGAACGCCAAACACATCGAGGCGATCGGCACTACACTAAGAGAATACGAAGCGGTGACAGGAGCAATGATCAACCAGGAAAAGTCAGTGGGCCTGCAGCTCGGCACCTGGAGAGGCAGGTCCATGCCGTCCAACAGCGTCGTCGGGCGCTGGACGGACGGACCGGTTAAATTGCTAGGGGTCTGGTTCGGTCCGGACCTCCAGACGGACAAAAACTGGGACGAGGTGACGAGCAGGGTGGCTTCTCTCACCCAGAAATGGGCGGAGAGGAAGCTATCCCTGAAAGGTCGAGCGGAGGTGGCTAACGCGTACATCGCGTCTGTCATCTGCTACCGCCTAACCGTCGTACCTTGTCCTAAGCCTCGCCTGACTGCGCTGGAGCGTTTGCTCTTTCGCTTTTTGTGGAAGGGACGTGCTCCGATGGTCAGGCGGTCCATCTGTTGTCAACACCCGCTACGTGGAGGGCTGGGCATGCCGTGGCTGATGATGCGCAGGCACGCGCTCAGGC
The DNA here is from genome assembly GCA_964016885.1 of Eledone cirrhosa. NCBI lineage: Eukaryota > Metazoa > Mollusca > Cephalopoda > Octopoda > Eledonidae > Eledone > Eledone cirrhosa. Next base: position 25,213,884 of record OZ024749.1, on the reverse strand, counting down.
TACGACATCTCCACCTCTTCCTCGACGGTGATCAGGTGTGGTCGCCGTTTGCTAGACGCGTTTTTCCCCAGCTCGTTTCCTTGACGGAGCTGCAGTCCTGGGTCAAGCGAAGACCGAGAGGGAGCGCCTGGAGACTGGAATGTCTTCAGGCGCTCACAGCCCTCGACCAATCGGGCAATGTGATCGGTGGAAACTCCACCTCGGCGTTCTATAGAGGATTAGTGGAGGGGAAGAGCGACGACGTACTTGGGGAAACTCTAGGCGTCGACGAAAATCAACTAGCCAATCTCTTCGGAAGAACTTTCGGGCCAGGGCCTATGGACAACTTCCAGAAATCTCTGGCCTGGCAGTGCTACCGAGGAGCCTTGCCAGTTCGGGATAAACTCTACAGGCATGGAGGTGCCGTCAGCCGGGCATGTCCGAGATGCGCGCAGGGCGACGAAACCGTCCTGCACGCACTCGTCCAGTGTCCGAAAATTGCTGACTTGTGGGTTTATGTCGAACACCTGCTGTCGCGTTTAGGACGGATCCAGCTATCATCTGAGTCTATCGTGAGGATTGCCCCGCCCTCCTCCTTTAGCCGGGAAGGGCAGGCAGTTTTTATCTGTCTGGTGGCCATGGCGAAAGAGATAGTATGGTGGACACGTTTGAAAGGGCTGAAGACGAGCACTTACCTCTTCGGTGATGCTCTGATTGACTTTTTCAAATTTCATTTGAAAAGGAAAATCAGAGTAGAGAAGGAAGTGCTCTCTTCCCAGCATTTTGTTGAAAGATGGGTGAGAGAAGCAAGAATGGCCCGAGTGAATGGGCCGACTCTGAGTATATATCTGTAACCTAAAGGTGGAAAACTGGGAGAGGGCACTTGCCTTGGTGGTCAGGGTCATTGTGGCTTTTTACTGGGCTTTCTCCACAAATGTCCCTCCGAAGTCTCCCCCCTATTGGGGAATTTTTCATTGTTATTTTTGTTACATCCTCTGTTTTTGTTTTTTACACGCAGAAATGCCCATTTGTACCGTCCTGCACTGTCCTTAATGTCCACTTTATGTAAACCCTTGTGGTTAATAAAGAAATCATTATTATTATTATTATTATTATTATTATTATTATTATTATTAGTAGTAGTAGTAGTAGTAGTAGTAGTAGTAGTAGTAGTAGTAGTAGTAGTAGTAGTAGTAGTAGTAGCAGTAGTAGTAGTAGTAATAGTAGTAAAAATAATAATAATTATAAGATGTAAATAATATATTTAAAAAAATCCACTTTGCTTTTTTTTAAATATATGTTCCAAAATTGCACTCGGCTATTCTGCAGCAGTTCTTTGAAAATAAATTGGCACTGGAATATCAATTGATTCCTACACTTTGAATGAGAAATATTCAGTAACTTCTAAACTAATTCTTCAAAACATCCAAAATTAACCACGAGAGAAGAGAACATTATTAAATTCTCAGATGTTCATGCTCACGATACACAGCGAGAGGTAACCGATCAAAATATACAATGCTGTGTAGTGGAATGGAATGCATATATGTTTATATGTATATATGCATATATATATACATATAAATATATGTTTGTGTGTGTGTGTATATATATATATATATATATATATATATATATATATATATATATATATATATATATATATATATATATATAATATATATATATATATTTTTTTTTTTTTATTATATGTTGGTTGTTTGCCGACACCTCAGTATGCAGATTGGTGCACTCGGCGAAGTACGCAGGTTGGTTTGGTTACTCCGGAGTAATGTAAAATAAAGTTATTAAGTCAAATATTTAAGATTTGGCTTCGTTTATTAAAGATGTACTGCTATATATATTTCGGTGACAGCCATCATTGGCGGTGACATCTTCAGGCAGTTCGAATTGGTGTGGTAGAGACAGGTACACATGTTGTTAAAGTGTTTTACTCCGTCAAAACTCCGATATGTCCAGCTCCTGGTTGGGTTGTTATTTCTCTAAGGAAATATGATCCCTTTATTTTATATATATATATATATATATATAGATATACAATGATATTAAATAAACGGAAACTATATTTATAAAACCATATTTATTCTATTATATATATTTCAAGGGTACCAAAGTTTTGGTACGCTATCATCAGATATAATACGAAGTGTGTTTTATACATTTTGAATATTATACTCCAGAAATATGTCGAGTGCTCTGAATCAGTTATAAACATTTATATTTGCTGAACTACCAACAAATTGAATAACCCTTCTGTTTATATACATATATTTGCATGCTTGTGAATCGTTGCAATACATTGCATTGTGTGTGATTATAAGCGAGTGTGCATATGTATCTATTTTTTGTTTATAGCATGCATAGACACATACACACGCACACTTATATATATATATATATATATATATATATATATAAATATATGCGCGTGTGTATGTGCCTGGTATAAATGTTTAAGGAATGAATGCGTAAGAACACACACACATATATATATATATATATATATATATATATATATATATATATATATATATATATATATATATATATATATATATGTATATATATATATAAACGGGAAAAATGAAACGAAATTTCATTTCCCACTCTAAGTACGGCTGTTGAACGTATATACTTACCTTTTGCATATTAACAGCTGAGAAGCCCAATTTGCATATCGAGTGTGTTAATCGGCCGGGTGCACCGAAAACGATAAACGGAGAAAATGAAACGAAATTTCATTTCCCACTCTTAGTGCAGCTGTTACTTAAATATAAGTATGTACACGTACATACACATATGTATACAGACGTACAGTAGTATGTATATATATATATACATACATGCACACATATATATATATATATATGTACGTATGGATTTACCGAACATTTATTATAATGCTGGGTGTGTTTGTAAACAAACATCCCGTATTAAGCCGTAGTGTCCAGCAACCATCGTTGCTCGTTTGTTCAACACTGACAAAGGAACGCTTTACTAGTTTCAAGCTTATTAGCTATCGTCAGCAACGTATACCTTCCTGCCATATTGTTGAACGTATATACTTACCTTATGCATATTAACAGCTGAGAAGCCCAATTTGCATATCGAGTGGGTTAATCGGCCGGGTGCACCGAAAACGATAAACGGAGAAAATGAAACGAAATTTCATTTCCCACTCTTAGTACGGCTGTTACTTAAATATAAGTATGTACACGTACATACACATATGTATACAGACGTACAGTAGTATGTATATATATATATATATACATACATGCACACATATATATATATATGTACGTATGGATTCACCGAACATTTATTATAATGTTCGGTGTGTTTGTAAACAAACATCCCCTATTAAGCCGTAGTGTCCAGCAACCATCGTTGCTCGTTTGTTCAACACTGACAAAGGAACGCTGTACTAGTTTCAAGCTTATTAGCTATCGTCAGCAACGTATACCTTCCTGCCAGATTGTTGAACTGGACACTACGGCTTAATAATACGGGATGTTTGTTTACAAACACACCGAGCATTATAATAAATGTTCGGTGAATCCATACGTACATATATATATGTGTGCATGTATGTATATATATATACATACTACTGTACGTCTGTATACATATATGTATGTACGTGTACATACTTATATTTATATATATATATATATATATATATATATATATATATGATAAATTGAAACAAAATGAAAACGAAATTTCATTTCTCACTCTTAGTATGGCACTTACTTAAATGTAAGTATGCATGTATACGTACATACATATATGTATACAGACATACAGTAGCAAGCACATATATATATATATATATATATATACATATATATATACATATGCATACAGGTACACATACATATATGCACGTACCAGTTTAGCGGCGCTTATTATAACGTCGCTTTGTTCGTTTGTTGAACAAAAAGGTGACGTGGTTGCCTTAACACCGTATGGCATAAATTCAGGCTGTTCAGTTTGTTTACAAACGAACAAAGCGACGTTATAATAAGCGCCGCTAAACTGATACGTGCATATATGTATGTGTACCTGTATGCATATGTATATATATATGTATATATATATATATATGTGCATGCTACTGTACGTCTGTATACATATATGTATGTACGTATACATGCATACTTACATATATATATATATATGTATATATATATATATATATATATATATATATATATATATATATATATATATATATATATATATATATATATATATATATATATATATATATATATATATATTTATATATATATATACCTACACATACACCAGGTTTGTTTCGCCTGTGCATGTATATGAAATACTTATATGTGTGTTTTTTGCCCAATTGTATTCATCTTAATATTAAAAAAAAATCAATTTGGATTTCTTTTTCTTCATCATATTTCACTGCATAATGAGGTGGAATGTCCGGGGAAATTATATAATACTACATTGGAAATACACGTGATAAGTCACACGTACACTGACACCTACACACTCACTCACACGCACATTCAAATACACGTGGCGACATGTACACACATCCACGCACACGGCAAACTACAATTATAAACTTATAAGCAACGGAGACATAAAATAATAGCACAACAAAAAATATAGAAATAATTTGAACAATATCTATAATAATTGTTTCTACTTTTGGCACAAGGCCAGCAAATTAGCCAGTGTATTACTGGTACTTTATTTTATCGACCCCGTAAGGATGAAATGCAAAGTTAACCTCGGCGGGATTTGAACTCAGAATGGTAAGGGCCGTAACTCTATGCGTCAAAGCATGACGTCCGACCCTCTACCGATCCTGCCAATCTGCTGCCCTTAACAATATCTATAATAATAACATCAACAACAATTGTAATGATTAGTAGAGCGAAAGATATAATTGGCAATAACAACAACACCATCAACAACAACAACACCACAAACAACCACACCAACAACAACACCAGCACCAATAACATCAACAACATCAACAACAACACCAGCACCAATAACAACATCAACAACAACACCACAAACAACCACACCAACAACAACACCGGCACCAACAACAACAACATCAACAACAACAACACCCAATCAACCACACCAACAACAACACCACAAACAACAACATCAACAACAACACCAGCACCAATAACAACAACAACACCAGCCCCTACAAGAACAACATCAACAACAACACCAGCACCAATAACAACAATATCCTCAACGTTAGCAACAGCAACGATGATAATGATTAATATAGTGAACAATATAATTGGCAATAACAACAACAACATCAACAACAGCAGCACTACAAACAACAACAACATCAACAACAACACCAGCACCAATAACAACAATATTCTGAACGATAGCAACAACAACAATGATGATAATAAATAAAGCCAAAATAAAACATAATCATCAACAACAGCAACTACCACAACCGCAAAGTCAACAACAACAGTATCAATAACAACAACAAAACCGACAACAACAAAAAACAATATCAACAACAACAATATCAGCAAGTAACAGCAATAAACTACACAAAAACAACATTAACAACAACAACAACGAAAACAACGCCAACACCAACAACAGCAGCAGCAGCAGCAGCGCCACCTACAATAATAACAACAACGGCCATTTCAACACAACAACAATAACAACAAAAACAACAGAAATGGCGACATCAACAACCATAACCACAACAACAATAACAACAACGCCAACAACAAAAATGGCAATAGGAAAGTCAACAACAATAAAAAGCACAACTGCAACAACAATAACAACAACCACCACGACAACAACAATAACAATAACAACAACCACAACAACAACAGCGAAAACAACAACAATAACAACAACCACACCAACACCAATAACACCAGCAACCACAAGAACAACAACAATAACAACAACCACAACAACAATAAGAACAACGACAACAACAACAATAGCAACAACCACAGTAACAAAAAACCACAACAACAACACCAACAATAACAACAACAACAACAACAATAACAACAACGACAACAACAACAATAACAACAACCACAATAACAAAAACCACAACAACAATACCAACAACGACAACAACAACAATAACAACAACCACAACAACAATAACAACAACGACAACAACAAGAATAACAACAACCGCAATAACAAATACCACAACAACAATACCAACAACGACGACGACAACAACAACAACAACAATAACAACAACAATAACGACAACAATAACAACAGCAATTAGAAAAGCAGGAAATCAACAATACAAACAAACAATAAAAAAATAATGAACAAAATCAATAACAACAAATCGATATTGACATAAGCTGTAAGTAAATAAGCAATAAGTGCCAACAGTTATTGTTTCGATTTAACTGTATCGATTAAATTTTAAATGATCATCTCTTGTGGTCTTCCTAATTTCCACCCTCTCTCTCTCTCGGTCTCTCTCTCTCTATCTATCTCTTGTGGCGAAAATGGCCCGGGTGAATGGGCCTTCTCTGTATATAACCCTGTGTGTTGAGGAAGATAAACAGAGGGAAGACGGGAACACCTACAAAATGTGATCCTGGTGGTGAGGGTTGTTCTATCCACGGGGTGTAAACAACCCTGCAATAGTGTTACCTCCTCCCATAATGGGGATTTCAATTGTTTTATTTTTATATAGTTTATTTTCATTTATCATTGTTAAAGATTTTATGAAAACCCCCGACGTCACGTCTTGTGTGTCCCATTTGTGTGCGCCCCTGTGGCAAATAAAGAAAGATATCTGCCTCTATCTATCTCTCTATCTATCTGTCGGCACCTTCCTGGAGGAGTACGAAAAGTTCACAGGGGCTAAGCTGAACCGGGACAAGTCGATCGGTTTGCAACTCGGCACGTGGAAGGGCAGACCGATGCCCTCCGATGGCGTCGTCGGACGCTGGATGGAGGGCCCGGTGAAGTTGCTCGGGGTCTGGTTCGGACCGGACCTCCAGGTGGAGAAAAACTGGGCGGAGGTTACGAACAGGGTGTTTGCACTGACCCAGAAGTGGGCCAGTTGCAAACTATCCCTGAAAGGTCGGGCGGAGGTGGCGAACACTTATATAGCGTCCGTCATCTACTACCGCCTGACCGTAGTGCCCTGCCCAAGGGAAACCCTCACCAAGATGGAGCGCGCGCTCTTCCAATTCCTTTGGAAGAGGCGGGCTCCTATGGTGAGGAGATCCATCTGCTGTCAACACCCTTCGAAAGGAGGGCTGGGGATGCCGTGGCTAATGATGCGTAAACACGCATTAAGGCTACGGCACCTCTACGTATTCCTCACCGGACAACCGGTGTGGGCCTCGTTTGTGAGACGAACCTTTCCCAGACTCGTCTCACTCACCGAGCTGCAATCCTGGGTCAAGCAAAGACCGAGAAAACTGGGCGCCTGGCACACTGAGTGTGCCCAGGCGCTCACCGCCCTCTGGCAGGCGGATTCGGTTATCAGTGGAGACTCCACCGCAACATTCTATAGAGGGCTGGTACGCAGCAGGTGCGACGACGCCCTCGGAGAAACCCTAGACATGGAGGAAGACGAACTGGCCAGCCTGTTCGGTAGGACATTCAGCCCGGGACCTATGGACAACTTCCAGAAGTCCCTGGCCTGGCAGTGCTACCGAGGGGCTTTACCCGTTCGAGAAATGCTCTACAGACACGGGCGCCCGGGTAGAGACGCCGCCAAAAAGATCTGTCCCAGATGCGTGAGCGACGAGGAAACCGTTGCACACGCATTGGTACACTGCTCGGGCGTAGCCGATCTGTGGGGCTATGTCGAACAACTGCTGTCAAGGGTGGGACCGATCCGGTTGACCACCGAGTCTATTGTAATGATCAAGCCGCCTCCCCCCTTCAAAGATGAAGCAGAGGCGGTGTTTCTGTGAGTAATAGCCATGGCGAAAGAGATTGTATGGTGGACGCGTCTGAAAGGACTGAGGTCAGGCACCTTTCTCTCTGGCCAACAACTGGTCCGTTTCTTCCGATATCATTCTGGAAGAAGGATCAGGATGGAGAGAGAGGTGCTGCACCCCAGTCGTTTTTATGAAAGGTGGGTGAAAGTGGCGAGAATGGCCCGTGTGAATGGGCCTTCTCTTTACATAAGCCTGTAGGTGGAAAAGAGGAAGGAACGAGGGAGCACCCCCTCTCTGTGCTCCTGAGGAAAAGGGTTGCACACTTTTTTCGGGGGTGTGTGCGACCCCCCAAGGCGCCTCCTCTCTATTGAGGATTTTGTTATAAATTTTATTTTTTGTTATATCTTATTTTATTTTTATATTTTGTTATTGCCTCCTCCTTATTGAGGACGCCTTTTTGTGTAAACTCCCCCCTTTGTACTTGTCCCACTTTTGATGCCCTGGTGGCAAATAAAAGAAACATATCTATCTTTGTTTCAGAGAGAGGGGCACCACCCCAGCCAGTTTTATGAAAGGTGGGTAAAAGTGGCGAGAATGGCCCGTGTGAATGGTCCTTCTCTCTATATCAGCCTGCAGGTGAAAAAAGTAGAGGAAGAAGGGAGCGCCCTCTCTTTATGCTCCCGAGGAGAACGGCTGCACATTTTTTCGGGTGTGTGTGCGACATTTTTTTCGGGTGTGTGTTGACGACTTCGATTGTTTTATTTTATTTGTTATATTTTTGTACTCGTTTTATTGTATGTAAACTACCCCCCACCCTGTATCTGTCCCTTTCTTTTGTGCTCAGGTGGCAAATAAATAGAAACTTATCTAACTTTCTATCTATCTAACTATCTCTCTATGTATATCTCTCGCTCTCTCTCTCTTTATATATATATATATATATATATGCAAAAGTTTTATTTAAATTGTTGGGATACAACAAGCAAATATTTTTATAACTGATATAAAGCACTCGACAAATATTTGGAGTAGATATACGATATTAATAAATGGAAACTATATTTATAAAACCATATTTATTTCATTATATATATTTCAAGGATACCAAGTTACATTGTGGTATGCCTTCATCAGACAAAATACAATATATAACAGTTTTAAAAATAGACATTGACGTACCCCTTTTAAAAAATTGACCGTTGTTTTTGGAGGCCATCAGGATAGTGATTTGTTTACTTTAGTAAGTCATAGTGTTAAGAGTAAGTAAAAAGATGGAGAGATAGAGAGAAACGTGGAGAAAAGAAAGGGAGAGATAGATAAAGAAAAAGAAGAAAACAAAAAGAAAAGAGAACATTTTAAAGATTTTTAAAAAATTTTTGAACATTTAAAAAAAATTTTTTAAAGATTTTTTTAAAATGTTTAACATTTTTTAAATTTTTTTTTAAATTTCTTTATTTTTATTTTTATTTTTAAACTTTTAAATATTTTGATATCTGTAGAATCCTTGTTTTTTAAGTTATATTGATATAATATTTTATTTTTTATTAGATTTATATTTTTTTTATTAGATTCATTTTATTTATTTTGTATTAGATTCATTTTATTTTTCATTCTATTTTTTATTTTTATTTTTATTTTTATTTTTATTTTTATTAGATTTGTTTTTATTAGATTTGTTTTTATTCTGATAGCCTCTCATAATTTTTATTAGATTTATTTTTTATTCTGATAGCTTCTCATAATTTTCAAAAGTTTGTCCTTTCAATATCTTGATTAAAATATACGTAAGATTAATTTCTATACAAAATATATTAAACATTTTTTTTTAACTTAAAATATTCTATAATATTTTGGGATATTTTAGTATTTTGATATTTGTAGAATTCGTTTGCTTTTTAAGTTATATTGATATAATTATATTTCCAAAATATAATCCTTTTGTATTTTATATACTCAATTGTACTATGTTATATGTTGATTACGGCTAATGTATCTAATGTATATATGCGCGTGTTCACATACATATACATGTGTTATATGCTTTTTTATGATTATATGTCTGTTTGTATATATGCATGAGTGACGCGTGTATACCAATTGAAGATGCACGCACATATCTATTCATGTATAGCTAAGAATTATGGATGTGAATGTACAGGCTTACACAACGGTCAATTTTTTAAATGGGGTACGTCAATGTCTATTTATAAAACTGTTATATATTGTATTTTGTCTGACGAAGGCATACCATAATGTAACTTGGTATCCTTGAAATATATATAATGAAATAAATATGGTTTTATAAATATAGTTTCCATTTATTAATATCGTATATATATATATATATATATATATATATATATATATATATATATATATATATATATAATATAAGATCAAAAGATGGTTAAAATAGTTCCAAGTATTTTATTGTGCGCATTTCAAAAACAAATATCATCATGGGATGATATCTGCGTTTTCATCAGATAAAATAGGGATACATGATATGAAGGTTAAAAAACACTATTGAATAGTGAAGTTTTAAATCAAGTGTTTTTTAAGCTTCATATCATGTATCCCTCTTTTATCTGATGAAAACGCAGATATCATCCCATGATGATATTTGTTTTTGAAATGCGCATATTGAAATACTTGGAACTCTTTTAACCATCTTTTGATCTTATATTATTTATACTCCTGTCCTACAAACTGTAGAGTGCTATTTATCCGATATTTGCATTGCTTTATTGTGCTACAATAAAACTCAGCTCCTACATTATATATATATATATATTTATATATATATATATATATATATATATATATATATTGTCTGACTATTCTATATATCTATCTATCTATCTATATATCTTGCAATTTCTCTATATGTCAATCCATTTCATCGAATAATCTCTCCATCTATTTATCTACCAATGTATCTAACTATATATCTACCAATCAATATATCTCACAACCTCTCCCTCTATCTATATATCTATCTATCTATCCAACTCCTTCTACCTATCTATCCACCCCTTCTCTTTATTTATCTATGTAGCTATCTGCCAGTCTATCCATCTATCATTTCATTTTTATATGGTCTCCTTCAACATCCCATCACCTCATTAACTTAATAACAATCTCTCTCCTTCCACTTATATTATTATCCTCATCACTTTCATCATCACCATCATCATCACCACCACCACAACCACCAAGATCATGACCATAAACAATATTACAATCATCATCAACATCATACAAGAAATTATTCCGCCAATTTTGCAGAACATTCAAGATGGATGCAAAGGTCTATCTCCTGTGTAATTGAACAATTATTTCCCCTGTGACCTCTTCAAATCTAAACCTTATCAACAACAACAACAACAGCACCAACAACGGCAGCAGTAGCAACAACAGCAGCAACAGCAGCAGCTGTGGCAAAAAAAACAAAAATAACAATAATAATATGAATCAGAAAATACCAACATAATATCAATAATAATAATAATTGTGTCTACTTTAGGCACAAGGCCAGCATTTACCCAGTGCATTACTGGTACATTATTTTATCGACCCCGTAATGATGGAAGACAAAGTCAACCTCGGCGGGATTTGAACTCAGATCGTAAAGGGACGTAACTATGCTAGAAAGCATGGCGTCCGACCCTCTACCGATACTGCCAATCTACCGCCCTCATAATTGTTTCTACTTTAGGCACACGGCCAGCAATTATCCAGTGTATTACTGGTACTTTATTTTATCGACCCCGTAAGGATGAAAGGCAAAGTCAACCTCGGCGGGATTTGAACTCAAATCGTAAAGGGACGTAACTATGCTATGAATTAATAATAATAATGTTTTCTAGTATAGGCTCAAGGCTAGTAATTTGGGGGGAGGGGAAAGTCGATTAAATCGACCCCAGAACGTTACTGGTACTTTATTTTATCGAACCCGTAAGGATGAAAGGCAAAGTTAACCTTGGCGGGATTTGAACTCAGACCATAAATGTGAGTATAATTGTTTCTACATTTACCACGAGGCCTGCAATTTGAAGGAGAATGGAAAAGTCAATTAATCGACCCAGTGCATTACTGGTAATTTATATAATTGATCACATATGTACGAAAGGCAAAGGCAACCAAGGTGGGATTTGAACACAAAACATACATGGCCGTAAGTAAAATATATGCCGCACAGTATGTTGTTAGATGCTCTACCGATGCCGCAATCATTCATATCGATAATAGTTATAATAAATTTATTCAGAAGCAAAAAAAAAAAATTATAAAACCTTATTTAGTAAGAAATATAAAAAAATGGGGAAACAAAAGCAAAGAAAGAATATGGAAACATAGAAAAAAGGAGGGAAAGAAAGAAGAAAAAGAACGGGAAAAGGAGGGGTAGGCAAGAGCTCTGGTGTCACAGGAGAGAGTGGGGAGGCTGATTGGATGTTGGGCCTAGGGCAAGGATGAAGAGTTCTGCGCCCCACGTATAAGACGTCAATAGCCACCCGACCTCGAAAAAATATTAATATTGGTATTGAAGTTAATGAGGAGTATGATGATGGTGTTGGTTGTCGTGTTGTTGGAATGTTATCATGTTGATGATGATGAAGGATTGGTGGCGGTCATCATTATGCCTTCTTTTAAGGCATAAAACCCATCATTTAGAAGAAATTTATTAAATCGACCTCAGTCCATTACTGGTATTTTATTTTATCGACCCCGTAAGGATGAAAGGCAAAGTTAACCTCGGCGGGATTTGAATATGTGATGTTGGTGAATATGATGATAATGGCTATTATAGTGTTCGGAGTAGTAGTGAGTATTTTTTGATGATGATGATGATGAGGGTAATGATGAAGGTTAAGATATTGGTGATGTTAATGTTGATGATGATGATGATGATGGTACGGATGGTAATGATGAAGGTAATAATGTACAGTACAAGTAACGCACTGGAGTTGATTTATTTGGCTTTGACCTCCCACAAAATTGTTGGGCTTGTACTTAAATCAGACACCCTTATTTCGAGAGTGAGGGCAGTTGTTTGAGAGAACCCTTAGAATATCGAACAAAATGCATTCTGTTATTTGTTCCTGGTCTTTACATACTGAATTTGAATCTCTCCGTGCCTACCTTGGTCTTATATCCTTCCGTTGTCGATAAAATAATGTAACAGTCACGAACAAGCCTCACTACGAATTGTTGACCTTCTGCCAAATAGAGGAATCATTGTTTATAGAGGGCGATAAAATAAAGTACCAGATAATTTCAAACAGCTCAGTGAACTTCTTGATCGGTAACGTTTTATGATACATCTAGAGGGGTTCATTATATTTCGAAAATCGAGCCAGGCCCTACGTTTGATACAAGGTCGGGGGCACTGACCCTTTTTTCTCAAACTAAACAATAACAAAAGAAATAAATAACGAAACAATAACGAAACAAAAAATAAAATAAAATAAACCAATACAGCAACAACGTTTGTGTCCGTCCTTACAGACAAAGCTTATAATCATTTCTGCCAATTTTACTAAAAGAACAAAAAGAAATCGGTAACATCTATTTTTCAAAATAGAGACCTATATTTTCATGAAAGACAGTAAAAATGTTTATGCTTGCTAAAATGGGTCATTTGAGAGTCAAACCGGCTAAAACTGGCAGGTAGCCACCAGAACCAATCATACTATTACATGAAATTC
>OZ024749.1:25182748-25197748 GCA_964016885.1 Eledone cirrhosa | reverse complement strand
CTTCCTTTTGCTCTCTTCTTCAACCTACAGGTTTATATACAGAGAAGGTCCAATCACTCGGACCATTTTTGCCACATTCACCCACCTTTCAGTAAATTTACTGGCGTGCAGTGCCTCTCTCTCCACTCTGATTCTCCTTCTAAAGTGGTACCTAAAGAAGGGAATGAGTTGTTGTCCGGAGAGAAAGGCATCTGTCCTCAGCCCTCTCAATCTCGTCCACCATATAACCTCTTTCACCATAGCAACTATACAGAAGAAAACCGCCTCTCTTTCGTTTTTGAAGGAGGTTGGTGGTTTGATCCTTACTATGGACTCGGCAGTCAACTGGATCTGTCCCATAAGCGACAGCAGTTGTTCTGCGTAGTTCGGTTACGCCCGGGCAGTGTACAATTGCGTGCAAGACAGTTTCAATGTCCTGCCCGCATCTTGGACACGTCCTCTTGGAAGGATCCCTGCCGGGGCGTCCGTGCCTGTATATCTTGTCACGAACTGGTAGAGCTCCTCAAGTAGCACTGCCAGGCTAGGGATATCTGGGAGTTGTCCATAGGTCCTGAGCGGAAAGTCCTACCAAACAGACTGGTGAGTCCGTCGTCTTCGACGCCTAGAGTCTCTCCGACCACTTCGTCGCCCTTGTGGTGTACTAACTCTCTATAGAATGTCGAAGTGGAGTATCCACCGATTGCCGTGCCCACTCACAACGTTATTATTGTTGGAGGCGTCTATGGAGAAGGGAAAATACTATAGATATTGATGCAATTTAAATACACGTCAAGGGATATTTTATTATACAAGGCCATGACCAGAAATGCATTCATAAATCGTCCAGGAAATGACTGGACTAATAAAACACAAGAGGTATTCAAATTATGAGAACATCTCTATGAAGAAGGGTTTCTGATTTAGGCAGAAGCCCAGCAATAGTAGGGGAGGTTAAAGTCGATTAAATCAACTTCAATACGAGATTGGTACTTTATTTTATGGACACTGTAAGGATAGAAGGAAAAACTAAACTTCGCGGGTTTTATGCCACGAAACATGTTCTCCGACGCTCTACCGATACTGCCAGTTCACTGCTCGAATAATTGTTTCAGCTTTAGGCACAAGTCCAGCAATTTGAAGGAGATGGGCAAGTCGATTAAATCGACCCCAGTGTAGTACTGGTGCTTTATATTATCAACCCCGTACGTATAATTGACAAAGCTAAGCTCAGCGGGATTTCAACTCAGAACGTAAAGGCCGGAAACTCTATGCCACGAAGCTCGTATCCGATGCTCTAACGATACTACCAATCCCCCAAAACGTACGATTGTTGTTTCTACGTTCGGCACAAGGCAAGTAATTACCCAGTACATTACTGGTCCTTTATTTTATCGACCTCGTAAGGATGAAAGACCAAGTTAACCAACGATAATTGTATCTCCTTTCGGAACAAGGCCAGTAATTATCCAGTACATTACTGGTACTGCTGCGAAGCTCGTTGCCCAATGCTCTACCGATACTGCCAATCCACAAAACCTACGATGATATCAGGAGGGTAGGTACTGGGATTTGGTATCTAACTACACCTTTTCTAGTTTGGAAAGGGAAGGTTCTGAAATATAGACAACTAATTTATTAACACTCACTAAAAAAAAAATGAATGAATTTTTCAAATGCCTCAAACACGCATGTATACAAGTTTACATACACTCAGACAAACACAGGCATACACACACACATATATCTATATATTTCTCTCTCTGTCTTTCTCTCTCTATATATATATATATAGAGAGAGAGAGAGATGTATATCTATACATATATATATATATATATATATATATATATATATATATATATATATATATATATATATATATATATGTATGTATGTATGTATGTATAGATATACATCTATATATATATATATATATATATATATATATATATATATGTATGTATAGATATATATCTATATATATATATGAATATATATATATATATATATATATATATATATATAATATATATATATAACAAAAATATAAATCACCGATATATATTACAAGTATATCTACATAAATAAATATACGCTAAAATACATACATAAATTCATACACATACACACACATACAGACGTACATATACACACATATACATACATACATGCATACATACATTTTTTCATAAACTCATATACATACACACACATACAAACATACATATACACACACACATACATGCATACATACATATATACATAAACTCATATACATACATACATAAAATCAAATACATACATTATATGAAATCTAATAAAACATACAATATTTTCTGGTGGGATTTTTTTTCCTGGAGTTATTTATGAACACCAATGCTACGCATGACTTTCAACATAAGCGAATTACTGACTACATCATGTACATGCCAAGAATATTGTAATAATAATATATATACGTGTATATATATATACACACAAACACACACTCACATACACAGGTATATATATATATATATATATATATATATATATATATATATATATATATATATATATATATATGTGTGTGTGTGTGTGTGTGTATTTGTATGCATATATATATATTTATATGTATGCAGTAGTATAAAATGTGTCAATTTTAGAAAATACCCGTACGTCTAATTCTTTTGACTTTTACTTAAAGCATATTATTTCTCTTTTATTTATTAAAGAAATATATCATCAAATATATGAGAGAACTAATGCAGGCAGCAATAAGTATGTGTTAAAATATGGAAAAGTATATATATATATATATATATATATATATATATATATATATATATATATATATATATATAAGAATTAGTATATCTACCAATATATATATATAGATGTATACCTATGCAAGCAAATATATAGGTTTTGTCTTAGTAACTTTGTAGTTCAATGCAAGGGGATGCATATATACATATATATGTGTGTATGTCTGTGTGTGTGTGTGTGTATATATACACTTATATATATGTATATATTTACATACACACATATATATACATGTACCTATTAATATATATATTGAATAAACATATGCAAATTAGATTTAAATATATATATCTATATATAGACGGTAGGTTCTATGAACATTTTACAAAATAGATTTTTTCTAAATAAATCATATTTCATATTGCAGACGCGTTTTTGGTATATTTCAGTACTCGCATATTATCTCTCTCTCCCCCATTTCTCCCTATCTCCCTTCCGCTCTCTTTCCCTTTGACTCTCCCCGTCTGTCTTCCCCTCTTCATTTACTTCTATCATAGTACTCGCCTACATACATACGCAAACATTGTTGTACAATTTCATATACCTCTCTCTCTCTCTCTGTCTATATATATATATATATGTGTGTGTGTGTGTTTGTGCGCGCGCGTGTGAATAATAGGCAAAACAAATACACACCAAATAAATAATATCTAGATATTAAAGTGCAAAAATACATTTAATAAATAAATATTATCTCGGCAAACATGACTGATTCTGGCACAACGTAATATATACAGTATATATACCTCTTTTACTATTTTACCTGTTCCAGCCATCCGACTGAGGCCATGCTATGCTGGGGCACCGCCTTTGGTATATATATATATAACGAAGGAAGTGTGGTAAGGAACCAGATGGACCATAACCAGAGTCCAGAAATATCCGTCGAAACGCCTTGAGCTCCGCCGTCCGGATTTAACATTCTCCTATGTATGTATGTATGTATGTATGTATGTATGTATGTATGTATGTATGTATGTATGTATGTATGTATGTATGTATGTATTATGTATGTGTGTGCGTGTGCGTGTGTGTATGTGTGTGTGTGTGTCGTTGTTTTAACCGTCAGCAGTTGAAGTACAATGATAAGGAATTTCGGACAAAGGAAATACATACATTTACGACTCATATAGAGATCGGTGGGCCAAACCCGGCTGATGGCGGGTGAAGACAAAATATGAGACACATATTATCGCCTGTTTTGCTTGCAAAGATTTTTATAGAGGATTCATGCCGGAGATTAAACTACTAATCACAACGAGACATTGAAATATCTAATTCCTGCAATAATGAAATTAATATTTAATCTGGCGTTTTAATTAAAACTTCATCGAGGTATACCTCAGATCAAAATGTTAATCATATCAAATGGACGTTTGATAGAAATCTAGTTTCAAGGATTCTCTGAAATGAATGTAAATGAGATGCTTGAATAACGCTGATAATTAAAACGATCAATTTGGTCGTGATAATTAATCTTCTTGTGTATTATATAATATATAGAAGGTAGAAAGGTAACATGGTTGCGAGCTATCGTTTTCGTTTTTAGAAATAACATGATTTCATAACACTAAGTGGTATTAAACTGAATCTATGTGATATATATATATATATGCACGTGTGTGTATATATGTATATGTATGTTTGTGTATATATATATATATATATATATTTATATATATATATATATATATATATATATATATATATATATATATATATATATATATATATATATATATATATATGAGAGTATTGAAGTTTACTTGAAGCATTGTGGAACAATAAGTAAATATCTTTAAGTCGTTTGGAAGCCTCGACAATGCAAATGGGTAAATCTCCGGGTAACAAGGTCCGGTGGTGGAGAGAGATGTAAGTAGGTGTATGTTGAGATGCGTGGTGTGTATAAGATGTGTGAGATGTGTAGAATGAAGGGAAGATTATAAAGGATAAAATAAAAATAACAACACAAGAGAGAGTTACCTTGGGAGAGATTTAATAGTCCCTATATATTTCGGATTCACATCCATCAACTGGGGTTTTTCAAAACAACAAACAGCGAAGGACGCGTTCCGGACTTGTCCGACAGACAACCGTTTCCCCCACCCCGGAAAAACCCCCAGTTGATGGATGTGAATCCGAAATATATAGGGACTATTAAATCTCTCCCAAGGTAACTCTCTCTTGTGTTGTTATTTTTATTTTATCCTTTATACTCTTCCCTTCATTCTACACATCTCACACATCTTATACACACCACGCATCTCAACATACACCTACTTACATCTCTCTCCACCACCGGACCTTGTTACCCGGAGATTTACCCATTTGCATTGTCGAGGCTTCCAAACGACTTATAAATATGTATATATATATATATATATATATACATATAACGAAGGAGGTGTGGTAAGGAACCAGATGGGCCATAACGCAGCAGAGTACACAATACTTAGGGTAGTAGAATGGGGTTAAACATGTTCCTATATATATATATATTTATATATATATATATATATATAAATATATATATATATACAGACACACACGCGTATATGTATATATGCGCGCGTGGGTGTGTGGGTGTGTGTTGGAGGTATGGCTGGAGGTAAATATATATACGGAAAAACAAAGGAGTTTATTTTACAAATATATATATTTTTTGTATCGATATGTTACGCGCGTCTCGCTGGGGATTAGCTTAGGTTCACCCATAGAAGTTAACGATCTGATCTTTCAGACAGGTAATTCAATGAAGAACTGGCGTGCAGACATAAAGGTAGGATTGCACTTATAACCTCGTCAACGTAAACCAAGTTGTGCCATAGATATGTGTATATGTGCGTATTTGTGTGAGTGTAAAAGCATCAGGAATTAATAGAAATAGGCAGGCATAGCCCATAAATATGTTGTATTCATTCTTACGGAGTTTGTCAACACTCTGCCCTCAATGTTATAAAATCACATTATTTCCAAAAATGAAACCGATATCAACCATGTTACCTGTCTACTTCTATATTTCATATACTCCACAAGAAGATTAATTAACACATCTAAATCGATCGTTTTAATTATCATCGTTATTCAAGCATATCATTTACATTCATTTCGTAGAATCTTTGAAACACTATTTCTATCAAATGTCTATACGATATGATTAACATTTCGATCTGAAGTTTAGATCGACGAAATTTTAATTAAAATCCGAGCTTAAATATCATTTTCAATTTTTTATACACTTGACTAGATAACAAAGTGTATATGCTTCCAGGGACAGGAAGGTAGATGAATTTCACCTTTGAATATTGCATAACACCATTTCTGGCAGGAATGGAATGAAATGACGATAAGAAAGGGTTGAATTCCTTTGATAAGAGATTATTTGTAGATATATGACGATTGCAATTGAAAGCTTTCGCAAATTCTCTTTGAAATTCTCCACCTCTGGTATTAAAGACATACATAATTTTCTCTGAAATTCTTCTATACAGATGAGATATGGAAATGCCAATCAGACTTATTTGTAACTCTCCGACTGAACCAGGTTTCGTTGCTCATCAGGCAGAAGAGGGCAAACTACCGATATATCGGTAACACTCTGTAGCATTAGAGTCTCCCAGCGCTCTTGGTCAATGGACTGCGTCTCCTTTCACAAATATCTGAGTGGGGTGAGCAACAAACAGGAGCGAAACTCGCGAACGGGAGCGGTTATTCCTACGTGTCTCCTTCACCATCTACTTGTTCAACGTATTCATCTGTCCATGATCTCTTCATTTGACCCGTTGTGTAACATAGTCTCGCTCCGGTGACATATACACATACACCCACCTACATACGCCCACCTGCATACGCTCATACGAACACACACATGCCTAAATATATATATATATATATATATGTGAGTGTATACATAATTATATATATATAAAGCATATATATATATAAAGCATATAATGCTGAAACTGGTACCTCACGATTAAATGCAGAAATCCCCACTTTATAAATAAATGTTTGGATATTATACTGCAGAAATCCTTCAATAATTATCTAGTGTATTTATTTTCCTTTTTTCTACTTGTTTATATATATATATATATATATATTAAAGAGTTAAACAAGATTCAATGAGTATATCAAAGAATGAGTTTTACAGTAGATTGGAAGCACTCTATAATAACATTTAATTGATTAAAAGAACATCTATTTTATTAATATTTGTATTTTAATATATATATATATATATATATATATATATATATGTATGTATATATATGAGGGTGGGTTATTAAGATACAATTGTTTTATCTGACTGTTTTCGTAGGAAATTCAATGCACACACACACACACACACACATATATATACATGTGTGTGTATTTATATATATATACATTTATATATATATATATATATATATATATATATATATATATATATATATATATACATATATATATATATATATATATATATATAGCCGTCGTAACGGCTTGAGCTCTGCCGTCGGGGTCATACTTGTTCATATATATATATATATATATATATATATATATATATATATATATATATATATATATATATATATATATATATATATATATATATATTGTATATATATACTTAACAATATGTTCTTATCACCATATCTACACCATTATCTATGATTTCACTGCTGCTATTGTTGCAGACGATGAAATATTTGTTGTTATGACAATATGTATTAATGCTTACTTTATGACTAGAATTTCTGTTATACGCCACATACAAAATATATGTATGAGATATAAATGGCAGTGTCTTGATAAATAGCTGGCATGCTAGGGTTGTTGTTTTTAAATATTATTTAAGTAGTTATGGGAATAGCAGCTGCTCGGAGGCATAGTAATATTTGCTTTGGACAAGACTGTCCAAAAATTAATATCGTATCTTTTTGTGCAAGTCTACCAATCACGCCGAAGTCACGTATATTCTCAAATGTAAATCTATCTTCGGAATGACAGTAAATTAGTAACAAATGTTAGTGTAGGTTATTATTCTCAGCAGTCAATTCGTAGAGTTGGTTGGCGGAGGTTTAATTTATGAAAAATCTTGTTTAAAATTTACCAGAACGTGTTTAAAGACCACGATCGCGAATAAAAGCGGTCGAATTCTGTTTCCATTGAATGTATAGGCCGGATATCAGAGAGATGCTTCACGTAGAGCTTCTACTTCTCCATATTGAGATATCAAAGCTCCCAAATTATGTGTAAAACCAATCGGCAGGGGATTCAGGGATAGATCCCGAAAAAGATGATTCGATAACATCCATGAATGAGTTCGGTAGGTCTTGCTTGGGGATCCATTCTGATAAATTGGAAATATATGTCTCTGGCAGGAGTATTTGGAGACACTTCACCAACACCCTCTGAAAAGTAACTTGGCGGAGAAGAAGAAGAAGAAGAAGAAGAAGAAGAAGAAGAAGAAGAAGAAGAAGAAGAAGAAGAAGAAGAAGAAGAAGAAGAAGAAGAAGAAGAAGAAGGAACATATTTGTTAATTGAAATATCTATAGTACCTTTGCTGGTAAACATAAGAAAATATACAGTGTTACAGTAAACATTTGAATCGTTTTAATTATGACATAGACATGTTGCTGTTCTGTACTTTTAGAGATTGACTTGTTGAGATGGTTTCATAAGTTACATCAATGTAATGCATTTCAATTTGGCTTCCGAACATGTATCCTCGGCAAATGAATAGAATAGTTCCAGCATTCTGCTTTAGAGTAATAATTGTTTCTACTTTAGGCACAAGGCCAGCAATTCACCAGTGCATTACTGGTACTTTATTTTATCGACCCCGTAAGGATGAAAGGCAAAGTCAACCTCGGCGGGATTTGAACTCAGATCGTAAAGGGACGTAACTATGCTGGAAAGCATGGCGTCCGACCCTCTACCGATACTGCCAATCCACCGCCCTTTAGAGTAATAATATTGGTTTCTTATATAGGCACAAGGCCAGCAATTTGGGAGGATGGGAAGTCGATTAAATCTACCCCAGTACGTGACTGGTACTTATTGACATTCAATTACAATAATAGGAGCGAGAGAAGATTAGACGAGAAATACTAAAGTACGCATGACCAGTTTGTTGACTTTGGCAATTATTTTCGATGTGAAATCGTGTGTTGAAACATAGATTGTTATAATTGGGGAGCGTCATGTTACTATAATATATTTCTACTTTTGGCACAAGGCCATCAATTAACCCAGTGTGTTACTTATACTTTATTTATCGACCCCGTAAGGATGAAAGGCAAAGTTAACTTCGGCAGGATTTGAACTCAGATCATAAAGGGCCGTATCTCTATGCTGCAAAGCATGGCGTCCGACCCACTACCGATACTGCCAATTCACCGCTCTTGTTATAATATTGTCAGAAAAATATAGTAAAATATAATGCCTGGTTTTGGTTGGTTTTCGCTTCGGTACATTTGTTTAAGAGTATTTGTAAAATTAATTCAACTGGCAATCAATAATTATCATTTATTGATCAACAGATAAAAAATATAGATATAAATATACTTTCTCAGAAATATTTCGTCAGGCAACTGTGACATCACCAGTGACGTGTGTATGTTTCCTCCCGTTCTTGCATGTTGATTTCTTTTAATACCGATCGTATTTTAAAAAGGAGAAAAACTAATGTGATAAATCAGTAGATGTATCGTGAAGTCAGCAATATGTGTGTTCCTCATTTAGGGTTCGTTATTTCTATAGTCTAGCTTTGCAATCACTCTTGCATTTTACCCCTAGTCTTAGATAACGTTGAAGATATCAATATATATGTATGTGTGTATATATATGTATATGTATGTATATATATATATATATATATATGTGTGTGTATGGTCCATCTGGTTCCTTACCACAACTTCGTTATATATAAACATTTTCTTATTCCACCACTTCCAACATCTCTAACATTATCTCTAAACACAACAATAAAATATTAAATAACAAATTGCATCCTTCCAACACTGAGCGTCATAATAATAGCAGTAATATACCCGACGTCATTGTTAATTCGGCTAGATTCTGTAAATTTAAATACGACGTCAAACGTAACTTCGTTGAATGTTCATAATACCAATCTAAATCAGGAAACTATTGTTCCTATCGTAAATAACTTCTCCAATCCAATTCCTTCTATAAATAATACTAGGTCACTCTGTTAATTTCTCTAATCGTAATTGTAATTGCCCTATTAATAACCATTGTCTTGATAAAAACTTAGTGTATGAATGTAAGGTTATAACCGATACTAATTCTTTTACCTATTTCGGTTCCATTTCCACTTCCTTCAAAGCTAGATTTTATAATCACTAATCGTCTTTTAAATACCAACATAAAATAACTAACACGGCACTCTCGGAACTCATACGGTCCTTAAAAGACAAAAAAATATTAACTACGACATCTCTTGGATGAAGGTTTGCTCCGCCTTTCCTTACCTGAATTCTTCCCTATCCAGAACATGTAATCTCTGCCTAGCCGAGAAATTTACCATTATATCTAATTTCAATTCTATAATAAATAGACTCACAGATTTATTTTCGCTCTGCTTTCATAAATCCCATAGAACATTCCATAAAGTATACAGTTAATATCTCAATACGTTATTAGTTTAAAATCCTCATCTCTCAAAGGCTTATATATCTTTTACAAATATACCCATCTTTCTACCTTATTTCAGTATTATATATTATATAATACAATTTACTCATTATATGTCGTTATAATCCCCTATCCTTCTTCTTTATCATTTTCCTTTCTTCCTTTTTTCTCTTTTAATCTCTAATCTCTAACCTGTACTATTTCTTTCCAATTACTTCTCAATTCATATTATTACTCACGACAGCATTATCCATTTTTCCATCTTTCCTCATATTATTGGCCATTAAAACTATATATTTTTTTCTTTTAATACATTATAGTATTACCATTAGAAGATTTTCGTAAACATATATACTTTTTGACGTTAGATAATTTTTTTCTTCCTTAAATTTTTCTTCTTTCTTCTCTCCTTCCATGCTCGTTTTAAACCTACTATTTACTTTTACTTTTACATATTACAATACATAAAAACAAACTTAAACCCTAACTAATTCCTCTAAGTTCATAACTCATTCAATCTTCTCCTTCTTTCACATTATATCCTTAATATCATTAATATTTTTATTTTAATAATAGATATTAATAAATTCTTTTTTTCGCACATATTATTAAAACCTTCAATATTCAAACCTTAATTTAATAGTATTCTTAATTCCTTTTTCTTCATGCATAAACCTCATTAACTTTGAATTTCAAAATCTTTTAAATTATCTATTATCTTCCAATGGTTTTTTAATTTCTCTCTGTGAGACAATGTTTTCTCAGTGGTAAAGGCTATTTCTCTCTATCTGTCACCCATTTCTCCTCCTGTCTCATCCTTCTTGTTATACTCCTCACCCCCCCCCCCTCCTCATTTTATTCCCAATCTCATATATCCATCTTAGTTTATTTTTCATATGTTGATTTAAAACTTCACTACTCACAAGTGTTTTTTAAGCTTCATATTATGTCTCCCTATTTTATCTGATGAGAACGCAGATATCATCCCATGATGATATTTGCGCATAATAAAATACTTAGAACTCTTTTAACCATCTTTTGATCTTATATTATATATATATATATATATATATATATATATATATATAACGAAGGAAATGTGGTAAGGAACCAGGTGGACCATAACGCACCAAAGTACTCAATACTTAGGGTAGTAGAGTGGGTAATAGGAACGAGTAGGACCCCGACGGCTGAGCTCAAGCCGTTTCGACGGCTAATTCAGTCCAGAATTAGCCGTCGAAACGGCTTGAGCTAATCCGTCGGGGTCCTACTCGTTCCTATATATATATATATATATATATATATATATATATATATATACATGGTGGTGTTCGACAGAACAGATTAGTTGTTGAGTATGTCGCAGAATGTATGACAATAAACATTTAAACTAACAAGCTGGAAGTTTATAAGTTGAAAAGAAAATCAACAGGTGCGTGTGTTTTTATTGGCAACATGAATCTCCCAAATATAACAATATATATATCCAAACACATAGACACACACTCCCACACACATACATATATATATATATATATATACATTATATATATACACACACATATATATATATATATATACACACAAATATATATACACATATATATATTTATATATATATACATATATATACACACACACACACACACATATATATATATATATATACACACACACACACACACACACACACACACACACACATATATATATATATATATATAGAAAGATTTGAATGTTACAACACAACGGAAAATACTGTATATATATATATATATATATATATATGTATTCGTGATAAAGTGATATCATTACAGCGCACAATGTGGACTGTAACTATATATTTGTTTAATTATATACAAGTAGCAGCATTACCCGGATTTGCCCGGGTTTATTCATACCTAAAATATAGAATATCACATGAAACTCCTACAATCTGGTAACTAACTATCTGATACAACAGCATACACATTTTCTAGGCCTGGCTCAGGAATTTTCTGATAATAACAAACATTATTTTTTCTTTTGTTAATTTCTTTTTAGTTAAAATCAACGTTCTATTTTTCAGGGCTATACCTGGAAGTTTATGACAACACCTCGGATTTTGTGGTGTATTTTAAAATATAAATGTCACACTGTTTTCTATTGGAACATTTTAACACTACATTGCACTAACAAAGGAAGTCATTGTTCGCTCCGGTAAATTATTCTAAAACAATTTGGTCATGTCATATAACATTTGATAAAATTCACTAGAATCGAATTCTTGAAATTGTTTTGAAATATTATTATTATTATTATTAACATTATTATTATTATTATAATTATTTTTATTATTAGTGTGGTTATTATTATTTAATGTTACCGCTAATGTCTTTTTGAATGGTGTGAACATCATGCATTATCATTCCTGCCATTTTAAAATCGTTAACCTTGAAAACTAAAGTGATAATTTAATCCCCAGTGAGAAAATTGAACTATGAGGGAGAGATCGGATGAGGGATGGAGAGATGGCTGTGGGTAAACAAGGGAAAAGGAGAGGGGCAGAGAGCAGGGGAGCGAGAGAGAGGGATATATATAGGGGAAGAGAGAGGGGTGGATAATGTATGCTGCTGGAAGGATAAGAGAAAGTATTAAATTGGAGTAAGGACTGTAACATTGGTGGAACAAATATATAAGTGAGAGAATTATACAAAGATGCGCACACGCACCTCCATTGTCTATCTATCTATCTATCTATCTATAAACATATATATATATATATATATATATATATATATATATATATATATATATATATATTTCATTCATGTAAAATACATATGCATATATACATATATACATATATAATATATATATATATATAGGAGGGGCATGTGGGGGGAGGTGTATATATAGATATATATGTATATACATACATATAAACACACAAACACACACACGCCGTTATCTTTTTCCTCTTTACCGGTGTCAGTTTTAACATACGGCTAAACACACATTCCGGCGCACACAGTCACAGACGTATATATGTATATATACGGCGAGAAGGAAAGAGTTAATGATTGTTAGCAAGACAGTGATAAGGAAATGAAAACGAAATATAGAATGAATATTTGGCGAACTAAAATGTTATTTCATTTTGAATATCCAGGCACAACCTTACCCTCTCTTGTAGTTCGTTTCTTGAGGCGGCTGTCATATCTCCTCCCGTCTCTCACAGATTTTTCTTTTTCGCTCTCTCTCTCGCTCTGTCCCCCCTCTCTCTCTCTCTCTCTCTCTCTCTCTCTCTCTCTCTCTCTCTCTCTCTCTCTCTCTCTCACCCTCTCTCTCTCTCTCTCTTTCTCACTCTCTCTCTCGCTCTCTCTCTCTCTCTCTCGCTCTCTCTATGTCTCTCTCTGTCGCTCTTTCTCTCTCTCCCTACTCATGTTTGTATCTCTTTTTATAATCTTTATAATCTGCAGTCTCTTCTACTTTTCTAATCAACTAGGTTTTCTCTCCTTCTCACTCATCATCTCTCTCTCTCTCTCTCTCTCTCTCTCTCTCATCTCTCTCTCTCTCTCTCTCTCTCTCTCTCTCTCTCTCTCTCTCCTATCATTTTCCGTCTCTTTCTCTTACACTCTCGTCATACGCCTGTCCATTACACTCTTTCTCACACTCACATCTCACTCTATTTCGCTCTCGCCCAAATACACTCACTCACTTTCCCTTTGGCTCAAAAACACTCACCCCGTCCCCCTTGTTCACACACTCCCCTTTTCGCCATATGGTTGGTCTTCTTCCTCACCGACTCCCTTATTGTTATGTTTGTTTCCTTCTCAGCATGTCTCTCTGTTTTTCTGATCACCTACAGGGTCTTTGTCATCCCCCCCCTCCACCCACACTTTAGATTGACAAGCGATACAATAACAATTAATACATGATGACAAACACTCCGGAAAACAACAAACAATAAACCACACTTAACCACAGCAACAACAACAGCAGCAGCCATAACAGTAACAAGAGCAAAAATTCCAACGAATAACCTCCCATCAACATTCCCATCAACCACCACCATGTCAATAGTGGCAACAACAATGACAACCCCACCGCCATTAAACAAAACAGCTCCCAACTGAAGTAACGTCAACAAGAACAATAACAAAAACAACAAAAACAATGCCAGTAACAAAACCAAACAATACTAACAAAGACAAAGCAGCAACTTCAGCAGCCACATCATTAATAACAAAACAACTAAGACGTAACAACAACGCCGCCATCAACAGCAACGAAAGACAACAACAACTACAACAACAACAACTATTAACCAAGAGCAACAACAACCGTAACAGCCCCGGCCCCCACAAAAAAAATCAACGATGACAACAACAACAAAAACAACAACAGCAGCCACATCATTAATAACAAAAGAACTAAGACAATAACAACAACGCCACCACCAGCAGCAACGAAACACAACAACAACTAGAACTATAGCAACAATTAACCAACAACGACTGTAACAATCCCCCAAACCACTCCCCAAAAAGAAAAAAAAATCGACGATAAAAACAACAACAAAA
>OZ024749.1:25172748-25177748 GCA_964016885.1 Eledone cirrhosa | reverse complement strand
ATAATATACACCTTTATATGTATATTTTAAGTTTCTGCGTTTTTTTTATGTGTATTTCCTATAGGCTTATGTTTATAATTAATGTTTTTATATATATATATATATATAATATATATATATATAATATAATATAATATAATATACATATATATATATATACATACATATATATATATATATAAATATATATAATATATATATATATAATATAATATAATATAATATACATATATATATATATATACATACATATATATATATATATATATATATATATATATATATATATATACACATATATAATATAATATGTTATATATGTATACATATATATACATGTATATATATATGTACATATATATAGCGATATATATGTATATCTATATATATATATATACATTTATGTATATGATATTTAGTTTCCTATATTATTTTTCAATGTATCTATACATTTTTCATTATTTAGATTAATATAATGAATAACTTACGAAAGGTTTCAAAATACATGCTTTTACTCGCTCTATCACTCTGACACTCTCTCTCTCTCTCTACCTTTCTCTATTTATCCATCCTTCTCTCACTCTAACTCTCTCTTGCACACCTTCTATGCTTTGTAGTTGTTCTCTCTCTCTGTCACTTTTTCTTTTATCTCGCTGTGTTATACATTTTTTCTCCCCTTTGAAGCTATATTAAAACATCTCTCTGTTGCTCTGTTGAAAGCTTAGTCAAGTCTTTCATAGTACTGAATATGGTTTTATTAGTAACATGGCTTGAATAAAAATCATCAAAATTATCGAGTCATATTTTCCATAGATTTCCATTGAAAACTGTTTCATTCAGCGAGAATAAATAAATACTTTTACAAAATAATATATAAAAGAAAATTACCAAACCAACACCGTCACCAGCACCAGCAGCGCCGCCATCACCACCACTATTAATACTAACACTGCCATACACTTCCACCCTCCATCCTCCACTAACACACAGACCACCAGCTTCACCACCACCACAACCGCCGCAACTACTATTATCTCACTATCCACCACCACGACAATCACAACTAGCATCACCACTACTAACACCACCACCACCACCACCACCACCACTCTTTCTACCAACACTACCATCACCTTCCATCCTCTACCAACACCCAGACCACCATCTTCACCACCGCCACCACCACCACCACCACCACTACCACCACAACTACTATCATCTCACCACCAACACCAGCACCACCACTACTATCACCACTACCAACAGCACCACCAAATCCGAGCCTCTACTACCACAATCACTAAAACCACAACCGCCACTATAATTTTCTCATCACACACCGCCAGCACCATCACCAACACCATCATCACTATCAGGACCATCACCAACGCCATCATCACCATCAGGACCATCACCAACGCCATCAACACTACCATGACCATCCCCAACGCCATCACCACCACCATCCCCAACGCCATCACCACCACTATGGCCATCACCAACGCCATCACCACCACCACCATGACCATCACCAACGCCATCACCACCACCATGACCATCACCAACGCCATCATCACCACCATGGCCATCACCAACGCCATCACCACCACCATGGCCATCACGAACGCCATCATCACCACCATGACCATCACCAACGCCATCACCACCACCATGACCATCCCCAACGCCATCACCACCACCATGGCCATCTCCAACGCCATCACCACCACCATGACCATCCCCAACGCCATCACGACCACCATGACCATCCCCAACGCCATCACCACCACCATGGCCATCACCAACGCCATCACCACCACCAGCTCTACAACCACCACCAACAGCTCCAACAGCACCACAATTAACCATCTCTTCCCATTCTCCACCGACAATAACACACTACAACCACCACCATCACCAGCACCATCACCACCAACACACCACCACATCCACCATCAGTACCAGCACCACCACCACTATCGTCACCACCGCCATCACCACCACCATCACCACCAACACACAACCACATCCACCACCAGCACCAGCAACATCACTATCGTTACCACCAACATCACCAGCACCGTCACCACCACCATCGCCAGCACCATCACCACCAACACACCTCTACATCCAGCACCAGCACCAGCACCACCACTATCATCACCACCGCCATCATCACCACCATCACCACCAACACACCACCACATCCACCACCAGCACCAGCACCACCACTATCGTCACCACCGCCATCACCACCACCATCACCACCAACACACCACCACATCCACCACCAGCACCACCACTATCGTCACCACCGCCATCACCACCACTATCACCACCACCACACCACCACATCCACCACCAGCACCAGCACCACCGTCGCCACCACCAGCTCCACCACCACAACCACCACATGCAACACCACCATCACCACCACCACCGCCATATGCAACACCGCCATCACCACCACCACAACCATTGCAACACCACCACCACCACCACACGCACCACCATCACCACCGCCACCACCACATGCACCACCACCACCACATGCACCACCACCATCACCACCACCACCGCCACCACCACCACATGCAACACCACCATCACCACCAACACTACCTCCACCACCACCACCATCACATGCAACACCACCACCGCCACCACCACATGCAACCCCACCTTCACCACCATCACCACCACCATCACCACCACCGCCACCATCACGTGCACCACCGCCATCACCACCACCACCACCGCCACCACCACCACATGCCACACCAACAGCTCCACCAACACTACCTCCACCCTCTAAAGATGCTACAACAAATATTACAAACACATCCACTGCGTCAGTTAATCTCACCACCCAACACCAACCATCAGCATCGCTATTCTTACCAGCAACAGCAATAACAACAACAACAACAACAACAACAAGAGCAACATTTAGATAAAATAGAAGGACAAGGATTAAAACAACGATAACAACAACTACAATAACAACAACAACAACAACAACATGGAGATAAAAAAAGAACAGCAAGGAAAACAACAAAAACGACAATTCCGACAATTAAGAAATGAAAGAAAAAATGGTAAATATTGGTTAAAGTTTCACATAGAATTCAAACAAATTTCGACATTTCGTCATGTATAACCAGTGTAGCTCGAGTACTCTGTACATATATATACATGCACACACACACACACTCCTGTATATATATATATATATATATATATATATATATATATATATATATATAAGATCAAAAGATAGTTAAATGAGTTCCATGTATTATATTATGCGCATTTCAAAAACAAATATCATCATGCAATAACATTTGTGTTTTCATAAGATAAAATAGGAGGACATGATATGA
The DNA here is from genome assembly GCA_964016885.1 of Eledone cirrhosa. NCBI lineage: Eukaryota > Metazoa > Mollusca > Cephalopoda > Octopoda > Eledonidae > Eledone > Eledone cirrhosa. The sequence goes on along the minus strand of OZ024749.1, from coordinate 25,174,365 downwards.
AGGTTAAAAACACTTGTGGATAGTACAGTTTTAAATCAACATATAACCATCTTTTGATCTTATATATTATGTATACTCCAGTCCTACAAATTGTAGAGTGCTTCTTATCCGATATCTGCATTGCTTTATTGTACTACAATAAAACTCACCTCCTACACACACACATATATATATATATATATATATATATACTGGTGCGATTGTTTCGTATTGCCAATAAGTGTGTTTCATGTTGCCAATAAGAAACACACGCACCAGTATATATATATAGATATATATATATTTATACTGGTGCGTGTGTTTCTCATTGGCAACATGATCCTCCCAAAGTATAACAATATCGGTTTCAACACACGTTTTCAGATAAAGAATCTTGGTAAACAAATTCAGAAACGAAATATATATATATATATATATATATATATATATATTCGTTCCTTGTGTTCAGTGCCATTTGTTTTGTTATTTTGGTTATCCCCCCCTCTCTCTCTCTCTCTCTCTCTCTCTCTCTCTCTATATATATATATATATATATATATATATATATATATATATATACGTATATATAAATATAAATTCACCGAGAATCGGATTTCGGCGGGTAGAAATAAGCGAAACGCATATATATATATAAATATATCCACCACATTGCTACTGGGTTATCAGTGTATTTACATCAGTGAAATATCAATTGAAGCACCAGTGAGAAAGTAGAAGAGAGTGAGAAAAATATTGTGACAGAATGACAGAGAGAGATGGAGAGAGAGAGCAGGAGAGGGATATATATATATATATATATATATATATAGAGAGAGAGAGAGAGAGAGATACATAGAGAGAGAGAGTGAGAGTAGCATACAATGATTTTTTCTATATTTTAAATCATATATGTTCCTTCTTTTCATATATTTTAACGATCAATTTCCTGAGATCCATTCTATTGGTCGACTATTCACTAATATATATATATATATATATATATATATATATATATATATATATATATATATATATATATATATATATATATAATATTTTTATGTATGTATGTAAGTATGTATATTTAGGTGTGTGTATGTATTTATATTTATATACATACATGAGGTGCTTATTGCTAATAGTTCAAACTAAATATATGTGTATACATATTTTTTTATGCCAACGATGCTTTCATTAAGCGACATTTCAAGAATGAAATATATATTTTTCTATCAGTCAGAATGACTATATTGACACATTTTCCTTTTTATCTGTAACACAAATGGCTGCATGAAATCACGTTCTTTATCTACGGCACCATGACTATATAAATACATTCTATTTAAATACGGCAGCAACGACTGCAGAGACGCACTTCAGTCGTTTTTTTTTTCTTTTCGTTCTGGTATTGTAAAGAAACATTTTTAGCTTCGGTACTAATAGCTGCAAAAACACTTTTGTGACTACGACACCATGTGCACACACGTTTTTACTAATGTAGAGTTGGTTACACCCACGTTTTAACTAGGGCACCGATAGCATCAAAAGCACAGGTTTTTATTTTCTCTTACAAAGGTACAAGTGGTTACAGAAACACACACGTTTTGTCTGGGGAACATATAGTTGCATAAATGCAAA
>OZ024749.1:25157748-25167748 GCA_964016885.1 Eledone cirrhosa | reverse complement strand
CCAGTATGTGTCTGTTACTTTATTTTATCGACCCCATAAGTATGAAAGGCAAAGTTAACCTCGGCAGAATTTAAACCTAGATCACAAAGGGTTGTAACTCTATGCTGCAAAGCATGGCGTCCGACCCTCTAACGATTCTGCCATTCCACCACGCTTTTAGAAATTGTTTCTATGTTTGGCACACGGCCAGCAATTATCCCAGTGCATTACTGTTACTTTATTTTATCGACCCCGTAAGGATGAAAGGCAAAGTGAGCCTCGGCGGGATTTGAACACATATCATAAAGGGCCGTAACTCTATGCTGCAAACATGGCGTCCGACCCTCTGCCAATACTACCAATCCACCGCCTTGATGAACCTAAATAATACAGCCATTTCTGAAACTCTACCTGTGACATATATGAGTCGGATTTAAATTTACAGGTTTTGCCACCGAAAATCTATGCGTTAATATTTATTAAATTTGCCCGTACACAGAAGAATAGTTGGAAATATATGCAGCTTCGATGTCGATATTCCTAGTCTTTCAAATGCACTTGATATGAGATTTTTCACTCTGATCACACACATTCTCTCAACTGCTTTCCAATTGATTAGATCTTGTCAGAAACTGTTCATATGGAACAATATAATAGAATGCCGAGAGCATTTCATGAAATGCTGTTCCATCTTTAATGAAGTAAACCTTCAGCAATTTTCTGGAAAGATTTGCGAAAAAGTGTAGAAATGTGTAAAAGAGGAAGGCGGAAAACGCAACGTAACGCATATAGCTGTTGTCATATCATTTCAATTGAAGGAGGAGAAACTGTTTTAATGAATAGAATAAAGGTAATGTGAATGTAAAACCTTAGCAGGCTTCAGGCACTGAATGACTGAATAGATTGCATTCAACACTTCTCAGCGATGGATTAGTAGCTTAATGAATATATTCAGAATAGAGACGGAAATTATGTTAACGTTGAATAAGTAAAATGGATTCCCGGGTTGGCTATTTTCTATTGTTTTTGTTTTAATCTTAGCCATATTTTAATATTTCATTCCATCTTTCTTTCTCTAACATGAAAGAGAATGAAGAGTTAAATGAATGACGTGATATAAAGACTTAAAAATCATTATCGACCAAATTATTCACAAAACGCTATTGTTATGTTGTATCGATTTTTAGATAGCTGTTTATTTGAATATATTTCATATTGGAATATGTTACATAAAATCAGCAATTTAAAAGAAAATCATTAACTAAATTCATTTAGCACAAGCTAAATCGAAGTACAAACGAATAATTTTTGCGTGCATAGATTTTCGACCATATGCATTAACAATATTTTGTTAATATCCTATAGCACATAGAATATACAATAGTAGACATAATATTTAAGTCATCTTTTGTATGAATCACATCTGGAGAGAATCAGAATGTATAAGACATATAAGACATATAAGCCTTTCTAAGACATATTCATACGAATTCATCAGTTTTAGATATATTCCGTTCGTATGAAATCCTGTTATTTTAAAGAAAAATATATTTTAGGATTTAGATTATCGTATATTCTCTATTGTACTATTTTGTAGCACACAAACGCACACAGTGACATACACACACACACTCATACACAAATACACCCCCATACATATATACATACTTACATAATTACGGCGATGAGTAAGACATATACATACGTAATATGAAATAGTATTGGTGGAATATTCCAGTCAAAACCCCAATAAAAGAAAAGAAGACATGCACAGTAGTGGAGGTTAGGTACCAATATATTATTAAATATCAGCAAAAAAGAGAATATCTATGCAGGACTATGCAGATACTCCGCCCTGGCTATACCTTTAGATATTTATCTGTGATTATTGGGTCACTGGCATATATTAGTAACTGCCCCAGTACACATTTTGTGAAGCTAGGCTTCGGAGAAACAGAATTTACAAGACTGGGTAGGAAATTACAAGTACAATCCGTTTATCTTCTCTTTTCTTTAAGAGCCCCTTCGGTCACGAATGACCATGGGATTTGCAACTAGAAAGTTCCCTTCGAAGGCACAAGTCCGGGCAAGGTTGTTTGTGGAAGACCAGCAGTCGCCCCTCTTCACGCCACCGATGTTGTTAAAGGGAAATGTAAAGGCCGATACACCTTGGCACCAGTGACATTAGAACTCGAAATATAGTGTCTTGCTCAAGAACACAACGCTAAACCGGGTCTGAGAATCGAAATCACAACCTCAGGATTGTAAGCCCGTCGCTCTAACTACTAAACCATGCACACTCACCATTAATGTAACAGTAAAAATAGGTAAAACATTCCAAATATTATGCATCTAATAACTGCATGTGACATGTAGAGATACAACGCATATGTACATGCACACATATAACGCAACACATCCAAATCCACACATACATTAACATCCATACATGCACACACATACATGCATATATATCTACCTAGTTGATGTTGTTTAAATTGCAATGAGAGAGTCTTGTGTCTATGTTTGTAACCGACTCTCTCTTTCTATTGGTAAACATTTATAACATTGTAAAACCAGAAGAACATACATAAATACATACATAGATACACACATACATACATAGATACATACACACATATATACATACATAAATATACATATGGACATATGCTACTAAATTTAGAACGTCGGAGATATTCTCTTTCAATTTCCTATCAGAATGAGAAAAAAAATCGATAAAACTATCTATCCCATAATCCTCTATTCTTTAAGTGTATTTCTTGTGATTTTGAGTCAGATATATTATATATTTCAGTACTGGTGCCTACGTACTGACTTACAGGTAAGAAATAATTGTTTCTACTTTTGGCACAAGGCCAGCAATTACCCAGTAGATTACTGGTACTTTATTTTATCAACCCCGTAAGGATGAAAGGCAAAGTTAACCTCGGCGGGATTTGAACTCAGAATGGCAAGGGCCGTAACTCTATACATCAAAGCATGGCGTCCGACCCTCTACCGATACTGCCAATTCACCGCCCTCAGGTAAGAAATAATGTTTCCTTTTAAGCTGTCATCTTATTCGATAGAAATATGTTGAAATATTTTAGCAGACTTAGAATATTTTCTTCATCGACTTCAAACTGTTGGGCAAAACCTATTCTTCTTATATTAATATGTATTATTATTAGAGTTATAAAGGTGTTGGATTCGCCGAATCGGCAGAACATCTGCTAACATGATTTGTCGTATATTGTTCAGTCCTTTTATTTTCTCAGTTCAAATGCCATTGAGGAAGCTTTGCCTTTTATCCTTACAGGCTCGATAAAATAAAGCTTCAGTAACGTACTCGAGTCGATCTAATCGTATTTCCCCTCCCCCATGAAATTGTTGGCCTTGTGCCTAATTGAGAAACTATTGTTACTATCGTTATAAGGTGGTTACTATTGTTATAGATTGTCAATATCGTTGAGCGTCGCACAATTATACAGGTACGTGCCTTTAGGTTCTGTGTTGAAATTCTTCTAAGGATAGCCTTGCTCTTCATTCTGTTACGGTATCAAAAAATTAACCGTCCCCCAAAATTGTTGGTCTTGTGGCTAAATCAGAAAATAATAATATTATTGTTATTATTATAAGGAGGTTCAAATGGTAGAATGGATAGAGCGTCGGACAACATGCATTGCGCTATATAGTTTGGTCCATTTACCTTCTCAGTTCAAATAACGCCGAGGATAGCTGTGACATTCCTCCTTAAGCGGTTTATGAAATAAATTACTATTAACACAGTGGTGTCTATTTAATCGACTTTGCCTCCTCTCAGAATTGCTGGACTTGTGTCTAAATCAGAAACCATAATTATTATTATAGTTATATCTAATACGGCAGAGGATTGGCAGTGTCAGTAGAGAGTCGGAGACCATGCTTTGCAGCATAAAGTTACGGCCTTTTACGGTCTGAGTTCAAATACTGCCGAAGTTAACTTTGCCTTTCATCCTTACGAGGTCGATAAAATAAATCACCAGTAACGTATTGGCGTGCATTTAATCGCCCAATTACTGCCCTTTTGCCTATACTAGAAATCATTATAGTTATATCTATTGTATCCCCTCTTTTATTTTCCATACCTTTGACTCCTTGAAAACTCCACATTGTGTTCTTTGTATTGTCTCTAACCCCACACTTCTATGTGATAAATAAATAAAAATCAGTTATTTTAATTACAACGGAAAGGGTCAGCTTTGTCTCATATAGTAACATTGAATGTCATTGATATTTATGGCCAGAGTTCACGCCCGTGTGGAATAGTCAGCTATTTACATGGTATATTTAACACATAGGAGATAGCTGTGAACGAACACCTATTACACTCATCGTCTAAACCGAAGAAGGTTCATATAACTTTATATTTTACCTAATCTATTTTACTATAAAGCTTACTTGAAGCCATATTATTTCAATTTGTTACCGAGACTGAATCCTTAATCCAGCGAATGAAATCAACTCGTCTATTCTTTACTCAAAGCTGTCTTCTGCAAACAAAGAAAACAAAAATTGCCAGCGTCTTTCTTTCATCCTCTGCAACTAGAAAGTTAGGATTTGCAGAAACTTTTTAGAGAAGCTTGGTATTATATATGTCTGTCTATCTATCTATCTAACTATCTATCTATCTATTCATCTATCGATCGATCCATCCATCAATCTATCTGTCTACCTACCTATCTATCTATATATCTATTTATCTATCTATCTATCAGTCTCTCTCTCTCTCTCTCTCTGTATGTGTATATATATATATATATATATATATATATATATATATATATATATATATATATATATATAGCTAGCTATCCATCTATCTGTATCTCTCTCTCTCTCTCTCTCTCTCTCTCTCTCTATCTATCTATCTATCTGCATCCCCTCTCTCTCTCTCTATCTATCTACCTGTCTCTCTATATATTTATCTATTTATCTTTCTACCTCAATATATTTATCTAATTTATCTATTTGTGTGTATAATGTTCTCTGTTTAATTCAGCAATCGCCAATTCAGTGGCATAAATAAGGAAAGATTATGTCTGCAGCATCGCCTATTTCAGCACAAGTCTCTTTAATTCAACGCTTTTCAATGCATCAACAAAATGAAAGAAAAATTGCCAAACCAACTCATCTCATCTTCTATTCACTTCAGTTCTTATTTTTCGTTTATCTTCTTAGCTGCTTCTTTAGATTTATCATATATTATTTTCTTCCCCAGCTACATTATTTTATACACTTTCGCTGCTTCTTTCTTTGCCTCCTACATTCGTCCATCTCGTTTTAAAATAGTTTTTCATGTGCCAAAGACACACTTATTCACCTCATCATTGATTCACGTATCTCAAAGCAAACTACTTGAATGCTTGCAGTAATATACATTTAAACAAGAAGGCTTTTCGTAGTAGAATTATACAGCCTCTTACAAGATTTCCTCAGGTTGCGATAACGTAAATAATTTTAAGGAGAAACCTTTGATTTTAAGCATTTTTCCTAGAACACATGGCAATTTTATAGCCCTTTGCACCCCTTCTCTTTCTCTCTCGTCAGAATACAGAATTAATATATATCCATACTCACAAACACACATATATACCCTAATACATATATATATACCCTAAAATGTCTGCGCATTTCCAACTAACAAATTCATTCGGGATTCAGGTTATGTTAATACGGATGTTTAGTAAATATATTCTACAGTGAGCAGTTATAAATCACTAGTCGTGTGAAACATAACATAACTAATGAATATTTATAAAGATTAATGAAAACGAAATAAGGTTATAACATGGGTTAAAATATATCAAACACAACAAAATAGAAGAACATGCATTCTGTTATACATTCAGGTCATTGAAACTACCTTTGCATACTTTATCGACGTAATTTACACTATCATACACTGAGGTGGCAAATATAGGATACTATTTGATATGTTACGTTATGATACGGATTATAAAAAAAGGAAATAAATGCAATGCCTTTGAAAATGCTTCTACAAAACCAACGCTTAGACATAGCTAAATAACAATACTGTCAACACGAATTAAAACACATTTATTAAAATCATTTGTTCTCACCAACTGACAATAATTTAATGTGGCACACTCACTCCTTTCCATTTTGTGTCCCTTGAGCTAACTTTATTATTTAACACGTTAATCTGAACGATACTCGGAAACAAAAGCTATAGGAGAACAACAAACAATATTGAGAAAGAAAAGTTAAATTTTATTCTGCGGATGTTACATGTAATGTAGAAACGCAGCTTCAGAGAGTTTCCTGATTTAGTAGCTGATTCGCGAGGGGCATCTTATGAGAAAAGTACTAAAAATAAACCTTTAAAAAACCGAAATTACTTAGGAACGTTAACATAATGCTACATAAAGTGGCATAGATAAATATTGCAAAACATACACTGACAAATATCAAGGTAGAAAAGAACTATACATGGTAAGATAAATACAAATTAAAGAAAGTTTTTATAAGCTAGAAGATATGCAAGCATTATGAAACACCAAAATAAATGGTCCCACAGAATAAGAAGCTCAGTAAAGATTTACAACAACGACTGCAATAATAATTGTTTCTACTTTTGGCACCAGGCCCGCAATTATCCCAGTGCATTACTGGTACTTTATTTTATCGACCCCGTAAGGATGAAAGGCAAAGTTAACCTCGGCGGGATTTAAACTCAGATCATAAAGGGAGGTAACTCTATGCTTCAAAGCATGGCGCCCGACCCTCTACCGATACTGCCAATCCACCGATAGCAATAATAATAATAATTGTTTCTACTTTAGGCACAAGGCCAGCAAATTACCCAGTACATTACTGGTACTTTATTTTATCGACCCCGTAACGATGAAAGGCAAAGTTAACCTCGGCGGGATTTGAACGCAGATTGTAAAGGGACGTAACTATGCTAGAAAGCATGACGTCCAACCCTCTACCGATACTGCCAATTCACCGCCCTTATTCACCGCAATAATAATAATAATGTTTTCTAATAGGGGCAGCATTTCTTTTCTTTTTTTTTTGTTTTAGTAGAAATCGATAAAATCATACTCAATGTTTTACTAATACTCTAAGACACCCCTAGGTATTTTTTTCCGATTCTCAAGCATTAATAATAATAATAATGATGATGATGATGATGATAAAAATAACAATAATAATTATTATTATAACCATCGCGTCAAGTAAATCCGTTTCCATAAGACTGTGATTTCTACTCTTATCACGCACCACTAATGTTATTGACCAAAATGGAGTCTATATTTCTTTTATACATGCGAAATTTACATTAGTGTCTATTTGGATATATTTTGATAGCCATACCACATCATACCTGTCCATTTGGTTGCGGAAACAGTCAACTCTATCACATTATCGAAGTTACAACATCAGTTTCCAGATTTTTCCATTTCACATGTTATTAGCTTTCGTTTTTACGTTTAAAATGTCGCCTGCTCTATAGTACAGGATGTTGTCGTTTCCACCCTCTTCCATTACTATCTCCATAACGTCATTCACCGAGAGAAATATTATAAGAACTATTTACTTTTTAGTTAGTTAATATTAACCAACATGACACCGCGAAAGTGTCGTAGTTTTTTCTAGAATTATAGAACCTTCTATGAAAATTTAACCTTTGGACCAGGTTTCGATTTTCAATTGTAATCCCTGTCATTCAATTCCTGAATGAATCTAGTTATCCAAATATACATCGAAATATTACAGTGGATCTTAGAAACGATTTTTTTGTATTCAATACGGATGTATCCACTTATTGAAGTGTGTAAATTTGATTACTGAATGTTGGTTTTTTCATTAAATATACCAATAATATATTTAGTATAAGTAAGCACAATGTATATAACTCCAATATAAAACTGATACCCTTTAGGTAATATCTCACTACTCTGATAGAGAAAACATCAGATGAGGTAGAATGGTCTCAGATGCATCTTCGAAGTGTTTCATGTTACCTCGTTTTGATGAATTTTGTCTTGTAATTAAAACAAAACTAAGAGTGACAAACACATAAACCTCTTATCTTTCTATTTCTTTCTCCGACGGTTGTACTGAAAGCGGCGTCGAGATACGTCTGCTACCCAGGTGTGTCAAAGTGGATTTTACTATCAGAATGGAAAGAGAAGGAGCAAATACCACAATGTGTCTTTTCCAACGCTCTAAACTTCTACACTTCCATGGCTTCGTCTAGTATTTTATTATTTCTGCTATGGAACCAGTGAGAGTAAAAGGCATGATTAATTGCAGTGAAATCTTAATTCGAAATGGAGAAAGTTAGAATATATTTACATGCATAAGCTGTAATGAATCTGGCATTCCAGTACCGGATTTTCTACGGTGAATTCACGGTCTAATGCTAGTGTCAACACTGCAATTCACGAGATAACGACTCTCTGTTTCTTGGGACAGCAGTATTAAATAGTGTGTATTTGGTTTCATCACACACGGATGGCGGAAAATAAAAGCTGCCATAGTAAATGTTTGAAAAATATCTATGTCGTTATAATTCACAATTTTAACAATGAGAAGAGATATAGCACGTTTAATACGAAATACTGTGATATATAAAATTGATATGAGGCAAAATATCCTTATTCTATACAACCATTTATCAAGATAATCATATCATCAAAATATCAATGAATAATATTCTTTTCTAAGTATATACACACCATGCAGGACGTGTGACATATGCCATTCATATAAACCAGAGAAGCTATTAACTATTAAGAACGTGTGGGATATATCAATATTTTAAACTGTTTGGCCTTTGTTAGCTTTGCTCATCTATATAATTCAACTTTGTTCTATCTTTTAGCTTTCCTTCTTCTCTATCTATCTATCTATCTATCTGTCGATCTATTTATCTACTTGTCTGTCAGTCTATCTATTTATCTATCCCTCTATCTATCTATGAATCTATTTATCTATCTATCTATAACTATCTATTAATATATCTATCTATTACAATATATATATATATATATATATATATATATATATATATATATATATATATATATATATATGTGTGTGTGTGTGTGTGTGCGTGTGTGTGTGTGTGTGTGTGTCTGTAGTGTGAATGTGTGCGTGTGCGTGTATGTGTACGTGTGTGTAGTTGAGTGTGTGCGAATGTATACCTTCTAAATTTCTGACAATATAATAGAGGATAATAACATTTTCTGTTATATATGTTTTTTAAAGACATACAGAGAATGAAAGAAGAACTTAAAAGAGTATTTGAAATCACATTAATAAATCTAAATTTTCTGAAGGCAATACGATGATAAAAAAAGATACGGATTATTCAAAGTTATATAATTGTACCGTAGCTAAGTCTAATGCTTCAAAAACAACTAGCTTTGTTCGCTAAATTATCCCAGAGTAGGACATTTGAATCTGACTGTGACAAAACCTATGTTATTAAGGAACAATTTCGACAGAATTGTATAGATTCAATAAAGCGAGCTGCCACTGATTTAAATATATATCTTCATACCTTAGACGACAATACGCAAAAGTACTGAAGAATTAAATAGCAATGAAAAGTATATTGATCGGAAAGTTCTCTTAGAATAATATAGTTGCAGAAGCAATAAGCTGGGAGCTTAGCTTTAAAGTGATTGCTTGAACAACCACTGGATTTATTGCAATGAACTCACTCATGCCATATTCATCGTACACAAGCCTAAAACACTGCAAGTGTTTCAGGTAAAGTGATTTTAAACACAATTCAATTCCTCTTGTTATGTATGAAGAATTAATATGAATGAAGAGTTAACCTTTTGACAACTTCATATTGGACGTACTTAACCTAATTTCAACTAACGTTTATTATCTTTTGAGAAACACAGGACTCCATAGAGATGGCACTTAATTCTTATTTCTGTAGCATTTATTGAATGATTGATAGCAGTGATATGAGACTGCACGGAGAGGG
>OZ024749.1:25150248-25155248 GCA_964016885.1 Eledone cirrhosa | reverse complement strand
ATATATGCGTGTGTGTGTATACACAGACATGTTTAAATGTGTTCATATGTGTTTGCAATTGTACGTGTGCGTTTGTGTGCGTCTGTACATAAAACATATAAAGAGAATGGCGGACACCATACTTTTTTCTGTCGTTCCTTATCTGATGACGATAAGAGATAATTCGTAATTATCTAAAAAAAATATATATATATAAAAAATTAGTAGAATTCTACCATTTTGTTTTATTTCGACCTTCCAACTTTAAATGTGTTTGAGAGTATGTTTTTTCTATTTTTCCAACTATTTCGTATATGTGACAGGCCACACTTGAATTTCAATAACACTCTATTTCTGAAAATTTCATTTTATATAATCTACTTAATATTTTATTTTATTTCCTGTGTTAGTCTGTATAACTTGTTATTGTATTTAAAAAAGACAAAGATGTTAATATTTCATCAATATTTCAATTTTTGTTTCATACTTGTGGTTGTAATTAATAAATGAAGAGAAAAATACATCGTTTGATCTTTTATTCCATAGTTAATTTGAACTTTGTATCTGTTCCATACTTAAAATGGTGAAAGAATTTATTTTCTAGTTTGTTTCGTTAGCTCTGCCTTTACTTAGCCTAAACTACTTCGAAACAGAAGTAACTTGATCAACGTTCGTAATTAGTTATTTGTTTACTTTTTCTGACTTTATGTAGTTGAAAAAAATCGTGTCATATATTACGCTTGAACATTAGCTAGACGCAAATATACACTTTGATATTTCTATATGAGTGTGAGAGCTGAAATCTCACAGATGACCTGGAAGGAAGAGTCTTCTTACTCGAGTATAAGGTTGCTATATATCCCGTATACGGAACACAAAACAGTTTTGTGAAATATGCTGGTAGACAAGAACCAGGCCCTGCGATTGTGAAAAGAGGGAATATTGCCTTGTATGGCCATGTATCCTGTCATAACCCCTTGTCTAAAACCATCTTTCAGTGCACAGTCGAATTAGAGGGAAGAAGGGGCAGACAAGGAAAATTGTGATCCGATAACATCAAACACTTGGCTGGTCACAACAGCGAGATCTTTCTACGCATGTCAGAGAATACAGATCAGTGAAACGACTGACTGCGAAAGCGTCTAGAGAGACGTACCAATTCATGCTGCACCAGTTGAGGGAACATTACGGGGTTGACAATAATGTTGATGATGAAGATGAAGGTTTAATGAAGGAAGTATGTGTAGAATGGGACGAGAAGAGTTTTAAAAATTAAAATAGAAGACAACGCCGTGAATGTCTCTCCGAACAAAATATTCTTCTAATAACGATATGAGAAATCCGACTGAAGTGAAAACGATGGAGTACGTGTGTGAATTTACCTGTGTATGTAATATATATATATATATACGGTGTATATAGGAAAAGAGTCAGGACCCCGACGGTTGAGCACCAGCCGTTTCGACAGCTAGATCCGAGCTAGCTGTCAAAACGGCCGAAGCTCAGCCGTGGAGCTCCTGACCCATTTCCTAGTGTCCTATCTACTACCCTTAGTGTTGAGTAGTCTGGTGCGTTATGGTACCTGGTATTTTACGATAAAATCTATGTATGTATTTACGTATGTGTGTGTGTTTGTGGGTGTGTATATATATATATATATATATATATATATATATATATATATATATATATATATATATATATATATATGAATTAGTTTTGCGAGGTTTTTTATATGAAATCGTGTGTCGAAACAGATATTGTTATATTTGGGGAGGGTCATATTTGCGTAATATTGCCAGAATTAATAACAGAACAAACTCACTGTTTGGTTGGTTTTCGCTTCTCGCTGTCTTTTATATATATATATCTGCGATCTAACTTACTCGGTCCTCAATGTTGCCATTGACTGACCGGCGGTCAAAAATAATACAGATACAATATAGACAAACACATATATATATAGTTTACATAATTTACATAAATCTTTCGTTGCACATCTGCAACATTGTCAGTGGTGTTATATTCATTGTTCCTCCTGTTGTGTTGTATGTCTACGCCATTTTTTTTTGTTCAGTCTGTCTATATATTTATTTATTTATTTGCTTGTTTGTTTATCTTATTTTATTTTGTCTTCTTTGCGCATGCGTTTGCGTGTGTGTATAGTGTTATGTGTGATGTGTGACTAGTGTGTATAGTGTTGTGTCTGCTGGGTGACTAGTGTGTGTTTATGTGCTTGTGTATGTATTTATTTATCTTATTTTATTTATTTAATTTAATTTACTTATTTATTTATACTTCTCTTAGGTCAGTGTTGTTTGTTTGGGTGTTGTTGTTGTTCCACTCATTCTTTCTGTTTAGCTTTGGTCTTCTAATTTCTATTTCACTGGCCTCTCTGATTTGCCTATCTGCTGGGTCATTCCTATGTTTAGATATTATTCTAATTTCTATGTTGTCTATGTTACCGTCATGTTGTTGTCTAGCATGTTCGTATAGTACTGACCCATTTTTTCGTCCTTCTAGTTCCCCCCAGTGTTGGTCTATCCTTTCACCTATGCTACGAGCTGTCTCACCTATGTATGTTGTTGTCGTGTTTCTGCAAGTACCCTCTGTACATCTTATGCTATAGACTACGTTTCTAGTTTTACATTTTATCCGGGGGTTCACCTTACATATGATACATTTCCTATTAGTACAGTGGGTTTTCTTAAAAGGGTAGGTTTTGCTGATCAGGGATTTTATGGTGGTTCCTGGCTTTTCTACCACCTTTATTTTTAAGTGGGTCTTTCTCAGGGCCTTTCTACACTGGTTAGCTAATTTCCCTCCAGGGGTGGCGTCCACAAACATGACACTCTGATATCTCTGGTTGTCGTACCATGATGTGGCCTTCCCTATCTTATGTCTAGCCCTATCTAAGCTATTTCATGATTTGCTCCTGTATAGTGGGCAAATTCCTTTCATGTCCAGTTCTATGAGGGTCTTATACTTTTCCATGGCTCCTTCGTATACTCTGACTCTGTCTCTTTGGTTGTAGCCAGAGAACTGCATGCGGTTGATGAAGTGTTGGATATGTCCTTCCATTTCTGTTGGGTCGCACATGCTGGACACATTCTTCATCACTCGTACCAAATCTGCGATCAGAATATTAAACTTAGCACTACTGGACATTGCTGAGTTTTTGAGTATCAGGTATTTGGAGGCCATGGGTTTAGCATAGTGTGAGTGGAGAATTTGGGCTCTCTCGTCTATAGTGTTAATCCAGAGTTCTGTGTCTAATACAGGTAGTCTATTGTTAGGGTGTTTTGAAGGGAAGTCTATAGTTACAGTTATACTCTGGTGTATGAAATTAGCTATCTGCTGGATGCTTTCCATCGTGCTACGTTCTAAATCAAACTTGTTAGTGCTCTCTAGTGGGGGTGTTCTTATAACTATATTGATATCGTCTACATAACGAGAGTACATGATGAGGTCTATGGAGCTTTCATTAAGGAGGAGATCTTTAAGTCTCCTTTCCCACCATACCATGAAAAGGTTGGCAACATCACCAGCTATGCTGACGCCGATGGCTGCTCCCTCATTTTGGGTGTAGATTTTCTCATTGAACTTAAATATGTGGCCCTTTAGGGTAGTTTTGATACTAGCCCCTATTGCATGTGCGACCATTTTTCTTACCTGATCAGTGTTTTGGGGGGTCCGTATAGCTTTGGTCCACCCAATCCACCTTCCTATGGGAGTCTTTTTAGCCATTGAGGTTATGGTGGGGGGTCTACCTCTTATAGGTCTACTAGGGCAGAAACATCTAAGGTCATGGCTGTCTAGGTAGTCAGTGTCGTAGGTAAGTCTAAGTAGGAGGCCCAGTTCGTCTGTGTCGACGTCGCAGAACTCCACCTCACTCTCAATGATCATCTCCACACATCTTTTCACAGCAAAATCAATGTTAATGGATGGGTACAGTGACACCACATCCATGCTGCCTATTATGCAGTTGGATAGGCTCCTGTTTTTGTTGCACTCACTGATTCTGCTGAGGAGGTCCTCTGTACTTTCACATACATCTGGAGACATCTTGATTATGGGGCGTATAACCATTGAGAGGAAGTAGGAGATCCTGTAGTTGCTAGCTATATTAGCTCCGCATACGAGTCTTGTTGGTGGTCCTTGTTGGCTACAACCAAAGAGACAGAGTCAGAGTATACGAAGGAGCCATGGAAAAGTATAAGACCCTCATAGAACTGGACATGAAAGGAATTTGCCCACTATACAGGAGCAAATCATGGAATAGCTTAGATAGGGCTAGACATAAGATAGGGAAGGCCACATCATGGTACGACAACCAGAGATATCAGAGTGTCATGTTTGTGGACGCCACCCCTGGAGGGAAATTAGCTAACCAGTGTAGAAAGGCCCTGAGAAAGACCCACTTAAAAATAAAGGTGGTAGAAAAGCTAGGAACCACCATAAAATCCCTGATCAGCAAAACCTACCCTTTTAAGAAAACCCACTGTACCAATAGGAAATGTATCATATGTAAGGTGAACCCCCGGATAAACTGTAAAACTAGAAACGTAGTCTATAGCATAAGATGTACAGAGGGTACTTGCAGAAACACGACAACAACATACATAGGTGAGACAGCTCGTAGCATAGGTGAAAGGATAGACCAACACTGGGGGGAACTAAAAGGACGAAAAAACGGGTCAGTACTATACGAACATGCTAGACAACAACATGACGGTAACATAGACAACATAGAAATTAGAATAATATCTAAACATAGGAATGACCCAGCAGATAGGCAAATCAGAGAGGCCAGTGAAATAGAAATTAGAAGACCAAAGCTAAACAGAAAGAATGAGTGGAACAACAACAACACCCAAACAAACAACACTGACCTAAGAGAAGTATAAATAAATAAGTAAATTAAATAAAATAAATAAAATAAGATAAATAAATACATACACAAGCACATAAACACACACTAGTCACCCAGCAGACACAACACTATACACACTAGTCACACA
>OZ024749.1:25105248-25132748 GCA_964016885.1 Eledone cirrhosa | reverse complement strand
TCGCAGACGAGAGAGAGAGAGAGAAAAAAAAATCATACCGGCTTGGCCAAGAGCGCGCGAGAAAAGAATTACGGACAGGTCAAACGGGAAGAAAGGGGAGGAGGAGAGGTAGTGACAGAGAATGAGTGAGTGAAAGGTGAGGAAGAGGCTAACAGAGAAAGAGAGACTGCTAGAAAGGGTAAAGATACAAACAACGAAACAGATGGGTAGCAGCAGAGGGAAAAATATATGTGCAAATATGATAATAATGGAGCTGCGGCGTTGCAAATGGGTTACATATGAAAAAGTTTGTCCTTCATCAGTGGCCTTCCAACCGTCGTAGGCATTTCATCGCTTTAAAGGCCATATACCTCAGGTTGGTGCGAGCAACGGCTAAAAAAAGTCGTTGGGACACGTAAATAAAGGGGACGCTAGGGTAAACAAACAAAATGGTTTAAGCGTCCCCTTTATTGACGTGTCCCAACGACTTTTTTTAGCCGTTGCTCGCACCAACCTGAGGTATATGGTCTTTAAAGCGATGAAATGCCTATGACGGTTGGAAGGCCACTGATGAAGGACAAACTTTTTCATATGTAACCCATTTCCAACGCCGCAGCTCCATTATTATCATATTTACACACATATATATATATATATATATATATATATATAAGGGATCTAGATCAATAAAAATCAATAACATTACTATCAATTGCTCAAAGATGTACATGTAACGCACTCGTGTCAATTTGATCGACATTTCCGTCCTCTTCAAATTGCTGTCCTTTCTCCAAATATAGAAACAATTATTAAAGGTATTATATAGTTGTTTCCAGGTAAATTTCCTGCTACCAAGCAAATTTCTTACCACATTGTGGATACATCTATATTTCCGTGTTGTTGTGGTTCACTTGCATCAATCACCGAAAGATTTCCGCTATATTATTTCAATTTCAATGAAAACTAATTTTGCCAGATGTTGCACTAGAAACGTATATGTTTTCTCGTTTTTCATCAAGTTTATCAAGATAAAGGTTTATAAATAATATTACATTGCATGCATGCTCCCGGGGAAATCTGACTACCCAGGAAGGTGTACGCTTGGCTTCCATGTATTTTATATAATCTAATATAATATGAAATATTTATATCTATATCTACCTATGTATCAAGCTAGTTATCTATCTTTCTCTCTCTCGTTCTCTCTCTCTGTATGATTATATATATATAATACACACACACACACACACACACACACACACACACACACACACACACACACACACACATATATATATATATATATCATAACACATGGCTGACTCAATACGTATGTATGTGATTTTCCGTTCCGTCCCCTCCTCGCTCTTTGTCTTCCTATTTCATCTTTTATTTCTCATTGTATCTTCTGACCAAGGAGTATTGTCAGAAACGTTGAGACGCTTTACATATATATTTCAAGGATTAAACTATTTCTTTATTGTTGCTTGATGTTTGATCTCTTATTTCTATGGATTTTTTACACACACACACATATAGACACACAGACATACACACACACACACACATATATATATATTTATATATACATAAATATATATATTTATATATATGTATATATATATATATATATATATATATATATATATATATATATATATATATGTATATATATATATATATATATATATATATATATATATATATATATATATATATATATATGTATATATATATATATATATATATATATATATATATGTATATATGTATATATATGTATATGTATATTTAA
Organism: Eledone cirrhosa; assembly: GCA_964016885.1. Taxonomy (NCBI): domain Eukaryota; kingdom Metazoa; phylum Mollusca; class Cephalopoda; order Octopoda; family Eledonidae; genus Eledone; species Eledone cirrhosa. The sequence continues at coordinate 25,130,974 of OZ024749.1, read as the reverse complement.
ATATATACATACATATATATACATACATACACACACTTATATATATATATACACATATATACTTCAAACCATTGTACCCATTAGCAACAATAAAAATATATAGAGTATCTAAAATAATGTATATATATATAATAGATAAATAAGTATACAAACAAAGATGTTTTCTTGTGTACTTTCATAATTTATTGCATGCATTAACACTGATTCACGGAAGAAGTAGTTAACAAAAACAAAAATAGCCAAAAAAAAAAAAAAAAAAAAATCAAATATAGAACTTTCTAAATTTCTACTTCGCGAAAACTTCTCATCAATATAAATGAAAATCGACATATGCAAAAACAAAAGAATCGAATAAAAAAATATATGTAATAAACAAACAAAAACAAATAAAGGAAAATAGAAAAATAAATACCAAAATACAGAATTGAAACAACACATATGATATGAAAAAAACGGTGGAAAAATATTCAGATGAGAATATATGAAACAATATAAAGAGAGATGTATAAGCTTACTTGATTACGGGAATGAAATATTTATAAAGTCAATGTAATGTGGTAACAGATATAAAAAAGGTTTTTGTTATATTTTCTTTATAGTAATTGTTGTTTGTGTTTTTGTTGTGTCCTGTTGCGTTAAAGCTTTCTGATATAGCGGCGCTTGCTATGTTATAAAAGCCAACAAATAGTGAATATCTTTGTATGTGTGTTCATATGTCTCTTTATTCGTATATGCATTCATAAACGCACATACACACACACACACACACATACACACACACACACACATATATATATATATATATATATATATATATATATATATATATATATATATAGGCATATATATATATATATATATAGGCATATATATATATATATATATATATATATATATATATATAGGCATATATATATATATATATAGGCATATATATATATATATATATATATATATATATATATATATGCATATAGGCATATATATAAACACACACACATATATATGTAGATATATGTGTGCGTGTGTGTGTATGTGTATACAAATATATATATATATATATATATATATATATATATATATATATATATATATATACATATATATATATATATATATATATATATATATATATATATATATATACATATATATATATATATATATATACATATATATATATATATATATATACATATATATATATATATATATACATATATATATATGAATATATGTACAAATATGCGTATGTATGTGCGTTCATGTGTGCATGTACGTTCATACGGATCTCTCTTTCTCTCTCTGTCTCTCTCTCTATATATATAAGTGCGTGTGTATGTGTGTGTGTGTGTAAAGTATGCAGAATGATTTCAAAACATGCAATGTTTTCATCCTTTCTCGTTGTTTATAAAAACAACTCAATTGTTACTGTTTTTCCTGTTTCGCATTCTTTATACTCTACACGCTAATATTAAGATTTGTATTACTACCACTATCAGGACCATCGTAATATTCGTCATCGCCATCATCATCATCACCATCATCTTCTATGTCTTCTTCTTCCCCTTGCTGTTATTGTTTTCGTTATTTTCGTTATGTCTGATTCTTCACACAACCTCATATTATAATGTGATACGGGAGAATGACTAAATGCTATTTCAACATGTATATTCTTAACTCTAGTTTCCCGTTCAATTTCCCCCCGTCGAATATTTATTCAACATGAATGCCACTATCTAAATTAATATCTTACCTTGACATTTACATTTCAAGTGGAACATTCCTGTTTTATGTCATACCTTCAAGGTCAGTCATTACACATCACCACAATATATATTACTGTGCCAATAGACAACGCAATCGTCCTATTAGAAAATTGATCTGAATGTTCGGTCGGCTAGATATTGTGAGAAAAACATTTTTCTAAACGAAATTTCATATCAGATTCTTTAGTAGATCCTTGCACTATATGCAGCAGTGTTTTCATTTGTTTATCATATATATATATTTCAGCGGTTCTCAACCTACAGAATATGAGAAAAGTTCAATAATTCAAGTACTTTTGACAAATATAATATACGACATGATAGCCATTCCTGTGTACACACATCTAATTGTTGTATTGTTATTCTTATCATATATGGGTCATGGGTATATTATAGAGATGAACATTTGGAAAATTCATTTAAATAACAGAGTTCGTTTGTAGTGAAATCATTTTTGGACTGTGGTATGTATATGAACTGTGGCTGATTGTTCCTCCATAATGTTTCTATTCCCGTACAGTCAACAAAGCATGAAGCCCATTCAATTAAATGGCAGATGCAAATTACTTCAATGGCCAAGTCTGCATAAGTTTACGTCGCCTTGCAAGGGTAGTATGCAATAAAAACTATATATTTTAGTTATATGATTAGCGGGACGTAGGTTGAGGTCTGACACACAATACAGTGTTCTGATTTATGCTCAATGGCAATACATGTAGGGAAGGCTAAGTAGATTATACGACCCTAGTGCGATACCGGTACAGTATGTTATCTGGTACTTCATGTTATCTGGTACTTTATGTTATCTTGTACTTCATGTTATCTGGTACTTTATGTTATGTGGTACTTTATGTTATTTTCGTAAAAGATGAAAAGCTAAGCTAACCTCGACAAGATTTGAACACAGAACATAAAGAGGCGTAACTCTATGGCACAAAATATGTTGTCCGACACTCTAATGATACTACCAGGCTCTTTAATATTGAAGCTATTTCACAAGGTAATGCTAATACAAGTTAATCATGAGACAAATATCATTGAGATGATTTTTGAATATTTATGTGTATAAGGCAAATGCACATTACAATAATCATAAAACGCCATAACTCTATGCTGGCAAGCATGCTGTCCGACGCTCTACCGATACTGCCAATTTACTATTGTAGTACTGATTTCTAATGTCGGCACAAGTGCAACATGTTATATTTGAGCCGGTGAGGTGGGTAATGAAATAACTTCTAGTCCTTAATAGTTAGGGTTAGGGTTAGGGGTAACTGGTACATTGATTTATTGACGCATATCCAGAAGGATGAAAAGTAAAGTAGCCATGAGCGTTTTTGGAAATCAGATGGTAATGTGCTATAAAAAAATATTACAATACATTTACTTCGATGTTCTAACTCATCAGCAATTGTGCCAAATTATAATAATTGTTTCTACTTTTGGTACAAAGCCAGCAATTACCGCAGTACATTACTGGTACTTTATTTTATCTACCCCGCAAGGATGAAAGGCAAAGTTAACCTCGGCTGGATTTGAACGCAGAACGTAAATAGCCATAATTCTATACTTTAAAGCACGGTGTCCAAGGCTCTACCGATTCTGCCATTCCAATAAGGATTTCTAGTATAGACACAAGGCCAGTAATTTGAGGGGAGCGGAAAGTCGATTAAATCGACCCCAGTACGTTACTGGTGCTATATGTAATCGACCTCTTAAGGATGAAAGGCAAAGTTAATCCGAGCTGGATTTGAACTCAGAACGTAAAGGGTCATAACTCTATTCTATAAAGAATGGTGTCCAACACTCTACCCATTTTGCTAATCCAATAATAATTGTTTCTACTGTTTGGCACAAGGCCAGCAATTACCCAGTGCATTACTGGTACTTTATTTTATCGACCCCGTAAGGATGAAAGACAAAGTTAACCTCGGCGGGATTCGAACCCAGAATGGCAAGGCCCGTAACTCTCTGCGTCAAAGCATAGCGTCCGACTTTCTACCGATACTGCCAATCCACCGGTTCCTTTACACGGGATACACAACAACAAAACATGATTAAATTATTAAAGTGAATTTAACATAATTTTTATTAATCATATTAATTTAATTTAATTTACTGAAAGAAATATGATTAAGGAAAGGGCAACAACATATCGGAAGGGTTATTGAGTGTTTTACTTATGAATAATTTATTACATTATCTTTTGATTATAATGGTGTTGATGATGGTCATGATGAAGTAACTAATGAAGATGATGGTGATGATGATAATGATAACGATGATGATGATGATAAAGATGTTGATGATGATGGAGAATATGGCGATGGAGAAGATGATGAGGAAAAAGGCGATGATGATGACGATGATGATTATGGTGTTGATGATGATTATGTTGATAAGGATGGTGATGATGATGACGATAATGCTGATTATGTTGATAATGATAACGATGATTATGTTGATAGTGTGATGATGTTGATGATGATGATGATGATGATAGCGATGATGATACTGATGGTGATGGTGAGCGTGGTGGTGATGATGATGATGATAATGATCATAATCATGTTGATAATGGTCATGACGATGATGATGACGATGATGATAATGATGATGGAGGTGGTGATGATGATGATGATGATGATGATCATGATGATGATGTTGCTGATAATAATGCTGATGAGGAAGGTGATGATTGTGTTGATAATGTGGTAATGATCATGATGATGATGGTGGTGATGGTGATGGTGATGATGATGATGGTAATGATGATGATGACGATGATAATGGAAATGATGTATATGATGACTACTGCGGAGCTGATGACAATTATTATTTAGATTTATGCTAATCAGACATATACACACACACATGCAGAGGCATATATATATATATACACACACACACACACACACACACACACACACACACACACACACACACACACACACACACACACACACACACACACACATATATATATATTTTATATTTAGTAGCAGATGGATGTGTTTGTGTGTCAGCGTTTGCCAGTGTGTGAGTGAGGGGCGGCGAGGAGCAGGGTTATGTGGAGGATACCGCATTTGATGAGGATGTCATAACATTTATTTTAAAGAACGATAGAGTGTACACTTAAAGAAGAGACCTGAAAACATGTCAATATTCTAAAGGTTTTTTTAAAGTATTTCTTAATGGAACACATGAGAGTATAATAGAGTAACGTAATGTAACTACTGAAGAAGAGGAGATGGCAGAGGAGGAATGTGGAAGGGGGGAAAGGAGAATACGAAACTTAATATTACTGAAAATAATAATGACAACAACAACAACAGTAATAATAATAATAATAATAATAATGATGATGACAACCTCCTCTCAGAAATCTTCATGGGAATCCCTTGAAGTATTTTGAAACAAATATTGCGCTATCGTTCTCAAGGACTTGTTGTTGATGAGTCGGTGCTGGAGATTGTTTGAATTATTTTGACATTTTTGAAATTTATTATAACATACACACATAGATACACGCGTGAGCGCACACACACACACACACAAATACACATACACACATATATATGTATATATTATTCGGAGACTCTTTCCATACACATCTCAAAAATAATTGGAAAAGATACCTAGACGATTTCTTTATACTCTGGCAGGAAAACACTCATTCTTTTCAAAAATATGATAAACAACATTAACAATAACATACAATTCACAATTCAATCAAACTCCGAGGAATTAGCCTTCTTAGATATCCTTATTTTAAAAAACAGCTGGTAAAATAGAAACAGACACCTTTTATAGAACCTCGGACTCCAAACATGACTGATCTTCACCTCGAATCACTCGAAACATACAAAACTTAACATTCCTTTTAATTTAGCCAAACGTATATGCACCAAAGTATCAGATCCAGCTAAACCGGAGCAAAGCCTAAATGAACTAAAAACCACACTTACCTTAAGAGCCTTCCCACTTGGCATAATTAATAACGGAATAGACAGGGCAAAACACGCACATTTTCATCAACCCAACAAACCAAGGCACAGAACCACAAACAATACCTTACCATATGTATTCACATTCAACCCCAGAAACAACTAAATGTTCGATCTCCTTCACAAAAACCTACACATTTTATTTAAAGATGAAAAAGGAAAACAATCCTAAAAACACAAAAGATCATTAAAAGTTAAAGGCAACCCAAATACTGAAACACATTCTCACTGGAACAAATATACACATACCAATCAACAGCCTTACGGCAACAAAATGTGGAACACCAGAGTATCGTACATGCCTGTACGTACTTGAAGGACAAAATTCGCGTTTAAAGGTGACCAAACTTTCACAGTGAAAAGCAACTTCACTTGCAACTCAGAGAACCGACCTGATCTACGTAATCACATAATGTGGCTGTCGGCATAACTCCATAGGACAAATGGGTGTCATTACCCAAAATAATGACCACCCATCACCAACAAAACCGAGACGTATAAACAAGAAAAATCCCCTTAAGTAGCCACTTTGCAGATTGTGCGGGGATGACCCTACCCAACTTTAAATCTTCCCCGTTTACAAGTCCCATATTCCTTCACTCAACAAGAAAGAATAAATGAAGAAAAACTGAAAGTTTCGAATGATTAAATTTACCCAACAACAATCGAGAGCGGGTGGGTGAGCGAGAGAGAGAGAAAGAGAAATAGATAGATAGAGAGAGAGAAATAGAAAGAGAGGGATATATGGAGATAGATAGATAGATAGATAGACAACGAGAGAGAGAGAAACACAGAGAGAGAGATAAAGAGAGAGGGAGGGATAAAGAGGGAGAGAGAGGGAGAGAGAGAGAATGTGTGAAGGAGAACAACAACGAGTCTGTTACTTAGATTATCGACTCTCAAATGGATAAAATGTAAAGTTCTCCCAGGCGTGGGCTGAACTCAAATCGCTGAGAACTTAAACGAAAAAGCCATGGCATTCTGCCCAAAGTGTCAAACGAACCTGCTATTTCTCTGCCATACACATGCTAGCCAACGTATAGCATTACAATTTAAAACATATATTTGCCTTTCACTTCATAGTTTTGCAACAATAAATTTGCTTTACTTGGCGAATTTTCAGAGTCCATTTAAATATATAAATACGTTGCTTTAAAGAACCCCAAAGGGCTTGCGTTTAACGTCTCCATGTTAAGGCCATTACACAATGTTCAACAATGATTTAAGGTGGAAGTGGGTAAAATCGATAAAATCGACCTAAGTATTTTAATAGTGTTTTATTTTCTCGACCGCGTATGGCCGAAAGGCAATGCTAATTTCGGCAAGATTTGATCTCAGAACGTAAAGAGACGTAACTCTCAGTCGCGAAACAAAGGTTCCGGTGTTCTATCAATACTGCAAATCCACATCACTGGCTATTTAATAATCGTTTCTACTTTTGGCACGAGGCCAGCAATTATCCAGTGCATTACTGGTACTTTATTTTATCGAACACGTAAGGATGAAAGGAGAGATTTGAGCTCCAACCGCAAATGGGCGTAACTCTATTTCATGATGGCTTCTGATTTAGGCACTAGGCTACAAATTTGAAAGGAAAGGGGAAGGTCGATTACTCGACACCAGTACAGGCCTGGTAGTAATTGATTGTAGGGCTGATGGTGTGAGTGTGTAAGCATATATATATATATGGTATCCCCAAAAATGAATACACATATATATTAAAATGCTGTCAATGCGCGTATACATTTTTTGGGGCAACCTCTATATATATATGTGTGTATATAATAGTAGAACACTGGAGGGTTATATCTGAAGTAGTAGAGCACTCATTCCATGGGACGAGTTAGGTAGAAGTAGTTCCACAACGGTTAGTTCACCGTACCGAGAACAAATGTTTCACCGAGCTGAGGATCCGATAAGGTGAAACTTTTGTTCTCGGTGTGGTGAAATATTTTTATATATATATAGATATATATATATATATATATATATATATATATATATATATATATATATATATATATATATATATATATGGTGTTTATTTGAGTGTCTGTGTGTATAGTAATATTTTCACTTGCACAATTTAAATGTGAGGAAGATTTTCCATTCAATTTTAACTGGTCTGATGTAACTACAAAGTCAGCCTTTCCATATGTAAATATACTCTAGATATTATTCGTGGACGTCTCGGTGCATGTATAATATATGCATATTTATATATGCGTATGAATCTGTCTGTCGTTATGCATGTATGTATGTAATTATGTGTGTATTTATGCGTGTATGAATGTATGTATGCATATATGTATGAATGTCAGTGCGCATGTATGTATTTATGTATACATTCATCTATACATATATACATGTATAAATACATGTATAGGTATATTCATATACACACACATATATATATGTCTAAAGTCTAAATTCTATCATAAGCCAAAAGGCTCATTCGGCCGGTGCTTATCCCTCTTTCGTGGCGGGAAGCGAGTGAGAGTACAAGACTCCCCGTGGACAGAACGCCAGCCTATCGCAAGGTTCAATCGACCAGCGATTACTGGTACTCATTTTCAGCTGGGTATACTGAAATGAAGCTCAAGAACACATCACTCAACCCGGGAATTGAACCCACGACCTTATGATCGTAAGTTCAACACCCTTACACTACACCCCGCAATTCCACTACACACACACACCCATATATATATATATATGAGCGTGTGTGTATGTGTATATATATGTATGTATATATATCTATATATGTATGTGTATATATGTATATAAGTATATATATATATGTATATAAGTATATACGTATATATATATATATATATATATAAATATAATATATATACGTATATATAATAGATACATGATGTAGATATATATAGATATATGCATACATATATATATATATTTATATAATTATATATATATATATATATCAAGATGGCGTACGAAAGAACAAAGGAGAGGCACAAAAACAAAGAAAAGAATCCCCAGTCACTGAAGAGGTCACATAATGTGTGCCGAAAGAACTTTGACAATATATAAACAACCATCTAGTTGTGGAACCAACCAACCAACCGGAAATTTATAAATTCCTAAATTTATAAATTTATTATAATAAATTGAAGTGAAAGCAACTGGTGCGTGTGTTTCTTATTGGCAACATGACCCTCCCAAAGTATAACAATATATATAAATGTATATATATATATATATAATTATATACATATATATACGCACGCATATATCTATAAGTTTATATATACATATATATATATAAATATATATATATTGTTATAGTTTGGCAGGGTCATGTTGCCAATAAGAAACACACACACCAGTTGCTTTCACTTCAATTTATTATAATAAATTTATAAATTTAGGAATTTATAAATTTCTGGTTGGTTGGTTGGTTCCATAACCAGATAGTTGTTTCTATATTGTCAAAGTTCTTTTGTCACACATTATGTGACCTCTTCAGTGACTGGGGATTCTTTTCTTTGTTTTTGTGCCTCTCCTTTGTTCTGTCCTACGCCATGTTGTTTCTGTGTGTGTGTTGTGTGCTCAGTCTGCGCATGCGCCACATCCGGGTGTCTGTGTGTGTTTATATTCGTTTATTTATTTGTTTATTTACATGTTACCGGTTGGTTGTTTGTTCTATGTGCGTGTGTGTTTTTATTTTGTCCTTAATTGTAAGTTGTGATGTTGCTGTTCCACTCATATTTTCTATTTAATTTTATGTTTATTGCCTCTGTGATTTGTCTGAACATTGCGTCTTTTCTGTGTGTAGATTCTATTTTTATTTCTATGTTCTCTAATTTACCCTTGTGTTCTATTTTAGCATGTTGGTAGAGTACAGATGATTCTTTACTATCTTGAAGGTCTCGCCAGTGTTCATTTATCCGTTCCCCTACACTACGATCTGTCTCACCTATGTACACTATATTTTTGTCTCTACATTGTCCTTCAGTACATCTTATGCTATAGACTACATTACTAGTTTTACAGTTAATATGGGGGCTTATTTTACAGGTTATACATTTTTTATCTATACAGGGGGGGGGGGGGGGTCTTTGAAAAGGGTATGTCTTGCTAATAACTGTCATTATCGTGGAAAGAGACAGGAGTAATGAGAGACATAGAAACAACCATGAGGCTGTTGGTGGAAATAGAAATAGAAACAACACAACTAACAACAACAATAGCATTAGTACACATAAAGCAGCAGCCTGGAACCCTACTTTTTATAATCCTTCCGATAAGTCGTTCGACCTGCGACGAGTCATGCCACGACTTTACCATTTAACAAACGCACGCAATTGCCGTCGCAGGTCGATGAACAAACATAAGCACAATTTAGTATAGCTAGATCCGAACTTAGAAATATTATAGAACAGTATAGCAAGAAGCATAATAGAATGGAGGCCCAGCAACTGGACGAAAAATCTGAAAATGGCTTGCGTAAGCTCATGCAGCGCTCGCGTAATGGAGAGATAGCATGCTTTCCAACAGACAAGTCTAGCAGAATGTCGGTTGACAGCCTGCCAAACTACATCCAGCAAATGCAACCCCACATCACTAACACAAGATAGGTAACACCACAGGAGCATGAGGATAGAGAAAAAACCCTCAATGCCCATATGGTGATGTGGACCAATATAATGCAGCCCAACAAAAGGACTGCCAACAACTTCCAGGCCTGGAACAATGACGTGTCGGCGTTGTATGGGCTTCGAAAAGACAATAAAACGGGCAGTGACCCTGTCACGGGACCACCAACACGGCCATTCTGTGGAGCTAACATTGCTAGTAACTACAGGCTGTCCTACTTCCTCTCCCTGATCATACGCCACATCATTGAAATGTCCCCAGATGTATGTGACAGCACGGAGGACCTCCTCAGCAGAATTGGCGGGAGTAACCGATCTAGGGACCTAACAAACTGCATAATAGGTAGTATGGATGTTGTGTCCCTGTATCCATCTATTGATGTGGATTTTGCATTGGAGAAATGCGTAGAAATGATCAGTGAGAGCAATGTTGAGTTCCGTGGGATTGATACCTGTGAGCTGGGAGTCCTACTTAAACTTACCTATAGTAATAATTACCTAGACGCATATGACATTAGCAACCTGTGCCCTACAAGACCAGCAAGAGGCAGACCACCTACCATTACCTCAATCACCAAGAAAACCCACACAGATAGATGGAACGGGTGGACCAGAGCCATACGGACACCCGAAAACCACGATTAACTGAAGAAAATAATTGCACATGCGGTAGGGGCCAGCATAAAACTAACCCTTAAGGAACATATGTTCAAATTTAATGGAAAAACATATGCCCAAGAGGAAGGAGCAGCCATTGGTGTTAGCATTGCAGGCGACATAGCTAACTTATTCATGGTATGGTGGGACAGTAGACTTAAACTTAAACTTAAAGAACAATTAGAAGGCCCCTTAACCCTGATAATGTACTCCCGCTACGTTGATGATATAAACATCGTAGTTAAGACACCCCCGCTAGAGAACAGTCAGGAACTAGAGAAAAACACAATGGAAAGCATCCAGCAAATAGCTAACTCCATCCAGCAGAGTATTAGAGTTACTATAGACTACCCAAATAAACACCCCAACCATCGATTACCTGTACTAGACACATAGCTCTGGTTAGATACCATTAATAACAAAAAACACATCCTCCATTCCCATTATGCCAAACCCATGACTTCCAAACATCTGATCCACCGAAACTCAGCTGTTTCGGACCATACCAAAATCAACATACTGATTGCGGATTTGGTACGGGTGATGAGAAACGTGTCTCGCATGTGCAACCCCGAAGAACTAGAGAGACACATACAACACTTCATCCACCGTATGCAGTTCTCTGGTTACAATCAGAGAGATAAAATCAGAGTGTATAGAGGAGCCAGAACCAAATGGGAAAAAATAGTAAATAATGACGCAAATGGGACCTGCCCCTTGTATAGGAGCAAATTTTGGAATAGAATAGAAAGAACTAGGAATAAGACTAATAGAATAAACTCATGGAATGATAGCAATAAAGACCAGAGTGTAATGTTCATCGATACAACCCCTAGAGGTGAATTATCTTACAAATTTATAAGGGCCCTAGATAAACATAAACTCAATATTAAGATAGTAGAAAGACCAGTAAAAACACTTATTGGCAAGACATACCCTTTTCAAAGACCCCCCCCCCCCTGAATAGATAAGAAATGTATAACTTGTAAAATAAGCCCCCATATTAACTGTAAAACTAGTAATGTAGTCTATAGCATAAGATGGACTGAAGGACAATGTAGAGACAAAAATACAGTGTACATAGTTGAGACAGCTCGTAGTGTAGGGGAACGGATAAATGAACACTGGCGAGACCTTCAAGATAGTAAAGAATCATCTGTACTCTACCAACATGCTAAAATAGTACATAAGGGTAAATTAGAGAACATAGAAATAAAAATAGAATCTACACACAGAAAAGACGCAATGTTTAGACAAATCACAGCGGCAATAAACATAAAAGAATTACAACCAAAATTAAATAGAAAACATGAGTGGAACAGCAACACCACAACTTACAATTAAGGACAAAATGAAAACACACACGCACATAGAACAAACAACCAACCGGTAACATGTAAATAAACAAATAAATAAACGAATGTAAACACACACAGACACCCGGATGTGGCGCATGCGCAGACTGAGCACACAACGCACACACAGAAACAAAATGGCGTAGGACAGAACAAAGGAGAGGCACAAAAAAAAAGAAAAGAATCCCCAGTCACTGAAGAGGTCACAGAATGTGTGACGAAAGAACTTTGACAATATATAAACAACTATCTGGTTGTGGAACCAACCAACCAACCAGAAATTTATAAATTCCTAAATTTATAAATTTATTATTATAAATTGAATTGAAAAACTGGTGCGTGTGTTTCTTATTGGCAACATGACCCTCCCAAAGTATAACAATATCGGTTTCAACACACGTTTTCAGATAAAGAATCTTGCTAAACAAATTCAGAAACGAAATATATATATATATATATAATTATATATATATATATATATATATATATATATATATATATATATATATATATGTGTGTGTATGTATATATCTATATCCATCTATCTATATATATATATATGTGTGTGTTGCGATGAAGATTTCAGTTACATAGTTTCACGTGAAGAGATTAATTTCCGAGCTGCCGTTGTTTAAAGAGACTGTTTAATTTGCTGTCAGTCTACACTCTACATAATATATCCTCTGATTAATACAGAGGAATGCTTAACAAAACATTAATAATAACAGGAAAGAAAATGAAAAAAAAAATAGAAAATAGAATCAAAAGTAAAAACAGTGAAACAAACTCAGAAAACACTGATGAAGGAGTTTGAGAGAGTGAAACAGAGAAATGTGGAGGGGAGAGGGAGAGAGAGAGGTGGAGGGGAAGGGGAAGGGCGAGAAAGATGGGGAGGTAAAAAGGGAGGGAGAGAATGATGAATGGATCGATAGAAAGAGAGGAAGAATTAGAGCCAAATATATATATATATATATATATATTTGCCTCTCTATATACATGTATATATATATATATATATATATATATATATATATAGAGAGAGAGAGAGAGAGAGAGAGAGAGAGAGAGAGAAAGAGAGTGTTAGAGAGCGAACAGTACGAAAGGGAAATATGCAGACATATATATATATATATATATAGAGAGAGAGAGAGAGAGAGAGAGAGAGAGAGAGAGAAGGAAAGAGACGTACATTAACAGAGGAGTATTCGAGAGTATACGTACTGAGAGAGAAAGAGCGAAAGAGAGAAAAAGAGGGAGAAAGAGAAGAAGAAAGAGAGAGGGAGTGAAGAGAGAACTGATTTCCCGAGAATGAGTATAATAATAAATGAGAAAACTGTTCATACTAAAGGAATATGGGAGAAAAAATGCAAATAATTTAGCCTAAAAAATGATAAAAACCAAAAAGATCTCATATCTGTTTTTTTTTTCTTTTAAAACAAAATTCACTGTAAAAGGCTAGGAGATTAACTTGATATGCCATCTTAACTATCCAATGAATAAATTTTACTCCTCCAGTCACAATATGCATACTTCTCCCACGTATATATCACAAACACACACGTATATATATATATATATATATATATATATATATATATATATATATATATATATATATATATATATATATATATATATGCATATATATATGTGTGTGTGTATGTGTGTGTATGTGTGTGTGTGTGTCTGTGTGTGTTTGTGTCTATGCATATGTATATGCATACGAACATGTATATACATACATATACATATATATAAATAATGTGCGTATAATACAAAGATATGCTACAAAAATGCTATCCAATCAAATGTTAAGATTACTATAGATTAATAGCGGAAAACTAGTACCAGAAGGAAAAGTGTATGTATATGTAATATAAAAACATTAATGATTACTAAAGTATACTCAAAACCAGCAATATGTAGAAGTCTGTGCAGTAGTATAGGATCGTCTGACGGCTTCTTGGTTCCTTGAAATTCCTATACGGATGCCCTAACAATTCTGTTATGCTACAATTGATCAGAGAAGAATTGGCAAACTGCGGCCCATTTGGCTTTCTGATTGGCAGGCCAAGTTTAATGAATTGCATTGCAGGATTTATTTGTGCGGTCCGCCTTATGAAGATCACATCCTCCGTGGTCCACTGTTCGAAAAAAACGTTTCATATGCCTGTGTTAAATGTTATTAATTTGGAAAGTTTAGATGTGGGTGTCGGACTTCGCTAATGGTGCATACTTTCCCGTTTCAAGACCAGTATTGAAATGCGCAGCTATGTTGGAAGGTATATCAAATCCAGTGAATATAGAATCACTGGAATATAATTTGCAAACGACATGGCATATTAGCACCTAAAGCTCCGAAAGATATTCTTCGACACGTGTTGCGTAGTTTTGTAATGTCTACTTAGTGTACACTGCAAAAGGGTGCTGGACTGGGTAGTTTTACACGCTGAAAACTGAGACACTCATCCTCTCAAGAATCTTTACTCAATTCCCACTCTATGAGGGTGGTGTACTGGATAGATTTGGAACCCGATTCTTGAGACTATCGTCTTCTCAAGAATGTTTATTCGGTGTAAACTGCATTTAGGGTGTGTCTTGGATAGTTTTCCAGGCCGAGGACTGAGACTCTCGTCCTCTCCAGAATAGCTGCTCAGTGCACACTGCATGTAAGTTGTGTTACACTGAGGCAAATGAAGAAGGTCTAATATCTCGGGACCGTTTTCAGGAGGGATGGAAGTTAGGAGGTTAGAATAAACGCAACAATAATTCTAGTCAGCACAGTAATACGCCATCTTCAGCACCCGTTCTGTAGAAGAATAGAGGTAGATGTAAAAGACAAACACGCTATCTTCGTTTCAGTGTGTACGCCTACATTCATCTATGGTATTTTGGGTAATGACCGGGAGAAAAAGATAGCGAATACATGCGGCTATGGCCGACGAAACAAAGAAGATAAACATCAAATTAGTCAATTAAAATTAGAACATGTTCTTCTGTTGCCATATCTTCCAATATTTACAGTATAAATATGGCTAAGGTACATATCCATGGTAACAATCTATGAGCTGTCAACAAGCAACGTTTGATATGTATGTCTTCATTGTTCTCTGTTCATTCAAAGTTGTTTATCTAAACATTACAAAAACACTATTCAAAGGCAACATGGAGTCGTACTGTGCCTTAAGCAATATCGGTCGTGCAACAAATTTAGAAACAACACACATAATTATCAACACGGTAATTTGATAGGAAATGTGCTATTATGATGGTGACTAAAAAAAGAACGATCTTTCCATCCTCTTCTCAGAATCTTGTTCAGCAACAATTTCTCTATATAAAGAAACATTATGTATTGCTGAATAATTAAAGAAAGCATGTTTACATTTGATGCATATGAATTATTACTGTTTCTGTGAAGTGATATGTTCTCATTTTTAAGTCGCTATGTTCACTTAGATCTTACAGTCCCTCGCCCCGGTTGGAATCAGTGTTCTCCTATTGGACTGCAATGGCCGCACTTAGAATTACAACATTATCTAACGATAATATTGCTATATTAGTGAATCTATCTAGAAATCTTGTTTTATATATATAATCAAACAATATAAATATGAATGTATACACACACATATATACATATATATATATACATACATATATATGTATATATATATATGTGTACATATATATATATATATATATATATATATATATATATATATATATATATATATATGTATGTATATATATATTTATGTGTGTATATATATATATAATATATATATATATAATATATATATATATAATATATATATATAATATATATATATAATATATATATATATATATATATATATATATATATATATATATGTATATATATCGTTTCTGAATTTGTTTAGCAAGATTCTTTATCTGAAATCGTGTGTTGAAACCGATATTGTTATACTTTGGGAGGGTCATGTTGCCAATAAGAAACACACGCACCAGTTGCTTTCACTTCAATTTAATTTAATATATATTTATAAATTTACAAATTTATAAATTTCTGGTTGGTTGGTTGGTTCCACAACCAGATAGTTGTTTATATATATATAGTCATAGTTCTTTCGTCACACACTCTGTGACCTCTTCAGTGACTGGGGATTTCTTTCTTCGTTTCTGTGCCTTTCCTTTCTTCTATCCTACGCCATTTTGGCGTAGGATAGAAGAAAGGAAAGGCACAGAAACGAAGAAAGAAATCCCCAGTCACTGAAGAGGTCACAGAGTGTGTGACGAAAGAACTATGACTATATATATATAAACAACTATCTGGTTGTGGAACCAACCAACCAACCAGAAATTTATAAATTTGTAAATTTATAAATATATATTAAATTAAATTGAAGTGAAAGCAACTGGTGCGTGTGTTTCTTATTGGCAACATGACCCTCCCAAAGTATAACAATATGTATATATATATATATATATAATATATGTATGTGAATATATATATATATATGTATATATATATATATATAATACATGTATGTGAATATATATATATATAATATATATATATATAATATATATATATATAATATATACATATATATATATATATTATATATATAATATATATATATATATAATATATATATATATATATATATGTATATATATATATATAATATATATATATATATATATATACACATGTATGTATATATGTATTTAATACAGAAATGGCTTCTACAGGACTAGAACTGTTTCATTCGACGGAAATCATCAGGAAAGCCGACTGTCAATCAATTGTACTGATGTCCTAATGATTTCCTTTGAATGAAACATTTCTAGTCCTGTAGAAGCCATTTCTATATTAAATATTTATAGTCTACTATGTATTGAATACCTTACTTAATTTAGTTACCACCGATTGAACCCGGGATACACACACACACACACATACATACACCCACCCACACATACCCACACACATACATATTTATACACTGAGGGAGAGGGGGAGGAAGGGATATCGATAGACAGATAGATGAATAGATAGATAGAGATAGAAAAAACATCATTTTCCACAATTACTATTTATAGTGATCGATTATTATTTTCAACGTTTGCTATGGGTCAAATACATTATATACTTATACACAAACACACACTCATACAAACACTCACACACACACACACAGCCACCCACTCATATACACACTCCCATACACACACATATATGTATATATGTATATGTTGATTTTAAAATGACGAAGATTCACATGGATGTGTTTATTGATTATCGATCTCACACACACACTCACACATAAACACACACACGCATATAAATATATATATATTATATATACACATGTTTGTGAACGTATGTATATTAAGCGTGTATGTTGGCCGTTTTTATATCCATTTGTGCAGTGGTTTTTTGTGTATATTTGGCGTAGAGAGAGTAAAGAAAAATTATATTGTGAGCAAAAAGCCAGACGAAAGCTCTTTTGGATTGAGAGAGAGGCAGATTGAGAGAGAGAGAGAGAGAGAGAGGGAGAGAGAGAGAGAGAGAGAGAGAGAGAGAGAGAGAGAGAGAGAGAGAGAAAGAAACAGTGTGTGTGTGTGAATGTGTGTGCGTGTGTGTGTGTGATACATCCACACAGAGGAAAGATAGTTAGCGAGACAAAAGCAAGGGTGGTTTGCTTAACAGATGTATAGTGGAGAGCCGAATTGAGACGAAGAACGATGGAATAAATTAGAGCGAACGCATGTGCCTGTGTAAGTGCGTGGGTCTGAGCATGTATGTATGTGTAAGTATATATGTACGTGTGTTTGTGTGTGTGAATATATAGATACATATACGTATATATATATATATATATATATATATATATATATATATATATATATATATATGTATCTATATCTTTCCTTCAGACACACACACATATATACATACACATACATGCATCCCCAAACATATATATATATATATATATATATATATATATATATATATATATATATATATATAGTGAGAGAGAGAGGAAGATATGCGCTCGACAGTAACAGTAGTATTCTATTTATATTCTATACTAACATGTTTCTATGGCTTAAGAGATTAATTCTCTAATATATTTCAGTTGGTACAATGATTAAAGCTGTGAGCATTTCAGCAAGGTCTGAATATAAATGAGAGTCAACAGGAAGGACTGTGTGTATATGAAGGAGGCGAGGAAGGAAAGTAGTAACCAGGGCAATACTTGTTGAGATTAGATAAATGGTAGTAATTTATTCGCAAAGTTAATTAAAGCAGGATCCGTGTAAACTAGCAGATGGACTGAATGGATGATACATTGAGATTAGACCGACCATCATTTAAATATATAGGTATGTTATATATATATATATATATATATATATATATATATATATATATATATATATATATATATAAAAGACGTAAAATGAGAAAATTTTTAAAAAAAATTTTAAAGAATTAACTTACTTACTTAAATTTTCACTCCAACTAACTAGTTTCTGCAATGGAATAAAGACAGTTACGTAATGAACTGTTGAGAATTTCATTGCGTCATCAGGGAGGTCTATTCTCAGCCAAGTCTCCAGGCAATGCGCGGACACTGGGGACTCATATAAAAATAATAATAATTCGGTAAATGGAACAGCTATCGAGGACTGGATTCCAGGCACTGAAAATTCTCACTGCCACTGGTCAAATGGCCGATTCTAAAGAATCAATCACGTGACACAGAGGCTAGTTAGTAGGAATGGGATGGTAAGATGACAGACGCCTACTAACACCCCCCAAAAAAATTTAGTAGTGGTTTTGGCAGGTTTGCTCGACAAATCAGTGATTTGGAGATAAATATAGATCATTTAATATATCTACTAACATAAGCGCACAGATGTACGCTAATTCCAGCAAATACACAGGTTATATCATAGTACCTAGGTGGTTCAATGCAGGAGGATGCAGAACAATAATATAAAAGACGTAAAATAAGAAAATTTTTAAAAAAAATTTTAAAGAATTAACTTACTTAAATTTTCACTCCAACTAATTAGTTTCTGCAATGAGATAAAGACAGTTACGTAATGAACTGTTGAGAATTTCATTGCGTCATCAGGGAGGTCTATTCTCAGCCAGGTCTCCGTGCAATGCGCGGACACTGGGGTCTCATATAAAAATAATAATAATTCGGTAAATGGAACAGCTATCGAGGACTGGATTCCAGGCACTGACAATTCTCACTGCCACTGGTCAAATGGCCGATTCTAAAGAATCAATCACGTGACACAGAGGCTAGTCAGTAGGAATGGGGTGGTAAGATGACAGACGCCTACTAACACCCCCCAAAACAATTTAGTAGTGGTTTTGGCAGGTTTGCTCGACAAATCAGTGATATGGAGATAAATATAGATAATTTAATATATCTACTAACATAAGCGCACAGATGTACGCTAATGCCAGCAAACCATCTTACCATCCCATTCCTACTGACTAGCCTCTGTGTCACGTGATTGATTCTTTAGAATCGGCCATTTGACCAGTGGCAGTGAACATTTTCAGTGCCTGGAATCCAGTCCTCGATAGCTGTTCCATTTACCGAATTATTATTATTTTTATATGAGTCCCCAGTTTCCGCGCATTGCCTGGAGACTTGGCTGAGAATAGACCTCCCTGATGACGCAATGAAATTCTCAACGGTTCATTACGTAACTGTCTTTATCCCATTGCAGAAACTAATTAGTTGGAGTGAAAATTTAAGTAAGTGAGTTAATTCTTTAACATTTTTTTAAAAAAAGTTCTTATTTTACGTCTTTTATATTATTGTTCTGCATCCTCCTGCATTGAACCACCTAGGTACTATGACATAACCTGTGTATTTGCTGCCATTAGCGTACATCTGTGCGCTTATGTTAGTAGATATATTAAATTATCTATATATATATATATATATATATATATATACCAGTAAGACCCCGACGGCTGAGTTCAAACCGTTTCGACGGCTAATTCAGTCCAGAATTAGCCGTCGAAACGGCTTGAGCTCAGCCGTCGGGGTCTTACTGGTTCCTATTACCCACTCTACTACCCTAAGTGTTGAGTACTTTGGTGCGTTATGGTCCACCTGGTTCCTTACCACATTTCCTTCGTTATATATATATATATATATATATATATACAGGGATTGTAACGCGGAGTTACTGGAGCTTCACCCGGGTGAGCACTCGATGATTAGGTTCACGTCGGCATCGAGGTATAGAGTTAGTGTGTATAATAAAACAAGTACGAATGCTCACTCTTTCTTTACTACCACAGAGTTCCGACGAGACATTGATTACAGAATCGAGCTGATCTGTAGCGAAACGCGCGTTACCAACCAATAAACTTAATGAAGGAGTAGATGGACCATATCGAACCAGTGTACTCAATACTTAGGGTAGTAGAGTGGGTAATAGTCGTTGAAACGGCTTGAGCTCTGCCGTCGGGGTTAATCATTTTCCATATATATATATATATATATGAAGTAAGAATATTTTCGAAACAGCAGGCTGGTTTGAAATTATTATAAATGTAAGCTATCGCCGTATTTTGACTAAAGAAATTAAAGAAATTATTTAGCCTGATAGTGGGATTAAGAACCCTCGTAGAAATGGAAAAAGATGAGTATTGACGTACATGCACGTCAATACTCATCTTTTTCCATTTCTCCAAGGGTTCTTAACGCCACTTATCTGGCTAAATAATTTCTTTAGTCAAAATACGGCGATAGCTTACATAAATATATATATATATAAATACATAAATATATATATACATAAATACATAAATATATATATACATAAATACATAAATATATATATACATAAATACATAAATATATATATACATAAATACATAAATATATATATACATAAATACATAAATATATATATACATAAATACATAAATATATATATATATAAATACATAAATATATATATATATTGGGGCGAGATATCTTGTCTTTAATGTGTAGAAATATAAAGACCCCCAGCAGATGAAGGAAAACCTTCTCCCTTTCATGCTTTCTTCTTAATTTTAAATACACTTTATCCATCAACTACACATACTCTTCTTTTCTTCATATATTTTATCATGTTTCGTTGCGAACCGTCTTCTCTCTCCTTATACCTACCTATTTTTTTGTTATGTACTCTACCCGCTCTTTCTTTCCCTCCCTTCCTCCGTCTCAATTTCAATAACCCTCTCTCTGCTAGCCACCACATTGTTTCTCTCTCTTCTCTCCCTTACACTTGCAGATATCAGCCGTGTCTTTTTTCTCGTCCGCACAATCTCGAACTTATGTTCAGTAATTGTCGTTGGCTATAATTTTCTCACTTTGAGTTGCTCACACACTCTTTGATTTGTTTTTTCCCGTTTTTTTTTCGCTGTTTTTCTCTTTTCTCTTTTCTTCCCTTTCCCCTTCTGTAATCCTATATTTTCTTTCTCTCCCTCTTTTTTTCCCAAATAACCTACCTTAGTTATTGAACGCACTGGGGCGAGATATCTTGACTTTAAAGCGTAGAGGTATCCAAGACCACCAGCAAACAACTGATGAAGGGAAACTTTCAATCGTTCATGCTTTCTCCTTAATTTTAAGTATATTTTATCCAAGAACTACACAGCCTCCTCTCTTCTTCATATGTCTTATATATATAAAGAAGCGATTTAAACAGTTCTAGTCCTCGAGAAGTCATTCCTATATAAAATAAGGATTCCTATATTCCACCTACGTATTGAATACATTTTTTTTAATGTGGTTACCTCCCAACAACGCTTGGGAACCATCATATTATTCATACAAACACACGCACACACAAACACACATACACCACACACGCACACACGCACATATGTATATATATGTAATATACGTAATAATAATAATAATAATAATAATAATAATAATTGTTTCTACTTTAGGGACAAGGCCATCAAATATCCAGTGCATTACTGGTACTTTATTTTATCGACCCCGTAAGGATGAAAGGCAAAGTCAACCGCGGCGGGATTTGAACTCAGATCGTAAAGGGACGTAACTATGCTGGAAAGCAAGGCGTCCGACCCTCTACCGATACTGCCAATCCACCGCCCTATAATAAAAATAATAATAATTATTATGGTGTAGATCCAGGGATTTCGATCACTGTTTATACTTTACTCAACAAATACATCTGGAGCACACGCATTGGATTAATTGTAAGTGAACATTCCC
This sequence comes from Eledone cirrhosa, assembly GCA_964016885.1. Classification (NCBI taxonomy): domain Eukaryota; kingdom Metazoa; phylum Mollusca; class Cephalopoda; order Octopoda; family Eledonidae; genus Eledone; species Eledone cirrhosa. The sequence continues at coordinate 25,108,290 of OZ024749.1, read as the reverse complement.
AGTCAGAAGTTACGAATAAATGTAATTATTCCAAAACAGATTATATCAACACACTCACACACACACGCACTCACAGACACACACACATACACACACACACACACACACACACACACACACACACACACACACACACACACACACACACACACACACACACATACTCACACACACACACACACACACACACACGGACATGTATATCGACAATCGATCGACTTTCAAATCGGACCGAGGAAACAATGTTTCCATGTGTCCCTTCTAATTGCTAATACTCTCTATCGGTCGCAACTCCAGGTCCGGGGATCGACCTCACAACCTCTCGATTGCGAATCCAATTCTCTAGACACTAAGGCTTCACTTTATTTATATATATAATATATGTATATATATATATATATTTCGTTTCTGAATTTGTTTAGCAAGATTCTTTATCTGAAATCGTGTGTTGAAACCGATATTGTTATACTTTGGGAGGGTCATGTTGCCAATAAGAAACACACGCACCATTGCTTTCACTTCAATTTATTATATATTTATAAATTTATAAATTTACCAATCTACAAACTTATAAATTTCTGGTTGGTTGGTTGGTTCCACAACCAGATAGTTGTTTATATATAGTCATAGTCCTTTCGTCACACACTCTGTGACCTCTTCAGTGACTGGGGATTCCTTTCTTTGTTTCTGTGCCTTTCCTTTATTCTATCCTACGCCATTTTGTTTCTGTGTGTGTGATGTGTGCTCAGTTTGCGCATGCGCCACATCCGGGTGTCTGTGTGTGTTTGTGTTCATTTATCTATTTGTTTATTTATTTATTTATTGTTGGTTGGTTGTTTGTTCTATGTGTGTGTGTGTTTTCATTTTGTCCTTAATTGTAAGTTGTGATGTTGCTGTTCCACTCATATTTTCTATTTAATTTTGGTTGTAATTCTTTTATGCTTACTGCCTCTGTAATTTGCCTAAACATTGCATCTTTTCTGTGTGAGGATTCTATTTTTATTTCTATGTTCTCTAATCTACCCCTGTGTTCTATCTTAGCATGTTGGTAGAGCACATGAAGGTCTCGCCAGTGTTCATTTATTCGTTCCCCTATACTACGAGCTGTCTCACCTATGTACACTATATTTTTGTTTCTACATTGTCCTTCAGTACATCTTATGCTATAGACTACATTTCTAGTTTTACAGTTAATATGGGGGCTTAATTTACAGGTTATACATTTCTTATCTATACATGAGGGTCTTTGGAACGGGTATGTCTTGTAATAAGTGTTTTTTACGGAGGTACCTGGTCTTTCTACTATCTTAATATTGAGTTTATGTTTATTTAGAGCCCTTCTTTATAAGTTTGTAGATTTGTAAATTTATAAATTTATAAATATATAATAAATTGAAGTGAAACAACTGGTGCGTGTGTTTGTTATTGGCAACATGACCCTCCCAAAGTATAACAATATATATATATATAAGTAAATATATATATATATATATGTATATATTATATATGTACACATGTATATATATATATAAATATATATATATATATATTGTTATACTTGGGGAGGGTGATATTAGTGTAATATTGCCAGAATTAATAACAGAATACACTCACTGTTTGGTTGGTTTATGCTTTTCGCTTCTGTGTCTTTTATATCGGTTAATCTAATTTATTCGGTCCTCAATGTTGCCATTGACTGACCAACGGTCAAAAATACAGATACAATATAGACGCAAACACATATATATAGTCTATCAAAGTTCTTTCGTTGCACACTACAACATCTTCAGTGGTGCTATTGTTTTCTCCCGTTGCATTGTATGTCTCGGCCATCTTTATTTAGTCTGTTTATATATTTATTTATTTGTTTATTTTTTTATCTTCTTTGCACATGCGTTTGCGTGTGTGTATAGTATTTTGTTTAATGTGTGTTCGTGTTTTTTTGTGACTGTGTATTGGTTAATGTATTCTATCTTTACTAGTGTGTGTGTTTTATGTGTGTGTTGTTATTGTGCTTGTGTATGTATTTATTTATTTATATATTTATTTATTTATTTATACTTCTCTTAGGTCAGTGTTGTTTGTTTTTGTGTTGTTATTCCATTCATTTTTTCTGTTTAGCCTTGGCCTTCTAAGTTCTATTTCACTGGCCTCTCTGATTTATCTATCTGGTGGGTCATTTCTATGTTTACATATTATTCTAATTTCTCTGTTGTCTATGTTACCGTCGTCTTGTTGTCTGGCATGTTCGTATTGTACTGAACCGTTTTTTCGTCCGTTTAGTTCCCCCCAGTGTATACGTATATATACACACATATATATATATATATATATATATAAAATATACACGTATAGATATATGCGTATACATATATATATATTATATATATATATATATATATATGCGTATACATACATACATACACACACACACACACATATATATATATATATATATATATATATATATATATATATATTTATTTATTTATTTATATATATACATATATTATATATACGTATATATATATATCTATACGTATATATATTTATATATATATATAAATATATATATATGTATTTATACGTATATATATATATCTATACGTATATATATTTATATATATATATTAATATATATATATATGTATGTATACGTATATATATATACGTATATATATATACGTATATATATTTATATATATATATATATATATATATTTATATTTACATATATACATATATACATATATATATATATAAATATATATATATATATATATATATATATATTTATATATATATATATATGTATTTATATATATATATAGCGCTCCATATAGCGGATGATGAACAGTTAAATGATGAGTAATGAGAAGATAATTACAATAATATTTGATTGATAATTATAGACAGGTCTAAAAGATTAAAAATGGAAAAAAAGACCGCAGAAATAATCAAGAGATAAAAAAGCAACATGAAAGCAGAATTTCAATTTAAAAAAAAACACAATTATTAAATATAATGCTGTGTATTTAAATT
>OZ024749.1:25090248-25100248 GCA_964016885.1 Eledone cirrhosa | reverse complement strand
TGCCAATCTAAATGTCCGTTTACAATTGTTTCGCTACTCCATATAATATTTCTGGATCAAATGATCATATATCATTATTCATCTGGTTCAGTTGAAACTAATTAACATAGCTAGAAATAGAGCAGCTCATCGGAACTTCAAAAGGAATATAAATTAAAATAAGGAAAGAATGTTACATAAATGTAATGTTCCATATGTTGGTATTTCACTATGGTGTCCTGGGTATATCAATTGTCTGCCAGAGTGGAGCAGACTATGGCCACTCTACATTCCTTACATCAAACTAAATATGTAGACAATCTTTTAATAATGTCTTCGTTGTGAAATTTGTGGTCTTGTTTTGCTTAACTAATGAATATTTCCAGCTCTGTGCACCTAACCTCTGCATGAACACAGCCGCCTAGCTGCCTTCCACTGCATATTGCACATTGAGCACAAGCCTTTACACTTTGGCTTCAAACTAATTCACCAATCTCTCCTCTCCTATCTCCATTTCTCTCTTTAAGATTGGTTACTCTTGCACTGTGTATATATACATATATATATATATACATATTCAAAAGTATATATATGCACATACATGTATAATTACGCACGCGCGCACACACACTCATATATATATGTATATATATATATATATATATATATATATATATAGGAACCAGTAAGACCCTGACGGCTGAGCTCAAGCCGTTTCGACAGCTAATTCTGGACTAATTGAGTCCAGAATTAGCCGTCGAAACGGCTTGAGCTCAGCCGTCGGGTTCTTACTGGTTCCTATTACCCACTCTACTACCCTAAGTATTGAGTACTTTGGTGCGTTATGGTCCACCTGGTTCCTTACCACATTTCCTTCGTTATATATATATATATATATATATATATATATATATATATATATATATAAGCAGAACAAGTAAAATTCAACTAATTTTTCAAAATAAATCAAAATTGATTTACAATTAAAATTAATCAAAATTAAAAATATAATATAAATATTTACCTATTCAAGTGGCCCTTACTGTACAGTTTCACTTTGCAAAACAATAGATATCACATGGATATTAATGGAAAAACAAAGATTATGAGAGAAGCATTTTCCTTTCCTAGGGTTAAAAATCTCAGGAACGATAAAATATATGAGCTCACTCCTACTAATACAGGTCTGAAAGGTCGTGAAAGTGACTCATAAATACGTTGGTGTAAAGTGAAGGCGGGAAATCGTAGACTTGTTGTCTATATTCGCGACCAAAAAAAATTAGCAGCTAGATAGAACGACATATTTTTTTCTCTACATAACGGAGATTAATGAATAAAGTTAATATATCTGAGGGTACAATGTACCCCTAGAAATACATAGGTTGTCTATGATTCAAGGTGGTTCTATGGTAACAATTTGATATACAAGAACTTAATATCAAGATAAGCAGAACAAGCAAAATTTAACCAATTTTTCAAAATAAATCAATATTAATTTACGATTAAAATTAATCTCTCTCTCTCTCTCTCTCTCTCTCTATATATATATATATATATATATATATATATATATATATATATATATATAGAGAGAGAGAGAGAGAGAGAGAGAGAGAGAGAGAGAGAGAGAGAGAGAGAGAGAGAGAGAGAGAGAGAGAGAGAGAGAGAGAGAGAGAGAAAGAGAGAGAGAGAGAGAGAGGGAGAAAGAAGGAGGGAGATAGAGAGAGATACTTGTTAGAATGTTGAATTCCCTCTCGTGAGTTATGAGTTTGATCCCCAGACCGGGCAAGATACATTATATTCCGCTGCTTTAGATCCTCCAGCTCCAGAAACGATTTGCCACATCGCTGAGGCCTAATTCTATCGCCCTCTTCTTTTTACATGGATGACATTAGGGGCATAAATAGGAAAGACTTGTAGTCATGGGTGGCTGCTGGTCAACCAAAAAAACAGCTTAAACTGGCTTGTAACTAGGTGGGTAAAGTTATAGGTGCAAACTCCACGGTTATTCTTGGCGGAATTTTATATATATATATATATATATATATATATAATGAAGTACATCTGTAGGAAAGTTACAGGAAAAGAGAGTGCTCTATGTAAGGCTACAGAGCTTATTAGTTATGTAATAAATAACATAAGATAATTATTTCATTTACCATTAGTTTCTTGAAGGTAGATATTTATATTTGTCTTCAGTCGTCTGAATGAATAAATAACAAATTTATTCATTCTGACGACTGAAGACAGATATAAATATCTGACTTCCAGAAACCACTGGTAAATGAAATAATTATCTTATGTTGTTTATTACATAACTAAGTATATATATATATATATATATATATATATACATATATATATATATATATATACATATATATATATATATATACATATATATATATATATATATACATATATATATATATATATACATATATATATATATATATATATATATATATATATATATATATATATATATATATATATATATATATATATATATATATATATATATATATATATTAGTTATATATATAGTTAGCACATATATATATATATATTTTAGTTAGCACCCCGAACGCATAATTGGGAATATAATCACCTATTTCCTAATGTTTGTTGAGTGAGTTGGAATTTGGCCGGAGTATCGCTAAAAAGCTTTCTCCGATATTGTATTTATATATATATATATAAATAAATATATATTATTGTAAAATTAGTAATATATTTTTATATATATTTCATGATCTCTGAATTCTATGTTTAACTGACAAGTGTATTAATACCAAATCCGGACAGAAGTTATCTACCCTGATTGGTGAGATAATTTGAATAATATTTGTATTGAAAAGATTACATTTTCATATTTTTTTAAAGACGAAAGCTTTTATTTTCCTTCAACCGTATTTTATGCTAACATCGTCTGTATATAATTTTTTACAGTGATATTTCTTTATCCGTAATTATATAATTTGTGTCATGATCTTAATTCCTTTCATCTGACATCCTGAATACTTCTTTTCTAAGGAATAAGAAGAACTACCGCAACGAAAATAACAACACCATGAGCATCAACAATAAAAACAACTGACTTAACTGTAACATTAAGAAAAGATCTGCAGCAACAATCAGAATAACACTAATAACTACCTCATCAACAATAATATCACCATCACCACCACCACCAACAACAACAGCATTAACAACAATAACAACATCAACAATAATAATAATACTAACAACAGTATGAGCGGCATTCACGATAATGTTTCTAATTTTGGCACAAGGCCACCAATTACCCCCAGTGCATTACTGGTGCTTTATTTTATCGAACCCGTAAGGTTGAAAGACAAAGTTAACCTAGGCGGATTTGAAGTCAGAACGTAAAAGGCCATAACTCTATGCTGCAACGAATGGTGTCTGGTGCTCTACGGATACTGCCAAACCACCGCATGAACAACAAGAAAAAACATCAGCAGCAACAATCAGATCAACATAAAAATCTACCTCATCAACAATAATAACATCACCAACAACAGCAACAACATTAACAGCATCAACAACTACATAAACAACAACAATATCAATAGCAAAAAAAACAAAAACATCGAAAATCATAAAGAACTTCGACAAATATGACAGCAACAGTGACAAGGACACCACCAGCGATATCAACAACAACATCAAGAACATGAACAAATGAACAAGATGAGTAGTGTCAACAACGGCATTAGCAAATATGACAACAAAAACGCCAACGCCATCAACAACAACTACGACAACAGCAACAGGCGATAACTCCCCACGTCCGCCAGATCTTTCCCTTTTTTATGAAATGGAACGATAAGCGCCATTCGCCAATCTTGTGGGCAGCAATTCTCCAACCAGCTGAAATTTAGTAGGTCTAACAATGTTTTTAAGGCCGTTGGTGGTAGGTGTTTGAGGAGATCTGGTGCTATATGGTCGGGACCAGCGGCTTTCCCGCTTTTATTTGGTTTAATGCTTTCTGTAGTTCATCGGTAGTGAAGGCTGCTTCAAATTTATGTCTTGGTGAGTTTCGAGCACCCTGGATGTTGAGTCGTAGCTCCCGTACATATTTCCTAGTGTTTTTAACTGGCTTTCTTCCGTTAACTGAGACATACTCCTGAATGAAAGCTGCAGCCTTCGATCTGTCCCTAGCATGAGTCGCCCCTTTGTATAGTATAAACTTGCTGTTGTTTGCGCAGCCTTTTCCTGACAACGATAGAACTACTGACCAGGCCCTTTTACTATCTTTCGTCTCGGATATCGTCTGTAGGTGTTTCCTCTGGGCCTCCCTCTTGCACTCATCTGTTTTTATAACCACCTCGTGTGAGGTCTCCAACCACTCTTTGCGATTGTTCTTAAGATCTCGCCTGAGACGATTGCGTTTTTTTATCAGACTTTTTAGCTCCGTTGTCATCCATGGGCATTCATTCTTACGGATGGCCTTCGGGGGAACTGCACCGGCTTCTTAAGGAGTGTGAGAAGTGCTGCCAATTTACTTGAGGGGAGGCTTCATCGGAGACTTTGTTAATTCCTTCTTTAACAAATTCCCGGAATTTTGGCCAGTCTGCATTTTGATAGTTTCTCCGTGGATTCTGTCGTGGTCGTTCTACCTGAAGATCGACACTCCCGTGGATAGCGATTGGAAGATGATCTTAGCCGAGATAATTTATAGTATACCATGAGAATTGGTTGACTGAGTCTAGATGTACTATTGTGAGTTCTGGTGCACTTATTCCTGCTTCCTGTTCGTATGACACCGGTCGTGTCGGGGTTCCATCATTTAGAATGGATTTGGAGTTGTCTTCAAGGCAGTTGATGATATCTGAACCACGGGTATCAGTTTTTGCAAACTGGTCCCACGTCGAATGGTGAACATTGAGATCTCCGCAGATAATTCCTCGTTCGTTTGATAGGTTGTTGATCCAGACGTTGTTATTCGACGGCTGTTGGGCATAGCCAGATTTCTGCGGGGACAGTTAGATGTTTGTGACGGAAAACTGACGTCTACTGGTTAGGTGGATGACAATCCGTTGTTGTTCCAGGGAGCTTGAGTTCATACGCGGTGGTACCGAGTACTGTATACCCTGTCAGATGTAGATCATCATTCCACAGCCACGTTGGTGTAATGTACCACTGCCTTGCCGGTCCTGACGAATTGTGTCATAGCCGTCAATTGTAGGGGTTGGATCTTCATGCCCTAATTTGGTTTCTTGGATAGTTGTAACGTCAATTTTGTGTTTCAATACGAACTCTTTTAATTCTATTATCTTGGATGGAAGGAAATCTGCATTCATTGTAAAAAAATTGGAGCTTACGTACAGTCGGTCTTGGCATTTGTGTACATACTGTCGTAGGTGCTGTCTGATTTAAGGTGGTTGGAGGATGGCATTGAGCGCAAGTGCTGCATGTCCATTCGTAGCCGTTCTAATGCATATCTTGTTTCAGGTGTGCACTTGAGATGGAATGTGCGGTGACAGGTTTTGCATATAAGCAGTTTTACGGAGTGAGTTAGACGACGTTTACTAGTAGGACAGTGGGTGTTAATGGATGCAGCGACTTGTGGGACTTGAGTGGAGTTGGATGAGTTTACGACAAATGTATTATGTACATGGAGGATGGTAATGCTCGATGTGTTATGGGCTAAAATTACATTATTGTTAGTGGGGGCACTTGCGTGTATACAGATGGATCAACATGCGACGGTACAAACAATGGCGTGCCGGTCTCGTAATCATCCAAAATGAAGAGGTAGTTCACGGTGGGCACACGCCGACGGGCGCTCGTAGCATTTCCTTTCATTCCGAAAGAATTGCATTGAAACAAGCCCTCCTATAATTACAGGCAGACACCAGCTGGGAGTCCTCCAATGTCATCTGTGACTGCAAGTCGCTGGTTCAAGCAGTCAACAACCCCTTCCCCCATGACCATTTCATTACCGAACTGCAAGGGATCGCTGACAAAATCACAGAGGGGAGAACCTTAGCAGCTATCTTGGTCCCGGGGCACTGCAACATCAAGGGGAATGAACTGGCGGACGCCCAGGCGAAACAAGGCTCAGCATCTACATAAATGAAAGTTCAATCGATGCCGCCATCCGACGCGCCGTCATTCGCCGAGAATTTCGCCCACCACCGATCCAGCATCAACGTCTACAATCAGTCTTTAGCCGCCACCCAAATGAAGAGAGTAAGCAGACTCTCTCCAAAGCAGATAGGAACCATCTTGTCCGCTTCCGCAGTGGACAGTACAGGTCATTAAGAAGATGGCTCTATATGATCGGCCAAGCGGAAATCAACACATGCCGTCTGTGCGGAGAGGAAGAAGGATCCTCCGAACATCTTTGGATGAGATGTCCGGCCTTGATGGTGGATTATTATCACCACCAATTCGGCTCCAGCATGGATGAACTCGTGCGTCTCCCGCACGCCAGTTTAGCGCTAATGAGGGTAATCCTCAGACGCCTGCGGTAAGAAAAAAACAAAGAAACAAAAAAACAAAAAAAAAACAGCAATAGTAAAAAATCGTAATAATTGTTTCTACTTTTAGCACAAGGCCAGCAATTATCCCAGTAAATTACTGGTGCTTTATTTTATCGACCCTGTAAGGATGAAAGGCAAAGTTGACCTCGGCGGGATTTGAACTCAGTTCGTAAAGGGACGTAACTCTATGCTGAAAGGCATGGCGTCTGACTCTCTACCGATACTGCCAATTCAACAACAATAATAATAAAAATAATTTTTTTCTGTACAGATAAGGGTTCTAAGGCCATACAATTTCAAATATACCATACATACACGCTAGCAATATATATACAATGGATGTATAAAGAAGCAAAATGAAGAAAAATATATCGAAAGGACTATTTAGTTAATTAAATAAAGAACAATAGCTAAAGCATTCCACTCATAATTATCTCCACCTGGAATTCGAAATTAAGTTGCAATTGTCTTAGCGTCTGGAGCAGAGTAAATGAAAATGAGTCAGTAACGCCTCTTTCAAGGCGTTAAATTATAGTGAAAACAAGACAATATAAAGAAGAATAGCTAATTGTCAAGTTTTGAGTCTTAACCTTTATGTTTTACAACGTAAGATGTGAGTGATGAGGAAAAATAAGTATTGTTCTTTGTAGGCGTTGGTAGTTTTATAAGATCAAATATAGGCGTTTGAACAAAAAAGAATGGTTGACAAGGATTGCTGATATGAATGATAGATTTGCCATGAATTCTTTGAACAAACATTGTTTGAAAATAATTAACAAAATAAATAAATAAATAAAGAAAGAAAGAAAGAAATAAGTAAATAAAGAAAGACAAGTTAAAATTTTAAGCAAAAATAGACAACCGTGCTTTAGTTATTTGTAATATTATTCAGTTTTCTTTTAACGCAGTTCTAGCCACCATATTTTATGTGATTGTAGAAACATTGAAAAGGAGAACTCTTTATAAAAATACATGAGTGAATAACAGAATACCAAAGCCGACAACAACAACAACAACAACAACAACAACAACAACAACAACAACAACAACAACAACTACAACAACAACAACAACAACAACAACAAAATCAGCCACAGCAACAACAACAAACAAATACACAAGTAAAAAGGAAAAGGGAATTGTTTCTTCATCTCAAATCTTTCTGACTAGAAACTATTCTTTGCTTTCCATTCATATTTTATTCATTATAGCTTTCGAACGAACGACAAAACGACATTTCAAAACAGTTTTGAATCTTTCAAATTTGTTTTAATTGCATAAGGTTGCGTTGTATTTTTCCATATGTCTTTTTTCAGTTTCTCTGTATATTAATATATCTGAGGCTGTGGTTTCGAGAAACTTCTGCTCATAAATGTTCAGATAATATCAATCCAGTTGTTCAGACATCACATATATCTCACTATATTAGGCATTATAACTTTACTCAGCATTCTATACATATATGGTGGCTGCCAACTCGTTTTCGAGTACGGCCACTACTTTATATCCATGTAGGAGAACCCCTACCAATGCGCTGAACGAGTGTGATTTTTTACTCCAGCCAGCGACTTGAAAACTCTGGTACAAAGACTACACCTGTGACAATTATTGACACATAGTGCTGGGCCCATGGTACCATGTGACGACAAGTGCAGAGAGATCTCCAGATACAAAGCAATGCCTGTGCTGTGAAGCTTTTATAGTGAGCAAAGGCACTGCACAAAGCCAGTCCCACTCTCTTAACCAAGATGATATTTACCAAAAAGAAGAACAATTCAACATCATTAGATACCATCAGGGTTGCAGGTGTTATATCAGAGTTTTCCTTCTCCTAGAATTCTGCTTTGACAAAGGCTAAGGGGTCATCTCTCCCGGACATCTCTCCCTATACATATATACATCTATACATACAAACATGTATACATATATATATATATATATATATATATATATATATATATATATACATACATACATATATACATATATGAATACATACATACATGTATACATACATATATATATATATATATATGTATATACATACATGCATATATGAATACATACGTACATAAATATATATATGTATATATATATATATATATATATATATATATATATATATATATACATATATATACATATATATAAATATATATATATATAATGGGAAAAAGTATGACCCCAACGGCAGAGCTCAAGCCGTTTCGACGGCTATTTCATTACCCACTCTTCTATTCTAAGTATTGAGTACTCTGGTGCGTTATGATCCATCATGTTCCTTACCACAACTCCTTCGTTATATATATATATATATATATATATATATATATATAATAAAGTGTTAGCGTATCGTGAGAGAGCATATATATGTATATATGTATATATATATATATATATACATATATATATGTCCATATATACATATTTACATAGAGAATTCGACTAGTTAGGAAATTACAAGTACAATCCATTAATAGAAAAGTATAAATATGAAAAATAAAAATAAAAATATGAAAAATAAAAATAACTACATATAGACTTGTACAGATACAAAGCATATGCACATGCACACATTCAAGTCAAAATATACACATCCACACATACAATAACATCATACCTGCACACATGCATACATATGTACCTAGTTGATGTTGTGTAAATTCCAATGAGAGACTTTTGTATCTGTGTTGGTAAACGACTGTCTCTCTTGGAAGAAAATTGTGAAATTATAAAACCAGAAGAACATACATACATGCATACATACATATATGTATATATATATATATATATATATATATATATATATATATATATATATATATATATATAAGAGACGTAAAATAAGAGAATTTAAAAAGTAAATTTTTTAAATTAACTTACTTACTAAAATTTTCACTCCAACTAATTAGTTTCTGCAATGGGATAAAGACAGTTACGTAATAAACTGTTGAAAATTCATTGCGTCATCAGGGAGGTCTATTCTCAGCTAAGTCTCCAGGAAATGCGCGGACACTGGGGACTCATATAAAAATAATAATAATTCGGTAAATGGAACAGCTAGCGGGGACTGGATACCTTGTACTGAAAATCTCGCTGTCACTGGTCAAATGGCAGATTCTAAAGAATCAATCACGTGACACTGAGGCTAGTCGGTAGGAGTGGGATGGTAAGATGACAGAAGCCTACTAACACACCCCAAAAAATAGTAGTGGTTTTGGCAGGTTTGCTCGACAAATAAGTGATTTGGAGGTAAATATAGAGAATTTAGTATATCTCCTAACATATGCGTACAGATGTCTGCTAATGTCAGCAAATACACAGGTTATGTCATAGTACCTAGGTGGTTCAATGCAGGAGGATGCACAACAATAATATAAAAGACGTAAAATAAGAAAATTTAAAAAAAAAATTTTTTTAATTAACTTACTAAAATTTTCACTCCAACTCATTAGTTTCTGCAATGGGATAAAGACAGTTACGTAATAAACTGTTGAGAATTCATT
>OZ024749.1:25080248-25082748 GCA_964016885.1 Eledone cirrhosa | reverse complement strand
AACAACAAAAAAGAGAGGAAACACAAGCAATTACATGCTTTTGAAAAATCTTATGGAAAATTATTTGCCTAAGCACAAAATGTAGACACCATCCCAATGCCGAGGTATTCCGTACTTCTCTGTACTATTTCAGAAAGGAGGGATAAGTTTGCCAATCTTTGTTTAGGAGCCCGAGCAACGCCGAGCCATTCTGCTAGTATATATATACAATTATATATATATATACATACATTTATATATGTGTATAAATATATATATATATATATATATATATATATATATATATATTTTATAATGTATATTATGTATACTCCAGTCCTACAAACTGTAGAGTGCTTCTTATCCGATATCTGCATTGCTTTATTGTACTACAATAAAACTCACCTCCTACATTATATATATATATATATATATATATATATATATATGTATGTATGTGTATATATGTATGTATGTATGTATGTATTTATGTATGTATGTATGCTTATATATTTGTATGAATATATGTATGAACATATGAATGTATATATGTATGTGTATATAAACGTGATCTCGGGAGACAACTTATGGACATATAAAACATGTCGATTCAGACATATCTAATATGTTGAGTAACTCTCTACAATTTATGTTATTACAACGGATTTATTTTATATAACTTTACGGAAAACATCTACTCGTGTATATTTGACAGGAACACTATCAACAATTCTACGCCTCTTCTCTCATCCGTCCCCAAAGAGACACACATACCCCCCCCCCCTATATATGTATATATATATATATATATGTGTGTGTGTTTGTGTTTTTGAATCTGTTTTGCATGATTTCTTATCTGAAAACATGTGTAATAAATTGAAGTGAAATCCAGCAGGTGTGTGTATTTATATATATATATATATACATATATATATATATATATATATATATACATATATATATATATACATATATATATATATATATATATATATATATATATATATATATATATATATATATATATATATATATACATATATATATATATATGGTGGCTGCCAACTCGTTTTCGAGTACGGCCACTACTTTATATCCATGTAGGAGAACCCCTACCGATGCGCTGAACAAGTGTGACTTTTTAGTCCAGCCAGCGACTTAAAAACTCTGGTACAAACACTACACTTGTGACAATTATTGACACATAGTGCTGGGCCCATGGTACCACGTGACGACAAGTGCAGAGAGATCTCCAGATATAAAGCAATGTCTGTGCCGTGAAGCTTTTATAGTGAGCAAAGGCACTGCACAAAGCCAGTCCCACTCTCTTAACCAAGATGTTATTTATCAAAAAGAAGACAAATCAACATCATTGGATACCATCAGGGTTGCAGGTGTTATATCAGAGTTTTCCTTCTCCTAGAATTCTGCCTTTGACAAAGGGTAAGGGGTCATCTCTCCCGGTGATTTTGAATGGCCATTGACTCTTAAGAGCTCCTTTGCCCTTTGACAGGTTTTGTTTCTAGTCCTGCATGATGTCCAAAGTCACCCTCCTCACCAAGAAACCTTGGTGGGGTTGCCATTTTAGTCGCCAACTACCCGACCATGGGACAGCTTGCACTGGGATATATGTTACCAGTAGCACCAACTGGTGACCTGACATACATATATATATATATATATATATATATATATATATATATATATATATATATATATATATATATATATATATATATATATATATATATATATATATATACACATACATATATATATTTAAATACATACATGCATATATATATATTTATATATATATATATATATATATATATATATATATATCTTGGTTGCCCATCGTAATCGCTGATGACATCTTCTTTAATGTTGTTACCGTCTGCCGTGGGCACGAAAGTGGCTGTAGAGGCTGATCCTTGACTTCTAGGTCCGAGGACAGTGCGGGCAGGGAAAGAGACCGGAGTCACACTGGCTACTCCCAGAGGTTACCTCCACCTGTTGCCTCCACCTCTCGCCCGTCGCTGCAGAGCTTTGGGAGTGCACGCTAAAGAAGAAACCTCTGCGGGAAAGTATTATAGTGGGTGGGCCAATGCACAGTGACGGTCGCACTCACTCGGCCGCAGAAGCCAGAATCCGGTGTTACGGAGGACCGTCACGACCAGGGACCTCCTTGGCTGCAGTGGATGGCCACGATGTCTGTAGTGCCTTGCCGTGCCTATGCGCTCCACACCGCTTGCCGTAGCCGCCTTTGTGACCGTTTGGACGTTGTTGTCCTCCACTCATCCGCCGTGTCCAGTCTTCGCATGAAGGGGAAGGCATCCCCTATCTAACTACCTGGGGTGTCTCAGGCCCGTCATGCTATCGTCAACCTGTTTCGGCCCGCCAACCAAGGCGGTTTACAGTGGTGGGGCCGCTGTCAAATGCTACACCTTCTTGGGGCCACAGGTGAGAGCAGAGTGTCAGGTGGGACCCAATGCAGGACGAGCTGTCCTGAAAAGAGCAT
>OZ024749.1:25045248-25070248 GCA_964016885.1 Eledone cirrhosa | reverse complement strand
GTTTCTACTATTGGCACAAGGCCAGAAATTACCCAGTACATTACTGGTACTTTATTTTATCGACCCCGTAAGGATGAAAGGCAAAGTCAACCTCGGCGGGATTTGAACTCAGATCGTAAAGGGACGTAACTATGCTGGAAAGCATGGCGTCCGACCCTCTACCGATACTGCCAATCCACCGCCCTAATAAAGTCTCAAGAGAGCTGCAGAGCAGAAACTCTTCAGAGCACTAACCCTTCTTCATTAAATGTTTCGGCCCTTAACTTCTTATATTCTAATGAGACCAAGGCGTATCAAGGTCATGGCACTGCTATAATTAGCTATTTGGATATCAAAATGTTATGTATAAAAAATAAACTGTATGGAGATTTGGTTGACGTGATCTAGTAGGAACTCCTCTCATTTGACTCGGCTTTTAAATTTATATTTAACGCTTTTTGAATTGAGAAAAAAAACGTTGGTAGCCATGGTAGAGTGGACACATCAAATGAGCCTCCGGCGTCAACACTACAGTCATCAGTCACTCAGAATTTGAACTCCAGATATAAATAGCCATAACATGAATATGGAGATCTGCACGGGAGCTAATAATGTAGTAATTCTACTACATGTGTATCCATGTACACATGTATCTAGACTTATATACATGTATCCAGACTTATACACATGTATCTGTACACATGTATCTAGACTTATACACATAGGAATATATGTATATATTTATGTATATAAGTATATATGGATATAAGTATATACGTATATAAGTATGTATATTGAACTCCAGATATAAATAGCCATAAAATGAATCTGGATATCTGCACGGGAGCTAATAATTGTTTCTACTTTTTGCACAAGGCCAGCAATTACCCAGTGCATTACTGGTACTTTATTTTATCGACCCCGTATGGATAAATGGCAAAGTTAACTTCGGCGGGATTTGAACACAGAATGGCAAGGGAGCTAATAATGTAGTAATTCTGCTACACGTGTATCCATGTACAGATGTATCTAGACTTATAGACATGTATCTAGACTTATTCAAATAGGAATATATGTATATATATGTATATAAGTATATATGTATATAAGTATGTATAAGTAGGCGGACAGAATGATTTGAGTAATTCCTTTCGGCTACTTACTCCGTGAGCTTAAATCCGGGCGAGGTCAAATATGCATTTCATCTAGTTTAAATAAAAAAACCAGTCAAGTACTTGGGCAGATTCTTCCTCTATATCTCTTTCCCATTTTTATCTCCTCTATCTTTCCCTCGAAGCAATTATACGCAAATACAACGATCAGCTGAAAAGTTCAATGGTTGAACATTTCATAGGCTGACAAAGTTACTCTCATGGAATAACTAAATGAGGTTTATTTTTCAACATATTTCTTGAAAATGCAGTTATTGATAACAAGAGTTGAAATTAATGCATACTAGATTTCACAGCTCCAACACCACTCTTTCATAGTCAGTATATGACCAAGATACCCTCACGGAATGATCAAATGATGTTTATTTTTCAACATATTTCTTGAAGAGAAACAATGCTTTTATCAATAACGAGATTTGAAATTAATGTATGTCAGATTTCACAGCTCTAGCATCAATCTTTCATAGTGAGACTGTAACCAAGATACTCTCATGCAATGAGAAAATGTGTTTTATTTTTCAACATAGTCCTTGAAAAAGAAACAATTATTAATAAGAGTTAAAATTAATGTATGTAAGATTTCACAGCCCTAACATCACTGTTTCATTTTTCAACATATTCCTTCAAAAGAAACAATACAGTTATTAATAACAAGAGCTGAAATTAATGCATGCTAGTTTTCACAGCTCTAGCATCAAGCCTTTATAGTCAGACTATGAATATTTCAGCCCAACCTCGTAGGTTATCGCTGATACTATAGCAAAAACAAACGCCTACATTAACAACGCCTGTAATTTAATTTCTATTCATCTAATAGTTTGTCGACAATTAAAATTTCCCCCATCCATACAGACAGTAATATTTCTGATATTCGGGAAGACTTAATCACGTGTTTGTTTTGCTATTACTTTGATGTTGGTCGGAATTAAATCTTCGATTTCATGTTTTCACTGAATACAGTTGGAAACGGTTATCGTTTAATTAATATTCAACAAATCAAAGAAAAAATTAAATTGCTAGTTTCTGTAATTATCTATGACTTCTTTATTCCGCTGTGTTTATGTTTATTTATATACCACAATGTTTATAGTTTGTGTTTTATATATACATACATACATCATATCATAAACACAGACACACAAACACACACCCATCCATCCATCCATCCATCTATATATATATATCTGTATATACATGTTATGGCGTATGTTTTATGACTAATAGGGATATTTATTGTGTGTATGTGTTGGATAGAGTAACTTTATGTGTATATGATAAGATAGGTAGGTACACATACATTTCACATCTGCAAACACGTACTAATTCTTCGAGTCCATAAATAGCTGTCGAAACGGCTTGGGCTCTGCCGTCGAGGTCAAACATTTTCCTATATATATATATATATAATATATATATATACATTCATATGTGTGCGTGTGTGTGTGTAAAATTAGAATATAGAGTTAGAAATTCACATTACACCCCCTAATATCATGGGACCTCTCAGGAAGTGGGGCCGAGCTAATTATAAATCATAGCAAGGAGAGAAGGAACATGAATTATGTCAGATAATAGCGGATAAAATTCTACCCTGGATCGGTAAATACATGTTAATGAAATAATCAAATGGTATATATATATATATATACATATATGTAGATAAATCTACCAAGAGTTTACGATAGTGTCCAATCCGTATGAAGATTCAATTGATAGAGCTCAACTAACTGTATATGGGTTTACAAAATCATACATATATATGTATATGTATATATTTTTTTAATATTTTATATACATATATATATTTATTAAAATAACAGATTAAAGTTTAAGCAAAGAATCGCTGCTTTCACCCTTAACGGGATCTTCTGAAACTAACAAAGTCAATCTGTAAACGCAGAACTGGATATTACAAAAAACGTTGCAACTGGAGGAAGACAGGAAGACGATACTTTGGTTCGTGGAAACGTTCGCTGGCGAAGAACGGGAAAAAACGAATAATACGTCATTAATAGGAGCGGTGAAAAACATTTACGCGCAAAGACAGAACCACGTTTATGGTATAAAAGAGGTCGTAGACTAATGTTCTCTTAGGTGGTGCATAGAGACGTTCTCTGGCAATGAACGAAAAAACGAAGATAATACGTCATATGTGGAGCGTGGAGAACAAAGCACGCAAAGACAAAACCACGTAAATGGTATAGCAGAAGTCGTAGACTAAAATTCTAACTAGGAGACCAAATGAATCTCCGCTACAGAGTTAAGAACAAAGTAAATAAATACAATACAGAAGTAATAGAAATAAATACAATACAGTAAATAAATACAATACAGAAGTAATAGAAATAAATATTTGCTCTACGGTTCTTATATATTTGATATATATTTATCCTTATCGAGCCCTCTTTGGATTTTAGTCTTCAAATTTATTATTATTACTATATACATATATATATAGGTTGGTTGGTTCGATAACCGGAAGGTTGTTTAGATATTGTCAAAGCTCTTTCATCACAGATTCTGTGACCTCTTCAGTCACTAGCTTCTTATGTTGTTCTGTCCTACACCATTTTGTTTTTGTGTGTTGTGTGTTGAGTGTTGTGTGTTTTTGAAAAACGCACAATACACAATACACAACACACAAAATCAATATATATGTATATATATATATAAAGAAGGAAAGTGACTTTCCTGTTCAAATAACTGGTAAGCTCATCGTCGAATCCGATGGACGTGAATTCCGTACCATTCGTTTCTAATCCAATCCTATATACATACATCCTATATATAATCCTATTATATATCGAGAATAACCTTAATTGTGCTATATCCAGTTTACTTCATGTACAACTGACCTGGTAGCTAAGAAATACAATTGCTGTGAGACTTATAAGAAACGTGATGTATTGGCAAACACTTTTTAATGATAGTCTTGAAACTTAATACTATAAACCCTATTATCTAAATCGAAATCATGTTCAGATATAATAGCATACAGACTAAGTTTATGAGCAGAGTCATTAAATTTACTCAGGCTCCTACTCTGAATATTTTAAGCCCTGTTTCTATGTAAGAAATAATGATAATTATCGTTGTTATTCCTTTTACTGTATTATAACTATGACCCATTGTAAATACATATTCAAAGAAGAAAAAAAACGTCACTGTGCCTCTATCTATCTATCTATCTATCTATCTATCTATCTATCTATCTATCTATCTATCTGTCCACCTATTCTTCAATCCATATACCTATTTATCAGTTCTACCCCCTCTCTCTCTCTCTATATATATATATATATATGTGTGTGTGTGTGTGTGTGTATGTGTGTGTTACTATCTATCTATTTATCTGTGTCTAAACATCCATATAGCAATTATCAATAGCTTTCACCTTGTAACTATCTATCAAATTATCTTTCATGTATTTAACTATACACCGATGTATGTATCTATATGCTCGGTGTGTTTATTTATCTCTCTATCTCTCTATATACATATGCTCATATTTTTCTGGTGAGAGAGAAAGAAGGATACAGAAAAATAAAGACAGTGAGAAGGAAAAGAGAGTGATCGAAAGTGTACATGAAATGTACTGAAGCTAATTATAAATGCCAGCAATATGTGATTATATATATATATGTGTGTATGTGTGTGTGTGTGTGTGTCTGTGCTTCTATGATCGTGCATCCATGAAAGTATGTATATATGTATGTATGAATGTATGTATGCATGTATGTATCTATGTATATACTTATAAATGCGTACGTGCGCACTTAAGTATCTGTGTGTGTATGTACGTGCTTAAGTATACATATATATATATATATATATATATATATATATATATATATATATATATATATATATATATATATATATATATAAATATATGTTATAAATATATCTATAAAGAGAGTGAGGGAGATAGAGAGAGAGAGAGTGAGCGAGAGATGGGGAGAGAGAGTGAAATATATATTCACCTTCTTCATGCTTATTAAATATTTCTGATTTCAGTATGCCGAAACACGTGAACCATGTTTAATCTTTTAAAAGATTTAAATATGAATCTAGAGTATTTAGCCTTGCAGCAACATTGCAGTATTTCGGACGAAACGTTAAAATTCTTGCCAACAAGGAATTGGTTGTTGTGTTTGGTTGCTCACATTATAATGTTGCTGGAAGGCTAAATATGTTCCAAGCATATTTATATGTTATAAACTTTAAATATGGCACCAAATACAGAACTATTCCATTAAAAGGCGAACTTTTTTTGATAATACATTCAATGAATTTGCATTACGTTGCAATATGTTAAACTTTGCAAAAACTAGCGCTATTTTACTTTGGAAGTGCGTAAATGTTTTCTAATGTAATAATGCATCTTAGTCTTTATCTAAATGCAAGACATAAGTAAGATTAATGGTTGTGATGAGCTATGTTGACGAAGTAGACTCAATTCTATATTTAAAACTTTGAATCTCATCTACATCTTTAATTTGTTTTAAAAGCCAAGGAAAATATATCGTACTCTCTCAATTTCTAGAGGTAACTAAGTTTGACTTACGATCATAATGCGATGGGATCGATTCCTGGACTGCGTTGTTTGTTGTGTTGATAAGCAAAACACTTCCTTTCACATTGCTCCTGTATATTCAGCTGAATAAGAGTATCATTTGGATTATCTGAGAATAAAGGGGTTTTAACACTGTCCTGTACTGGGGAAATTTGTACCCTCAATCCCTTAACACTACGGAATTTGGTATAACTACCGGCCTTAAGAGTTTCCGTTCTCAAGAAATAATTTACACTTTAAAATATAGTGGATCATGTCGATGGACTTACGGAGTTGTTTGAGCGTTAAGTAAATGATTAGAATTATTCGTCCTGGCTCCATATATTCAACGTTGCCTTTCATCCATCTGGAGTCAAGCAAATTTAGTACCAGTCTCGTACCGGTGTCAAAATGATAGAATTACCACCCTACAAATGGCTGGCCTTCTGCCTAAATTAGAAATCATTAATATTTGGTGGATTGGCAGTATTGTTAGAGGGTCGGACGCCATGCTTTGACGCATAGAGTTACGGCCCTTGGCATTCTAAGTTCAAATCCCGCCGAGGTTAAATTTACCTTTCATCCTTACGAGGTCGATAAAATAAAGTACCAGTAATGCACTGGTTAATAACTGGCCTTGTGCCTAACGTAGAAACAATTCATATTTATTCTATGATAAACATTCAGCTATTCGTCGAAACTGCATTTGGTTCAGATCTGAAGCGCATATTTAAATGATTGTGACTTGTTCGCTTTCATCCGTTCTTTTTCCTCCTTCATATCTTCCCTTCCTTCCTTCGAGTCAACTCACATCTAGCCTCTGATCTCTGTCCTTGGAGGTAATATTATACCCAACGCCGCTTCGACGGTATTTTGTGGTTCTAATAGCTTTCATACACCGAGTTTTCCTATTTTCCTGAGAAATCAGTTATTCGTTCAAATCAACTCCTACACATTTAATGAAAAAGTTTAAACAAATGATTTGTCAACAGTCAAATGAAAATACACAAATCTATGTAGCAATATAGCTAATACGAAGCATTGTAAGACATGTAATAAATCAGTAATAAATTACCCAAGCAAGCTACTGGGGATTATTAGTTTGCTAAGACCCTTGTTCAGCGTATACTTAAGAAGGCAAATGGTATGTAATTTTCATAGCTTAATACCCGATGGGTTAACACATGTCACATACATATACATATATATCTGATGATGGCTGCCCCCTCGTTATCGAGTATGGCCGTTGCACGATGTACCATTATCAATAATTATTAATTAATTCTATCGTGCAATGCCTGTGCGTGAAGATATTTTTAAAAGGTTATAGCCAATCCCACTCTCTGAGCTGACTAGCTATAACCCGAAAAGAAGAAAAGATCAACATCATCGGTAACTACTGAGCCGATATGTATATAAATGGAAAAAAAATGAAACGAAATTTCATTTCTCGCTCTTAGTACGGCTGTTACTTGTGCATGTATGTATATATATACATACTACTGTACGTCTGTATACATATATGTATGTACGTATACATACTTATATTAAAGTAACAGCCGTACTAAGAGTCAGATATGAAATTTCGTTTCATGTTTTCCATTTATCGTTTTCGATGCGCCGAGTGTGAACAGACGTGTCAGATACTGAACCCTTCTAGAAGTGGGTGTGCCTGTGTCTGTGGAAGTGAGGGAGAAGTGTGTGTGCATATATACGTGTATGGGGTGCGTGTGTCTACGCATGTATGTGTGCTTGTGTGTATGCACGCATGTGTCTGTGTCTGCCTGTGTGTGTGTGTATTCGTATGTGTGGGTGCTTGCTCTGGAGTGTGAACAGACGTGTGAGATACTGAACCCAGCATGACGCCATGGAAGTGTGATGGACGGAAAATGGCTGATGACTCGTGTGGCGGTAAATAGTGACCAGAACTTAAGATGACGTAGAGTAACAATAGCCAATGGCATGACAAGAGTGGAAGAGGTTTTTTGAGGGTTTTTATTTGTTTATTTATGTGTTTATTTACATGTTACTGGTTGGTTGTTTGTTCTATTTGTTTTAAACAAATTCAGAAACGAAATATATATATATATATATATATGTTTCGAAATATATATATATATATATATATATATATATATATATATATATGTGTGTATGTGTATGTGTGTATGTATGTGTGTGTGTATGTGTGTGTGTGTGTGTGTGTGTGTGTGTGCGTGCGTGTGTGTGTGTGTGTGTGTGTGTGTGTATCTTGATGTTTACAGGAAAGTCTTATATTCGAAACACTACCCGTATGTCTATGTCTACCTATTAGCAAAAGTAAGAACTGTTCCTATATTTGCATGCAACTGTAGGTGAATGTCTGGAGTAGATTATATATATTCAGGTTGACAGAAGATATGTAATCAAATGTATTTCGATGCAGATTTCATGTTATTGTAGAATCCCAAATGTCATTGATATGTCAGCTCTGAATATAATTCACGTCCATATTTGACTGCTTCCATTCGGTAGAACCGAAGCTACAGACGAATTATTATTCATCTTCCGGAGAAAATCTGCTTTGAAAGGCATTCCTGTATTCCTAGAAGTCCTGCTGGAGATTTCATTATTGAAATATTTTAGCTTAACTTGTGATGATATACATACGAGTGAAGACTTGTATATGCATATATATATATATATATATATATATTTAACCATGAACACACGAATAAACACCTATGCATGTAATATATGTATGTATATGTTGACATTTATATATACATGAATATACATATATATATATATATATATATTCATATTATATGTAGATATATGTATTCGTGTATACATATATATATATGTATGTATGTATATATTTATATGTATGTATATATTTATATATATATATATATATATATATATATATATATATATATATATATATATGTGTGTCTGTGTGTGTATGTATATATGCATGTGTGTGTGTGTTTGTATGTGTGTGTGTTTGTTTGTTTGTGCATGTGTGTGTGTGCGTACTTCAGAATAACCAACGCGAATATATCTCTGGTGCTGCTAGAGCAAGATAATATTCGACACATCATATTTAGACCACACGCTACGCTAAAATGAAAATGGAGAAGAATGTCACATTACTATAATGGAACCCTCTATTAAGATTATATGAAGAAAGAATACCTCATAACCACAATAAATACTGTAAGAACTTTTGATCAATACATGTCTATCTATCCTGTCTATCTATCTATCTATCTGTCTATCTATCCTGTATATCTATCTATCTATCTATCTATCTATCTATATATCTATCTATCCATCTATCTATCTATCTATCTATCTATCTATCTATCTATCTATCTATCTATCTATCTATCTATCTTGATAGAGTAAGACACGCTTCGCATCGGCTCCGCTATTCCATCGGGATTTACCCTTACTATTGTAAGTACCGGATAAATTTTTTAGTGCAACACATTTGGAACACTAACCCCTGTTATTTAGGGAAACATTTTTGCATTTACCCCCTTTTTAGGGGGTAAAATAAATATCTATTTTTGCCGAAAAATTTCTTTCTTGGCAGCATGGCGGAAAAGATGGCAGACATGTCTGCCATTAGCTCTGCCACGCCCCCCAAGTCTGAAGAACAAAAAATAATTACAACAAAATTAGACATTGAAACAAACAAACAAAATGAAAAAACAAATGTTAAGGAAAATGAGCAAACAGAAAACAAACAAACAGAAAATAATACAAATAACGACAGGGCAACTTTCGCCCAGAAAACAAAGCAATCCATTACATACACACCAATTGACCTAACTGCCGCCAGAGAAAAACTGGCCGAAGCAAAGAAACATATTGTTTTGGGGGAGAACGGAATGTTTTCCATTAACTCCCCCCCAGAATTCAAGAAAGCCAGAGCAGAAAACACAGTTATATACAGAACTATACTGAACCAGACAAGAAAGCCAGCACAGCCCAGCCAAATGGAAATAGAGTTAGTCATAAAAGACTATATGAAGAATATTCTCTTCATACGAAAGGACCGACTCTATGGCAGCATTTCGGTCCTAACAAGAGACAAAGAAACGGCGGAGAAGCTTTCCCTAAGCCCACTCTCGTCGACAACATATAGCTTCTATCCCTCCTACATGGGTAGAAGAACACAGAGAGTAAAAGTAAAAACAATGCTGCCCACAATGGACTTCTGGTGGGCTATTGCTGGCTTCATTGATATGGGCGAAGACACTATGCTGTCAATGGGGAAGGCAACTGGAGATGCGTTCCTGGGAATGGGCCTCGACATACTAGTCCAAATGAGGCCCGAAAGAATAGCACAAATCCCGGATCGCATCTGGCTGGATGACCTTACCCCAATAGACATAATTGTAGAGGGGAGAAGACCAGCATGCTATTTATGCATGGAAAGGGGACACGTTAAGGCTAACTGCCCGAAACGTATCCCCCAAAAAGGACTATTGCCCACACCCACCACAAACAGTACACCAGCACCACCCACCTCCAAAAATACACTAATACCACACACAGCAAACAAAATACAGACACCACCAACCACAAACACAACACAAACATCACCACCACCAGCACCAAACACAAGCACGACACAAAAATCACCACCACCAACCACAACACAAACATCACCACCACCATCACCAACCACAAGCACGACACAAACATTACCACCACCACCACCACAAAACCCATTCCAAACAAATAATAAAAAAAACAGTAACAAATCTACCCCTCCCGCAAAAAAAAAAACAACCACACAACACGTCCCTCCCACCTAGCGCTGAAGAGTTTCCCCCAACTTCTGAAGAAGAAGGAGGAGAAGCCTTCAGACAAGTTAAAAGAAAAAAAAGAAAACACACACCCAGCACACCACAAATAACCCACACACAAACACCAACTCCAATCAAAAACACCCCACCCTCAACAAACAAAAATAAATCTGCGCCTCCCCTCTCCGAAACATTGACAGCATCACAAAAAAAGACGTTGCAATACACATATATAAATAAAGAAAACAAAAAACTGGTTAAATTAATAAACAATAACCCTATGGTGCAGACCGAAGGGCCAAACTTTATCTCAACAGAGAACTTCACCCATTTAAAAATGATAAAGGTCCCTCTGGACCTTTATCGTTCCTTAAAAGAACAATTTAGACGGGACGTGAGCCCCCCCTGTTTAAAACCGTTGAATCGCGTCCTCTTGAAAGATTTCCCCATAACCGCCCCTCTCCCTGACACAACTCCAAATACCCCAACCCCACCACACATGTGTACCCCCACACCACCACAAAACATCCCTCCACCCAACACACCTGATGCCATGGAAATTACGCAACCCGGAGAGGTAAGTGCTTTTCTTTCTTCACTTTCAACACCAAAATAGATCAATTGAGAGTTGGCTGTTTGAACGCGCGTGGCCTGA
The DNA here is from genome assembly GCA_964016885.1 of Eledone cirrhosa. Lineage (NCBI taxonomy): Eukaryota > Metazoa > Mollusca > Cephalopoda > Octopoda > Eledonidae > Eledone > Eledone cirrhosa. The sequence goes on along the minus strand of OZ024749.1, from coordinate 25,059,082 downwards.
GCTCAGCTTGGAAGCAAGCAAAGCTTCTAAGTGACCTCAGGTCACAAAGTATAGATGTGATGGTTGTTTGCGAGAGTCGGATCAGCAGCGTGAGACAGCTGGCGCCCGCCTTCGATGACTTTGAGATGCACGCATCTCTCTGTCAACCCGGAGGCGGGGGGGGGGGAGTTGCCGTACTGCTGGATAAACGTCTGACTCTCGACGTACAGATTGTTCACTCGGACCCGGGGGGTCGATTACTGGTGCTGGACGTCGGAGGTGGTGAAGGCGGGGCTTTCAGACTGGTCGGTCTTTATGCTCCCTTCGGGGCGGAGAGAGCCGACTTCTTCCAACGTCTGGAGACTTTTCTAGGAACGTCGCGTTCCCTGCTTTTAGTGGGGGACTGGAATGGAATCCTAGATGCGCGTTGGGACTATGCAGGGGCATGTCCCGATAGAGGGGGGTGTAGCAGCCTCAAGGGGTTACTCGATCGATTCGACCTGGTCGATAGATTTCGACTAGATTGTCCAACTGCGCCAACCTGGACCTGGGCAAACCGCAGTGGACAATCTAGATCGTACCTAGATAGGTTTTTGGTTAGGAGTAAGGATAGGGACGTATTTAGTTGTCCAGAACTGATCATGGTTGGCTATTCAGATCACAAATTAGTGACCTGCGTGGTCAACCTTGATAGAACGCATAGACAGGGTCCCGGTTACTGGAAGATGAACTTGTCCTTACCGACAAAGAAAGATTACAGAAACCGGATTAGTAGCTTAGTTAAGATGCGGTTGACGGGAGCGATCGTCAACAGTAGGTGGTGGATATCTCTAAAGAGAGAGATTAGAGTAAGTTCGATAGGTTACAGTAAGGAACTAGCGGCGAATAGAAATAGGAGGGAAAGGGAGTTAACAGATAAACTAGAAGAGGCGATTAGGAGCGGAGACGTAGCCAGAGTGTTAGCGACGAGAACGGCATTGAGCCAGTTCTTTGACGCGAAGCACGAAGGCTGCGTTGTCCGAAGTAAAATACGTGTTTTAGGAAACGAGGGGACCAAAGCTGTTAGCTGGGCCCGCGTGACAGAAGCCAAGAGTGGGATTAAATCCACCATTCGGTCTTTGCGAGACCAGGATGGACGGGTGATCCTTGAACCTGAGCGAATGTGCGAGACCTTTCAAAGGCACTTTGCTCGACTGTTCGGAGGTGGCGGGGGGCCGGACGGGGATGTGGACTTCGGTCCATACCTCGACGGTCTACCGCGTCTTTCGAGCGGCGAAGCGGAGTGCTGCGAAGGGCCAATCACAGCCACTGAAATCGGGGAAGCGCTCAGCCAATGCAGCAGACGCAAATCCCCGGGTCTCGATGGTCTACCATACGAACTTTATTTAGCTATGCCGGTCTTGTTCTCCGAACTCCTCGAGGCTGTCTATTGCAACTGGCAACAGAACGGGAGAATTCCCTGTTCTGTGACCAAGGGCGTGGTCACGCTAGTGAGGAAGGACGAGAGCAAGGGGGACGACTTAAGTAACTTTAGGCCCATAACTCTGCTGAATGCAGAGTTACAGATTTTGGCCAAGGTGTTGGCGAAGAGGTTGGCGCTTGTGGTGGGTGGTTTGGTGGGAGACGCGCAGACATGCGCTATCCCGTCCAGGTCCATTCACGACAACCTCCACCTCATGCGATACATCATAGAGAGGGTTGGCTACGAACCCGGCTTTGGTGGGGCCCTGATCAACTTGGATCAATCTAAGGCGTTCGATAGGGTCGACCATGGTTACCTGGATGCGGTGCTAGCGGCGGCGGGCTTCGGACCCGTTTTCAGGGGCTGGATTTCTGCCATGCACAGTGGCAACATCTACTCTAGGATTAAAGTAAACGGCTACCTCTCGGAGCCGTTTCAAATCACCCGATCCATCAGACAGGGGTGCCCCCTCTCCTCCCTTCTGTACGTATTGACTCTCGAGCCACTGCTGCGGAAGTTGGAGTTGCTGCGGGGCATACCCCTGGAACCGGGATTGCACAAAGCGGTCTCGGCCTATGCCGACGACGTAACAGTAATGGTGGCGGACGCCTCGGAAATCGGGGCGATCGCCACCCTACTGGAGGAATACGAAAGGCTGACGGGGGCTAAGCTGAACCAGGACAAGTCAGTCGGTTTGCAACTCGGAACGTGGAGGGGCAAACCGATGCCGTTAGACGGTGTCGTCGGGCGGTGGACGGAGGGCCCGGTGAAGCTGCTCGGGGTCTGGTTCGGACCGGACCTCCAGGTGGAGAAGAATTGGGGCGAGGTGACGAGCAGGGTGTTTGCGCTGACCCAGAAGTGGGCCAAGTGCAAACTATCACTGAAAGGTCGGGCGGAGGTGACGAACGCTTACATAGCGTCCGTCATCTACTACCGCCTGACCGTCGTGCCTTGCCCCAAGGAAAAGCTCACCATCATGGAACGCATGCTCTTCCAGTTCCTCTGGAAGAAGCGGCCTCCCATGGTGAGGAGATCCATCTGCTGCCAGCACCCTTCGAAAGGAGGGCTGGGTATGCCGTGGCTGTTGATGCGTAGGCACGCATTGAGGCTACGGCATCTACAGGTATTCCTCAACGGTCAGCCGGTGTGGGCCCCGTTTGTGAGGCGAGCCTTCCCACAGCTCGTCTCGCTCACCGAACTGCAATCCTGGGTGAAGCAAAGACCGAGAAAACTGGGCAACTGGCACACTGAGTGTGCCCAGGCGCTCACGGCTATCTGGCAAGCGGACCCGACTGTCAGTGGAGAATCCACCTCGACATTCTATAGAGGGTTGGTGGCTAGCAGGGGCGACGACACCCTTGGAGAGTCGCTAGGCATGGAGGAGGACGAACTGGCCAGCCTGTTCGGTAGAACTTTCGGCCCGGGACCCATGGACAACTTCCAGAGGTCCCTAGCCTGGCAGTGTTACCGGGGGGCTCTGCCCGTTCGAGAAAAGCTCTACAGACACGGGCGCCCGGGCAGGGATCCCGCGAAAAAGATCTGTCCCAGATGCGTGCGCGACGAGGAAACCGTTGCGCATGCACTGGTACACTGCCCGGGCGTTGCCGATCTGTGGGGCTACGTCGAACGACTGCTGTCGCGTGTGGCGCCGATTCGATTAACCGCCGAGTCTGCGGTGAACATCAAGCCGCCTCCTCCCTTCAGAAATGAAGCAGAGGCGGTCTTTCTGTGCGTAATAGCCATGATGAAAGAGGTTGTGTGGTGGACGCGCCTCAAAGGTCTGAGGTCGGGTGACTTTCTCTCCGGCCATCACCTGGTTTACTTCTTCCGATACCACTTCGGAAGAAGAATCAGGATGGAGAGAGAAGTGCTTGGTCCCAGACAGTTTTATGAAAGGTGGGTGAAAGAAGCGAGAATGGCCCGTGTAAATGGGCCTTCTCTCTACATTGTTCTGTAGGTGAAGAAGTGAAGAGGAAAGGGGGAGCGCCTCCTCTCTGGGCTTCCCCCGCGAAAAGAGTTGCACACTTTTCGGGGGTATGTGCAATCCCCAACACGCCCCCTCCCTTTTGAGGACTTTTTATTGTTATATTATTATTGTTATTCCTTTTTTCTTTACTCGATTTATGTAAACTCCCCCACTGTGTAAATGTCCCCTTCTTTTGTGCCCTCGTGGCAAATAAATAGAAATTTATCTATCTATCTTGTGAAACGAACCTTTCCCAGACTCGTCTCACTCACCGAGCTGCAATCCTGGGTCAAGCAAAGACCGACAAAACTGGGCGCCTGGCACACTGAGTGTGCCCAGGCGCTCACCGCCCTCTGGCAGGCGGATCCGGTTATCAGTGGAGACTCCACCGCAACATTCTATAGAGGGCTGGTACGCAGCAGGTGCGACGACGCCCTCGGAGAAGCCCTAGACATGGAGGAGGACGAACTGGCCAGCCTGTTCGGTAGGACATTCAGCCCGGGACCTATGGACAGTGCTACCGAGGGGCTTTACCCGTTCGAGAAAGGCTCTACAGACACGGGCGCCCGGGTAGGGACCCCGCCAAAAAGATCTGTCCCAGATGCGTGTGCGACGAGGAAACCGTTGCACACGCATTGGTACACTGCTCGGGCGTAGCCGATGTGGGGCTATGTCGAACAACTGCTGTCAAGGGTGGGACCGATCCGGTTGACCACCGAGTCTATTGTAATGATCAAGCCGCCTCCCCCCTTCAAAGATGAAGCAGAGGCTGTGTTTCTGTGCGTAATAGCCATGGCGAAAGAGGTTGTATGGTGGACGCGTCTGAAAGGACTGAGGTCAGGCACCTTTCTCTCTGGCCAACAACTGGTCCGTTTCTTCCGATATCATTTCGGAAGAAGGATCAGGATGGAGAGAGAGGTGCTGCACCCCAGCCGTTTCTATGAAAGATGGGTGAAAGTGGCGAGAATGGCCCGTGTGAATGGGCCTTCACTCTACATCAGACTATAGGTGAGGAAGATGAAAGACCAAGGGAGCACCCCTTCTCTGTGCTCCTGGGGAGAAGGGTTGCACACTTTTTTCGGGGGTGTGTGCGACCCCCCAAGGCGCCTCCTCTCTATTGAGGATTTTGTTAAACATTTTATTTTTTGTTATATCTTATTTTATTTTTATATTTTGTTATTGCCTCCTCCTTATTGAGGACGCCTTTTTGTGTAAACTCCCCCCTTTGTACTTGTCCCACTTTTGATGCCCTAGTGGCAAATAAAAGAAACATATCTATCTATCTATCTATCTATCTATCTATATATCTATCTATCTATCTATTTATCTATCTATCTATCTATCTATCTATCTATCTATCTATCTATCTATCAATCTAGCTGTCGTCTGTTCTACAGCGTAGATGTAATTCACTTCGCGCAGAAGTTTTGTTCAAATTTATTGCGGAAATTTTGTAAGTTCAATTTTAATTTTGATACTATTGTGTAGATTGACCCCTCGTCTGAACTGTCAGGCGGTGGGTCAGCTCATCTTTATCCCTCCTAGGGGTGAAAAACCTGTTTTTAAAAATTTGTGGCATAAAAAAATGTCAATGGTCTGACAGAAATGTTAAACGAATCTAACGAAAATAGTGGTGGGGGGACAGCGGTAAGAGTTGTAAGCTCGCACGCTTTAGTCCCCCCCCCCTTCCTTCCCAACTAACGTCATAGAGAAGGAAAGAAAAAATAAAATAAAAACAGATGAATCTGCGGAGAAAAATGACGAAAACACAAATCTGGACATGGATTCCAACAACGAAAAAAAAAAAATTTGAAAAATTGCATTACAATATTAATACCACAAACAAAGACACAACAAACACAAAAATAACATTTGAAAACAACATCATAACAGAAAGCAAAGCAGACGACAAAGTCAATACCAATAAGATTTCATTTGCACAAACAACAAAGAAATCTTTGACATATATACCTGAAAATATTTCAGATGTGGCACAAAGAATTGCAGACGCCAAACAATATATAACTGAAAGAGAGAATGGTATTTTATCGGTAAAAATGCCTCAAGAACTCACCAAAGACATTGAAAGTCGAACGGTCGTTTTCCGCACCATCAACAACACTTCTAAAAACCTGAACAGCCAACTCAAACAGAAATCAAAACAGTACTCACAGAAGTACTTAATGAAACCACTTTCATAAGAAAAGACAGACTGTATGGAAACCTAGCGATTATTATGAAGAACGAATCGGCGGCAAAAAAATGTGATTTGTCACCGATTCGTTCGAAAAATTTTACCTTTTATCCATCTTATATGGGTAAAAGTACTCAACGCATATGGCTGGATGCAATGATGCCAGATGTGGGCTACTGCTGGCTCATAGCTGGCTTCATCGATCCAGCGAATGACAACGTGATTTCCATTGGGAAAACCACAGGCAATGCGTTCAGTGGAACAGGTATAGAGCTTGTAGTGCAAATGAAGCCTGAACGCATCGCCCAAATACCCGACAGAATCCTATTAGAGGGTCACGGGTATATAAACATTAGCGTGGAGGGGAGAAGACCGTCCTGTCATATCTGTGCAGGCAGAAAGCACCTGAAGGCGGCTTGTCCCCAACTCAACAACAAGAAAACCCTGCTACCAACACCAGCTCCACCACCACCACCACAACAGATAAACAAACAACACAACTCAGTCCCACCCAACCCGTCCCTCAGTAAAACTACACCAACACCACAACACAAACAGTCACAACACATTACCCAAAACAAAATACAGGCCCACCCAACCCCTCACTCAATAAAACAACACAACCACCGCAGCCACAACACACAACACAGTCTAACATAGTGACATCCATCTCCCCCACAAAGAAAACCAACACGGAAACATTACCAGCAAACATACCTCTTCCCTCCAACATTGAAGATAACCCAACGAATTCGGAGGAAGAAACGGAGTCCTTCACACAGATTAAAAGGAAAAAAAGAAAACATGTGCAAAACACACAAGGCCAAACAACCCCCACCCAAATGTCAACACAATCCAACAAAACACAAAAAACCCCTCCAGCAACAAACAAAACCAAACCTGGCCCTCCCCTCTTCGAAACACTCACACCATCCGAAAAAAAGACATTACACTATACTTACATCAACAGAAACAATAATAAATTAAATGAACTCATAAACAATAATCCTTCGGTACAAACCGAAGGTGTAAACTTTGTTTCTTCAGAAAACAACCCACATTTAAAATTAATAAAGATCCCAATGAACCTCTACCAAAAACTAAAAAAGGATTTTAAGGAGGACGTAGGACCACCCTCCGTCAAACCCATAAACCGCGTCCTACTAAAAAGCTTTCCCCCTCCCCTTCCCCTCCCCAACACAACTCCAAACACCCCAACCCCACCACACACTGACGACCCCACAGCACCACAAGACACCCCTTCACCCAACACCCCGACCCCATGGATCGTGCGACCCGAACCCCAGGAAGCAGAAAGGTAGGTCTCTACACTCTCCTTTGGCTCTGCCGCCCACATGGATGTGTTAAGAGTAGGATGTTTGAATGCACGTGGCCTGGGCTCAACTTGGAAGCAAGCAAAGCTTCTAAATGACCTCAGGTCATGTGGTATAAATGTAATGGTTATCTGTGAGACTCGGATCAGTGTCGGGCGGCAGCTGGCCCCTACCTTCGATGACTTTGAGGTGCATGAATCTATCTGTCAACCTGGAGGTGGGGGTGGGGTTGTCGTACTGCTTCAAAAACACCTAGATCTTGCCGTACAGGTTGTTCACTCGGACCCGGAGGGTCGTTTGTTGGTGCTAGACGTTGGCAGTAGTGAAGGTGCGGCCTTGAGACTGGTCCCCGTCTACTCCCCTTTCGGAGCTGAACGGCCCGACTTCTTCCAGCTTTTGGAGACTTTTCTGGGAACGTCGCGTTCCCTGCTTCTAGCGGGGGATTGGAATGGCATCCTAGATGCACGTTGGGACTATGCAGGAGCATGTCCTAATAGAGGGGGTGTAACAGCCTCAAGGGGTTACTCGACCGTTTTAACTTGGTCGATAGATATCGACTAGATTTTCCAACTGTGCCTACCTGGACTTGGAGAAACCACAGTGGTCAATCTAGATCGTACTTAGATAGATTCTTAGTTAGAAGTAAGGATAGGGACATATTAAGCTGTCCAGAAATGCGCACGGTTGGCTATATGGATCACAAATTAGTGACCTGCGTAGTCAATCTCGAGAAAACACATAAACAGGGTCCCGGTTACTGGAAACTTAATTTGTCTTTACCGGCAAAAGAGACTTACAGAAACCGGATTAGCAGATTAGTTAAGGAGAGGTTGACGGGTGCAATCGTCAACAACCGATGGTGGGCATCTCTCAAAAGAGAGATTAGAACAGAATCAATAAGTTATAGCAAGATGTTAGTTGCCGATAGGAATAGAAACGAGAAAGAATTAACAGGTAAATTAGAAGAGGCAATCAAGAGCGAAGATGTGGCCAGAGTGCTGGCATCGAGGACGGCCTTGAACCAGTTTTTCGATGCAAAGCACGAAGGCTGCGTCATTCGAAGTAAAATACGTGCTCTAGGTAATGAGGGGGCCAAAGCCGTTGGCTGGGCCCACGTGAAAGAAGCTAATAGTGGAAATCGATCCACCATCCGGTCGTTGCAAGACCAGGATGGAGGAGTGATCCGGGAGCCTAAGCAGATGTGCGAGGCATTTCAAAGGCACTTTGCCCGATTATTCTGGGGAGGCGAGGGTCCGGGCGGGGACGTGGATTTCGGTCCATACCTCGACGGCCTGCCGCGTCTCTCGAGCGAAGAGGCAGAGTCCTGCGAGGGACCAATCTCGGCTGATGAGATCGGAGATGCGCTGAGCCAATGCAGCAGACGCAAATCTCCAGGTCTCGATGGTATACATTACGAACTTTATTTAGCAATGCCGGTCTTCTTCTCCGAACTCCTCGAAGCGGTCTACTGCAATTGGCAGCAGAACGGGAGAATTCCTTGTTCTGTAGTCAAGGGCGTAGTATCGCTGGTGAGGAAGGACGAGAACAAGGGGGATAGTATAAATAATTTTCGGCCCATAACCCTGCTAAACACAGAGTTAAAGATTCTGGCCAAGGTGTTAGCAAAGAGGTTGGCGCCTGTCGTAGGTAGCCTGGTGGGAGATGCGCAGACATGTGCTATCCCATCCAGGTCCATTCACGATAACCTCCACCTCATGCGATACATCATAGAGAGGGTTGGCAACAAACCCGGCTTCGGTGGGGCCCTGATCAACTTGGATCAGTCTAAGGCCTTCGATAGGGTCGACCATGGTTACCTGGATGCGATGCTAGCGGCTGGGTTCGGTCCTGTTTTCAGAGGCTGGATCACTGCCTTACATAGCAACCACATCTGTTCTAGGATCAAGGTGAACGGCTACCTTTCGAAGCCGTTCGAAATCACACGTTCCATTCGACAGGGGTGCCCTCTCTCCTCCCTTCTGTACGTATTGACTCTCGAGCCTTTACTGAGGAAGTTGGAGTTGTTGCAGAGTATCACCCTGGAACCAGGATTGAGCAAAGCGGTGTCGGCCTACGCCGATGACGTAACAGTAATGGTATCGACCGACTCGGAGATAGAGGCGATCGGTACCTTACTGGATGATTACGAAAGGTTGTCAGGAGCGAAACTGAACCGGGAAAAATCCATCGGGCTGTAACTCGGAACGTGGAGAGGCAGACCGATGCCTCCCGACGGTGTCGTCGGACACTGGACGGAGGGCCCGGTAACGTTGCTTGGGGTCTGGTTTGGACCGGACCTCCAGGTGGAAAAGAACTGGAACGAGGTTACGAACAAGGTTTTTGCACTAACCCAGAAATGGGCCAAGTGTAAGCTGTCCCTAAAAGGGCGGGCGGAGGTGGCGAACATTTACATAGCGTCCGTCACTTACTACCGCCTGACTGTCGTGCCTTGCCCTAAGGAAACACTCACCACCATGGAACGCATGCTCTTCCAATTTCTTTGGAAGAAGCGCCCTCCTATGGTGAGAAGATCCATCTGCTGCCAACAACCTTCGAAAGGAGGGCTGGGGATGCCGTGGTTGATGATGCGTAGGCACGCATTAAGGCTACGGCACCTACAGGTATTACTCACTGGTCAACCGGTGTGGGCTCCGTTCGTGAAACGAGCCTTTCCCAGCCTCGTCTCGCTCACCGAGCTGCAGTCCTGGGTCAAGCAAAGATCCGGAAAACTGGGAGACTGGCACACTGAGTGTACTCAGACGCTCAGGCTCTCTGGCAAGCGGGCCAGGCCGTCGGTGGAGAATCCACCTCATCATTCTATAGAGGGCTGGTAGCTAGCCGGGGCGATGACACCCTTGGAGAGTCGCTGGACATGGAAGAAGACGAACTGGCCAGCCTGTTCGGTAGGAATTTCGACCCGGGACCAATGGACAACTTCCAGAAGTCACTAGCCTGGCAATGCTACCGGGGGGCTCTACCCGTTCGAGAGAGGCTCTACAGACACGGGCGCCCGGGCAGGGATCCCTCAAAAAAGATTTGCCCTAGATGCGTGCGTCACGAAGAAACCGTTGCGTACGCATAGGTGCAATGTCCGGGCGTGGCTGATCTGTGGGGCTACGCCGAACGACTGCTGTCTCGGGTGCGCCGAGTCCGTGATGACAATCAAACCGCCTCCCCTCTTCACAAAGGAAGCAAAGGCGGTTTTTCTGTGCGTAATAGCCATGCTGAAAGAGGTTGTTTGGTGGACACGATTGAAAGGTCTGAGGTCAGGCAACTTCCTCTCTGGCCATAGTCTGCTCTACTTCTTCCGATATCACTTCGGAAGAAGGATAAGAATGGAGAGAGAGGTGCTTGGCCACAGGCAGTTTTATGAAAGGTGGGTGATAGTGGCGAGAATGGCTCGTGTAAATGGGCCTTCTCTGTATACCATCCTGTAGGTAAAGAAGTAAAGGAGAGGGGAGCACCTTCTCCATGTGCTCCCCGGGAAAAGGATTGCACACTTTTTCGGGGGTGTGTGCAACCCCCATCACGTCCCCTCCCTTTTGAGGTTATTTTCGATTATTTCCATTTTATACCCTTTTTACTCGATTGTATGTAAACTCCTCCTTTATATTTGTCCCTTTTTTTTATGCCTTTATGGTAAATAAAGAAATCTATCTATATATCTATCTATCTATCTATCTATCTATCTATCTATCATTTTACACGTTTTTATTGTATGTAAACTTCCCCCTTTGTATTTGTCCTGTGGCTAATAAAGAAATATATGTATCTATCTATCTATCTATCTCTCTATCTATTAATGTGAAAGTTATTTTTATGTAAAACACCCGCCGTCACGTCTTGTAATGTCCTATTTGTGTATGCCCCTGTGGCAAATAAAGAAAGAAATATATCTATCTATCTATCCATATATCTCTGTATCAATCTCTTTATATGTCTATCTCACTATCTAACTATATATGTATCTATTTACAACCTATCTAGCAGCTGCACAAGTATCTCTCCATCCATCTCTATAATTATGTATATATCTGAAATCATCAGGATTATCCTGATTTCAGACGAGTGAAATCTTTCGAGGTCTGTTGAAGTCATCTCTCTCTCTCTCTCTCTCTCTCTCTCTCTCTCTCTCTCTCTCTCTCTCTCTCTCTCTCTCTCTCTCTCTCTCTCTCTCTCTCTCTCTCTCTCTCTCTCTCCCTCTCTCTCTCTCTATAATAATTAAGTCAAATATGTAAAATTTGGTTTCTTTCCTTATAAATTATAGATATACTGCTATATATATTTCGGTGACAGCCATCATTGGCTGTGACCTCTTCAGGCAAACAGAACTGGTGTGGGAAAGAGGAGTACACATGTTGTTTAAGTTTGTTTTACTCCGTCAATACATCGATATTTCCAGCTCCTGCTCGTGTTGTTATCCTTCTGAAGAACTAGAATCATATCAACAACCACATATGCTCAGTATGTATATATATATATATATATATATATATATATATATATATATTTATTTATTAAAATAACAGATTAAAGCTTAAGCAAAGAATCGCTGCTTTCATATATATATATATATATATATATATATTATAGATGACTGTGTTTACCCGCCATCGCACGTCGGGAATCTACTTATATATCTCTATATATATAGGGAGATAGATATAGATAGATAGATAGAGAGAGAGAGGGAGAGAGAGAAAGAGAGAGTTCTGAATTATCCCGACCGCGGTGCCAAGCGGTTTCTCCTTATGTGTTCAGCAAACCTTTAATAGTAATAATATCCGTAGGGCATGAATAAATAGAAAGATGCTGATGTTGCAATAATCGTCTAATCATTATAATTATTTTAACTATTCTCCCATGCAATCATATATATGTATGTATGTGTGTGTGTGTGTATATATATATATATATATATATATATATATATATATATATATATATATATATATATATATATATATATATATATATATATATATATAGGTGTATTCATGTGGTGGCTTGTGTGAGTCTAAAGTGGATATAGAACTAATCATAAACTTTGTTTCCTTCTGTTCATATATCTCAGAGACTGTAACAACATGGAATAGATTGCTGCAAATGAAACGTGTTAGGCCCATGCTGCGTGAGACCCACTCCACGTTTACTCTCCCTTATGCAGTCCTTTTTTTAGGCATTGTTACATAATTGCTTACTCCGCGGAACGTCGTCCTACCTAATCAAATCACACAATAATTTAAGTATATTCCAATCTTAATTGTTAATATATTGGTCGCTCTCCGACGTGTTTGCGGGCGACTTCCGGTCGCAGTGGAGACTTCCGGTGTCCTTGGCCCCAAAATAACTCCCCCTACTCACCAACCAATGGCACGGAGTTGTCTACCAGTGGGTATGAGCCTCCCGAGCTGGAATAGTTCTTCCAATGTGTCACCTTCACTATGCACCGGGGAAACTCCTTCTCTATTCTGTTTGCCGGAACCGTGGGGTGGCCAGCACGTGTGCCTCCATTTGCTGATAATAGTGAAAGTTGGGAAGAGCGAGAGAAACGGGAGCTGTGATAATGGAAATTGTATTGCATTATGTTCAGACGTTGGGCGGTGGAATGGCAGTCGGACGCCATGCATTGACGCATAGAGTTACGGCCCTTGCCATTCATAGTTCAAATCCCGCCGAGGTTAAGTTTGCCTTTCATCCTTACGGGTCGATAAAATAAAGTACCAGTAATGTACTGGGTAATTGCTGGCCTTGTGCCAAAAGTAGAAACAATTATGTTCAGGCGTTATTTTATATAATTTGGGAGAGGTTTTCCTCTCTCCATACGTCAGCACATAAAATATATGCACTATTACACATACAAACACATTGGCAAACACATGTGTCTATGCACATGTATGTTTAATAATTAATTGTTAATTACTTCTTCGCAGAATCAACATATTTCTCTATTATCTATAATATACGTTACTATCATTTGGACAACATATGTACCGAATTTGTAATATAATATCCACTTTTTTCTAAAAGGTGCCCCGTCGTGATCTATGATTGCTTTACCTCGCAGGTATACTTATAACAATACGTCAAGAGCTTTTGCTCCTGGAGAAAGTTTAAATTATTGAATTAAATGCTCTCTATTACGCAATTAGGTAACGAAAGATTCTGCTTTCGTCATTTTGTTGTCGATAAGAATTATCTGTGAAGTGGAGAGGGTTAATTCATTGTAGCCAACCTTTCACCCACCATAATGTAGCCTTCTGATGGAGAGGTTTCAATTCGTTAATAATTTCTAATCATGTTTGTTACTGTTGTAGAAGTTTTCTATTGTTGCTGAGGATTAATATCATAAGTAAGTCTATAGTTTTCAACTTCTTTTAAACTGGTTCTTATATGCCACTTTGGTTTGTAACTTTGGGTTATTCCATCATGTAGTATTAGTTGACCTACGACTTTAATTACGTCTATCATGAGAAATAGCCAGCGAATCTTTCTCACATTAGGTTTTACGTTTTAAAATAGGAATACATTAGGAATTCTATTCCTTGCTATAGGAAAAATGACATAATTTCCAGTACTTGGAAAACATATTACCAAACATGTCATGACTGTTGAATTGAGTATCAACAACAACAATAAAAATATTCAATTATTTCGCGTAGCAAATATTAGCCATTAAAAGGAGTTCTGTAACCACTCAATACACTCTCGTTAAACAATAATACATTTCAACAATTCTGTTAAGATGGTTCTTAGGTTTGGTTGGCTAGGTTGATAAGGAGCACTCCGGCCTCTTGGTTTTGTTAAACTGTGACATAACGTAAGGGTTATCTCGATAAATAGCAACAACTATTTCTCCTCGTTTAAAACACAAGAGTAATTTGAAATTCCAGCCTTGA
>OZ024749.1:25035248-25040248 GCA_964016885.1 Eledone cirrhosa | reverse complement strand
GCAGGTTGCACATGGATAACATGTTATAAAATGAGTCCCACGTCAGTGATTTGCCGACGATCATAGATATTTCATTGCATTAAAAATCATATACCTCACATCGGTGCAATAATAACTAAATTAAGTTATTAGGACAATTAAAACGCGTAAAGCGAGTGAGACAAGTAAATAACAAGGAGGAAAGCTAACCGTAGAGAGTAAGGGAACAAGCTACATAGTTATTCTGTTAGCATCAGCTAGGTGAATATATGAGCGCTTAGAAAAAAGACCTTTCGAGATGAATCCAAATGTGAGAAAGAAAGAAAATGTATTCGTCGCGAACGGGGTGAAGTGAGAAGGGGAGAAACAGTGAGTGAGTGAGTGGAAGTATAAGGAATAGTTAACTGACATGACAGAGGGGGCGAAAGAAAGTAGGAGAAACAGAGAGAACGAGGGAGCAGTAAGAGAGAGAGAGAGAAAAACAGAATCGCAGTTTAGGTAAATATATGTGAAAAAATGGGGAGAAGAATGCTATATATATATTTATCTATATATATATATATATATATATATATATATATATATATATACATATATATATATATAATATTAGGGATACTATTAATGGTTATGTATATATTAACACTTTTTATAGTTATGTATATTTTAAACCCTAAACAGTGAAGGTCAGTAATTTATTACTACTTTATTACCAGTGAGAAAAATAAATAGCTCAATGTAATAACATCAGTTGTTCTACAGAGCAGTTATATAGAATTCACAAGAATCAAAGCTATGTTCAAAGCATTTATTCACTTAGAATTGTTTCATCCAAACCTAGGCTTGCTGTCTTCGGAGCATTTATCAATGTTTGTACACATAAATGACCTCCTTTCCAATGCAAGAGACATACAGGTACATATATATATATATATATATATATATATATATTGATGTACAGTGGAGTGGCATATATTATAATATACTATTTTTGTAGAGCAATGCAGATTCAAAATCAAAATCAAAATCAAAATCAAAATCAAAATCAAAATCAAAATTAAAATCAAAATCAAAATTAAAATACATCCAGCAGATAACACAGATAATGCAAGAGGATTGCTTGATAGTCTGGTCTAGTAGGTAGTGTATGCGTTAGTTACACGTGGAGCATGCAAGTGTGTCTCATTTTAATAATATTATTGTGTGGCAGGGTGTTACACGTAATGCAAGCACTTTAAGCGGGTAAGCAAGACTATTATGGTGGTTGTAGTGGTAAGGTATTTTTGTATAGAACAAAAAAGTATGTGTGCAGAAAAATAAAAATAAAAGGAAGAAGCAAAAGAAAGTTATGGTTTTCGTATCCACCATCATTTTCACATTCATACAAAGTAAGATATAGTTTCTACATCCATCACATAAGTAACGATGATTCCGTATTGAATGTTTGATGCATTAAAATAAATTATTTTAGCGTATTAAGGCTCAGTGTTATTTAATCCAAGTTTATAGAATAGGTTGATTCTGCTGCGAGAATTTACAGCGGTTTATTACCCGGAAGTATGTGTGTAATTAAGGGGAGTTACTGCGTAAGGGGAGGTAACTAGCCGAATCTCATAACTAAATTCATTGTTCTAACATACATTATCAGGCGCCTCAATTGAGTCCCTTATATAGACGGTTATACATTTATATCTAGTTTCCAATTTTAAATACAGTCTACTCTATCATGATGTACTAAAGGTATCTATATTAAGTTGATTACTCCCTATCATATAGTGCTACAATTGAATATTCCATACAAAGTGTCATACCTGTATATCCAAGTTCACTGTAAATGCAGTCTACTCTAAGAACATATCAGGGGACCTATTAGAATTTTGTCTACATTACCCCTGGTAAGTTATGGAACAGCGTATGTCTGTTTGCATGGCAAAACAAAATACATCTCTAGGGCAGACAAATACATGCCTCATTTACAATGTCATTAATCTATCCATCAAGTTATACTTGCATATATAATTCATATATAATTCATACATAATTCATTGCAGCACCCTACATATAAGTTAGTCAGATCTCTTATGTTAATAAATTAATCTTATATATATCCAATGTTATCACTCCATACATTTAATTACAAGTGCATAAATAATTCATAGCCGTATCTAGTATTCAAAGTTTATATGGACTGTATTGTATCATTATATAATTATAAGTAATTGAAAGTAGTTATATTAAAAGTAGGTGTTTATGGGGATATTTCTAGGGTATAAAGTTATAGATAGATGGAATAATTTGTGTCAAGATAGGGTGGATCAGAGAGTGTAGAGTTGTGGTGTAAGGTGTTCCCTTGGGATGTGGTGCTAGGAGTGGTGATGGGTTCAAGTCCGACTTGTTATATATTGGGTTTAAAGTTTTGGAAGGAGTGCCGGAAGTGGTGCTGGCACGATGCAAACACTTCCGATTTTTTATTAAGGAGGTTATGGTTTGAGAAAATTATAGTATGGGTCTCTAATAGACAGAGGTTACAGAATTTATTAGGTGGTTTGTACGATGCCGCCTTACCTGTTACTTCCCATTGAAGTGTATAAGATCTATTTCTAGTTTTTAGATAGTGTATGTAGCTAGATAGTGAAGTGAAGTTGGCTAGACTGTGTTTTTTTAAAGAATGGAGGTGTGAATTGTATCTGGTTTTGAAGCAGTTCGAAGTAGATCCTATATAGGTTTCAGAAGAGTTGCTAATTTTGACGGCGCATGAGTATATGATGTCCTTGATTAAGCAGTTTTTTATCTAAAGGGCAGGTTCTATTAGATCTACAGTTACAATTATGTTGGATGTTAAGCTGCCGGTTATTATGTTGTGTAGAAGTCTGGTTGCTAGGTATTGCATTATGGTTATGGGGGTAGTCGCTCCTAGCGTTATTGCTTTCACTAGTGCTATTACCATTATTACTATTGATATTAGGGTTTGCAGGTATTACGTTGTTTTGAAGGTTTACCCCCTGCTGTGTTTTAGTTTGTTGGAAGTAAGTATTAATTTTTCTTTAATTGCTACTAGCTATGTGGTATGCTATGTTAGGCGTGGTAGAGTAGGAGATTTTAATGGTGTTTTTATTTATAAGACTATGGTACTTGTGGCCAGATGGGGAGTTTTTATCTAGGAGTGAGAAGAAAGGCTTAGGTAGGTTGGTAGAGACGTTTAGATTGCATGGGGGGGGGGGGGTTAAAAATGTATTATTTCTTCTTCTATTTTTGTTTTTTTATGTCTGGTGAGATGCTTCCGTTTATGGTATTTTTGGTGCCTTCCCTGGTGTCGGTTACGTTAGTTGCCACCCTTCGTACTTGTGTGTGTGTGGTTATTATTCCTATTACTATTTTTCCTCATGGACATATTGTGCAAAATAATGTTGTAACTATGTGTTTTTATAGGTAGGAACTCGATCTCATTATTATGGCCTGATCTAGCTAATGCCTGATTATAGTATTGTAAGTTTTTGCTAAATATGGTTTCGTCATAAGATAGATTAGAGATTCTATTGGATATTCCTTTAGAGATATAGCTTAATATTGATCTAGGGTGGTTATACTTGGTATTTACGTAAATCAGTTTTTCGTTAGGTTTATGGAATCGTGTATATATCTTAGAGTCTAGTTAAAGGGTGGCATCTAGGAAGTTAACGTTTTAGTGTTTTTGTCTATGCTGATACTTAGGTTATAGTTTTTGAAAGTCTTGTGCAATTGTTTTCTAGATCTTTCTATATTAAATTTATTATAGTCTATACGGAGAAGTGCATCATCGCGGTACAAACCACCGTTGATTTCGTTGGATTTTGTTTAGTAAGTATAGGCCCCCCATATCAGTGACCTGCGCCGAGTCACTAGATCCCATGGTTATGTCGAAGTTGCTATGCGTATCCTTGTGGGTCCATAACTGGTCTTCAAAAGTGATTACGGTTTTACGGGCCGCAAGTATGACATCAATCTGGGGTCTAGTCAGGTCACTATTGTTCATGGCCCTAATTAGTACCTTATTTAATAGGATAGCGGAAATAGAGGTGTAGTATGAATTGATATCAAATTGAATAATTTTTATTTTTTTATTTCTTTGATATCTTTAAACCATTCAATAACTTCACCCGTATTTCCCCATTGTTTAAGGTATATTTTGTATTTAATATGTGGGATGATTTTATCTAAAATGTTCTTCCTGATAATGCCAATGTCAGACATGGAAGGGCAGATTACTCTAATCGAGGGGTTACTAATGAAATCCTCCAGAGAGAATCTA
Source organism: Eledone cirrhosa (assembly GCA_964016885.1). NCBI lineage: Eukaryota > Metazoa > Mollusca > Cephalopoda > Octopoda > Eledonidae > Eledone > Eledone cirrhosa. Next base: position 25,035,981 of record OZ024749.1, on the reverse strand, counting down.
GGGGGTTTGGGCTGTATGGTTGTGTATATCTCTGAAGTCCTATTTTGGACACTATATTCCGGCCTTCTATATTAATGTCTTTTAGGATTTTCATAGTAGTTTTCTTGTAGCTCTTATATATAAACTTTCTATATGTATCATAATCTAGGCTGTATATGTTATTAGTTTTGTCCGCATGCAAAATCATTTTACTACTTGTTTTGAATCCCTTAATCCGATACTGCCAATCCACCGCCCTCTCTCTGTCTGCCTCTCTCTCTTTCTCTGCCTAATTAAAAATAACATGACAACAGGAGATCAAGTAACACAGATATTGTGTGTATTAATTGAGAACTGCATGTATTAGAAAGTTAAGCTCAAGACACGAGGATAGATATCATCAATAGTTCAATAATATTTGCTCGTAGAGTTATGAGGAACGGATCATTGATTCCAAATATTGCTCCCATAAGAAGCAATGAATGTTTGTATACCTACAATAATATGCATACCCAAATACATACATAGATAAACACACACAATATAAATACATGTATATATACGTGTATATATATATATAAACACACACAATATAAATACATATGTATATTAATATATATGTGTATATATATACATAAATTTATACAAAAATGAATATATATACCTATATATATATATATATATATAAGTAAGTAAAAAATATTTTAAAAAAATGTTTAAAAAAGATTTTCTTATTTTACGTCTTTTATATTAT
>OZ024749.1:25017748-25027748 GCA_964016885.1 Eledone cirrhosa | reverse complement strand
ATATATATATATGTATATGAATGTATGTATGTATGCATGTATATATATATATATATATATATATATATATATATATATATATATATATATATATATGCTAACCCATACATAATCTCTCAAGCACATATTCTTGTATATATATGTATAACATATATAGATGAAAATGACAAACAACCAAACGCAGGAATCAATGGTACAATTACATATATATATATACGTATATTTTCTACATTGCTTTCGAATCCAATAAATTGAAATATCAAAGCAGCTTAACGGTTTAATGGCTGCATCTTCAATTTTGTGGGCTACAATTATTTAAAATAGCACTAAACATTCTGAAAACAACTTCAACGTTTGAAAATATGTATTGAAATGTATATATGACATATTTACACGTTCCTATATATATATATATATATATATATATATATATATATATATATATATATATATATATATATATATATATATATATATATATATTTGTGCGTGTGTGTGTGTGTATATATATATACACGTACATATATATATACATATATATGTGGGGGTGCGGGTGCATACATACCTATAATTCATTATGTGTGTGTATATATGCGTCTACGTGTTTGTTTCTCATATCTCAGTATCGAATTTTTCATCCTCAAATTTGCGTAACAGTCATGAACATCTACCTGTGTCTAATATGTCTCTATTTGGTTCTCTATGGCTATGTTTCTGTATGTCAATTTTTATTTGAATTCACCTCATTTCTATATGTATATATATATATATATATATATATATATAAATATAAAAACTATAAAATTGATTTATTTTATTTATATACGATCGCCTTTATTTGATTATATATAAATAATTTTTTCATGAAATGTAATTATTTATTTCACTGTAGACGCGTCTGAAAGCAGGGAAAAACATTTATACACGTTGGTTATTCGCTGACTTTTAACTTTATAAAATAGCGTGTGTAAAATCACGCTCAAATTATCTTCAGAATATCGCTTGTTCTAGGTTTGAAATTCGCCGCAGCAACTACTACTTCATACTATCAAACAAACACGTATAGGTAAAATGCATACATACATATCTATAAACAACCCACTCACACATACATATACACTCTAACAACACAAACATATTTACACACACAAGATCACATATACACATACACATCGACACAAAGAAACATGGAGGTAAATATACCCAATCGCATACGGAGACACACACTCACACGTCCAGCGGAAAATTACTGACTATACAATTCATGTTAGTTATGCCCCTTGTCTATCTTTATGATATGTAACTCTACCTATACTACCAATCCAAATATAATGATAGAACAGTTCCCTTTAAATATCCCTTCATTTTTAAATGACTAGTAGTGGTGATTTAAATCAAGCTGCTAATCTGTTCGTATTGAACATAGAATATGTGAAAGGATACATCTTGCCTAATGAGGCTTGGAGATAAACAGCAACAATAAACAATACGAAAGACTGACAAAATAGATGATTTGTTGTTGTTCACTTGCAGTCGAGGTTTGAACAAGTGTTGGATTTTTAGGGAGAATGAATGTCTGTGCTGAGGGTAACTATATAATATCCCATTTATCATTTATTTATGTAGGCAGTAGGGAATGATTTGAGAAAGAATTGAGTGCTAATTCTAGAAGGCCACGAGACAAAGCACTGTTTTCGTGTGTCTGCTTGTGCTCATATAAGAAATTATCCTGTTAATTTGAGGGAGATTTGTTTGTTACAAGTGAATTTCTCATATTCATTTATGTGCGTGCTATGCTGTTATACCAAATTCAGATTTGTTTCAGTGGGAAGTAATTGAGGGAGATGTCTCTGCTGTTTCTAGCAGGTTGATGTCCTGTATTTGTTTCTGCACTTGTTGTGCTGATAGACTTTATAAAAAGTTCTCACGTTTCTCAGTAGAGAGTGATTTGAGGGAGATTATTTTTAGCGCATAGAGAGTCAATGAACATGTTCTTCCTTCGTTCTTCAGTTTGCAATGTTGAAAGGAGAAATTCTCCTGAGAGTTTGACATGAAACGATATTAGCTTTCACTGTGCTTTTGTTTATACCTTAGTGGAAGATATCATTATTATTCATGGTCTCCAATTCTCAGTGATGAGAGTTTGGGACCATGAATAATTCTATATTTTCCCTATACCATTGTAACCTCAATCGCTTATGGTAATATATTAAAATGAAGAACTTCATGTTATTTAAACAAAGCAGCATCGACCTCAGGGTGATTATACAGCGACTAAACAATGATTGTATTAATTTTTAACACTTCCAACGTGAAATATGTTATGGCGGTGGGTAAAATTACTTTATATTAGAGCAGCGTCAGAGAAAGAAGAGCAATGGAACTGATATTAGTCTAGTGAGGCGAACACTGAAGGTCAGGGATAGATCAATGGATTCCCAGCTCGAATGCTTGGAACTTGTATTCCTGCACTAAAGGGAGACATCAAAGTGAAAACACAGAGGACCGTCTAAATATGTATATGTATGAAGCCATATCTCTTGATTATGTTGTAGGGACGACGTCTTAATATACGCATGTTTTTATGTTAATAAAGAGATGACCCAGCTCATCAGCTGCCCAGAGAACAGAGAGAGGGGGCAATAGAAGGCATGTAAGAAAGAGATTCAGAGGTGGACTTAACCTCTGTACTGGACTGGTAATCTTTTGTCGATCGCTGATTGATGAACACACACACACATACACACACATACACACACACCCATATACATACACATACACACACACATATACACACACACACACCCACCCACCCACACACACACACACACACACACATATATATATATATATATATATATATATATATATATATATATATATATTTATATAAAATATATATATATTTACATATAGAAAAAGAGTCGGGACCTCGACGGGTGGACACCGGCGGTTTCGACAGCTAGATCCGAACAACCCCTTTTTCTATTACCTACTCTACTGCCCTAAGTATTGAATACTCTAGTGCGTAATGGTCCACCTGACATCTCACCACACACTCTTTGTTATATATATATATATATATGTATATATATATATATAAATATATATATATCTTACAAAGTATAACAATATATATATATATATATATATATATATATATATATGTGTCAGTTCATTTCCACAATATTTTGAAGAATATTTAATGAAATGACGTTATTGCACGCTCATCCCTGGTTTGCATTTTTTTAAATTTCAAACGACCAGTGTGGTCGATTGTTTGGTTTGTTGACAAATTTGTTGGATAATCTAACTGCATTTCAACGCACTATATTAAATATGCGAGACTCTAAAGTTCACGTATATGAAAGATTCCATTCACATCACGATTATTCCTTTCAAATATTAAACTACCTAATAATTTTCTTTACAAAAAAAAATATATATATATTTATATATACATATAATGAAATTCAACAGTGTTGCATATTTCTTATAGAACATATTTTTTTGTTTCATGTATAGACAATAATAATGAAACAAAAACAGCTTTATCTTTTGAACACTTTTCTAAAATATTGATTAGAATTTATTAAAGAAATCTTAGAAAATCTATCAAAAGAACGTTAGATATGGAACTGTTATGTATTACTATGTGAAATTCCATTAAGGGAAAAAAGATAAGGACATTTTTCTCGTTAGTTTATTTAGTGTTCATCTTGGAAAAATATATTAAGTTTCTTATATAGACAATTTCATATAATTGATTTCTTTAGGCCTTAATTTTTTTTTTTTTAGAAGAAAAATTACTTTGAAGAATATTTAAGATAATATTACTTTATTTTGTGCTGTAAATGAACACGTAGGGAAGGTTCGATTTCTAGATCAAGATCACTATATTTCTGTATAGAGAGTAATTATAAGATAAAGTGTTTTAATATGATGATAAAATATATTTTTAACAATTTCTCGTTATTTAATTGAGGAAGGAACTTATGCTTGGTTGCAAATATATTTTTTCCGCGTCTTTATATACGGAAATAAATAAAATATTACATTAGGCAATGAAGTTTATATATCAGCAAAAATATTCTTTCCATACGTTTGAAAAGCCATGGCATTTTTGTGTACAGGTCTTACACAGAGTGGATGACTAGCTTCGTTTTGTCAAATTCCTATTTGGTGCATACATAAAATCTTGGCTAAAACCTTCCAGTATTTGTAATAGCCTGGCTAGTTGAGAATGACTCTGGTACAACAGTTCCTATCATTAGATACCCTTAAATCCTCAGTGTTTGTCTAACCTGCCAGTGCATTTACTTATTCCTACGAACGAGCGAGATGCACTTTCGTTTAAATAAGCGACGTTTTCTAACCTGTTGTTATGAAAAATGCTACAATCATTAAGGTTTCTATTAATTCCGGGAATTAGGGCCAAGTTTACATTTCTAGGATTGCTTTTAGGCTATGTTATATATTATAAGTTCTGCATTGGTACACCCCAGCATGGAAAGAGGCGAAGGGGTCGTCCCAAGATGATCACATTCAGTAAAAACGAAAGAGACACGAAACCCGTCAACAAAAGTTGGAAAGATGTTTTGAATGATACAACTGGCCTTAGGCATCGAAACATGTTGGCTGCTTCATGCAACTCAAGACTGTTGGGGGTGGGGGGGGGGTAGGGGGGGGGGGGACTTCTAAAACACAAAATATGTTATTGCTTAACAGTCTCAGAAGTAGCTACGTCGGAAAAGAGTAATTTCGAGTTAACTTCAAGGAATGACCGACATATCATACAAAAACGTGATCGTCATATAAATATATTGTTGAAATATGAATTATTATAAGCGTCTATATATATATATGAGAAAAACCTTTATTTTCATTACACACACAAAACACTTACACACACACAGATATATATATATATATATATATATATACATATATATTTATATATAAATGTATATAAATATATGTATATATATATATATATATATATTTAAATGTATACATATACATATATAATATATATATATATATTTATATACATATGTGTGCATGTTATTATGTGTTCGTCTGATTCTGTATGTATCGATAGACAGATATATTATATATATATATATACATAAAACATTTATATAGATGTACATACATTTATATATACACACATACATACATACCTATATGCATATACATACATACATACATACCTATATGCATATACATACATACATACATACATACATAAGTACATACATACATTGAAACGTGCATATACATATATATCCCAGTTTATTGAGGTATTTTTCATTTGTATATTATTCAATGTTGCAAACGCTATGCCACATATTCAGCATAGTTTGTGAATTTCAAATTCAAAACATTTGCTAAAAATCAAAATTTTGAAATAAAAATGCAAATATATTCTCTGGCTAAGTAATAATTGTTTAATATATAAATAATAACTAAATTTCTTTCCATTATTCCGCCTGAATTGAAAGCCGTCACAGAGTCAGACGAAATAAAATGTTTTGTAATATATAATTACTGTCTCATACCACATGATTTCGAATCCCATTGGTGTCAAAATTGCATTATGAGGATGGGTTTAAATGTGCATAGGATGACGATGAAGGACTGAGGCTAGAGCAAAGAAATATAGCATGCATTAATTTGAACCCTTATATTTACAACTGCATTGTATCGTTCCAGGGGACTATGTTGAAAAATAAAAGTAATTTGGCCATTCCGTGTGAGTATTTTGTCAGCCTATATTATTTTCAATTTCAACCGACACTTGTACACACACACTAACACCCACATATATACACATTTGTTTATATTACTATCTATCAATATATCTATCTGTCTTCTCTATCTATCTATCTATCTATCTATATATGTATATATATATATATATATATATATATATATATATATATATATATATACATATGTATATATATATATATATATATATATATATATATATATATATATATATATATATATATATATATATATATATATATATATATATATATATATATATAATATATGCATATATATATATATTTGAATTTATAAGTTCACCGTTACGCATGTATTTTGTATTTCTTATCAATTTCTGATGAAATGATGAAAGGTTGTATGTATTTTAAATTTAGTTATGCTGTCTTCAGTGTTTAGCAATTTCTAGATAACTCTATCATGGAAACAATTGTTAGACTGTAAATAAATGTCCTTGTTTGTACTGTTGATCATGCTCTTCTTCACTTTTTACATATATATATATATATATATATAAATATTAAGTTGTTAAACACTATTCGATGATTATGTCAAAGAATGAGTTTTACAGTATATTGGAAGCACTCAACGAAAATAATTTTCAGGAGGTATTAATATTAAAATATAAGTATTAATATTAGTAAAATATAAGTATTAATTGACTACCTTGAATATCTCTTAATCATTTAACATCTCAGTGTATGTCATGTATCATTATATTTTGTCTGATGAGGACGTACTGTTGTACATCCGAAATATGTATAATAGAATGTAATTGATGAAAAGAACATCTATTTTATTAATACTTATATTTTAATATATATATATATATATATATATATATATATATATATATATATATATATATATATATATATATATATATATATAATATATATATATATATATAAGAAGGAATATGACGTCACTTTCAGCTTATATCTGGAGTCTAAAAGACAACCACACCCAATATAAGTTACACTGGGAGATCCTAGCTAGGGCTAGATCGTATAACGGAAATAAAAGATCATGTGACCTCTGCGCCGCTGAGGCCCTGGAAATACTCTACACCACAGACTACAGCTTAAACAAAAAATCTGAGGCAATTTCGGCTTGTAAACATAAATTGCACAAAACTTTCCTGTATTACAGCCCCGCGTTATACCCTAACGGATAGCACGATCTATACGTGGATATTTTACGCCTTGATGTGGGAGCTAGTTTTATATGTTTTGTTTATTCCTTTACTTATTTGCATAGGTAAGTATATATTACCCGTATGTTTTGTGAAGGTATGTATACCTTCTCGTACGTATATTTGACTGTTATGGCGTATAATTTTTACATATTCTGGTATTTAGGGTTTGGCTATGTGTATACGGGAGTTTTGCGTCTGCGTGAGTATGCAGGTTCGTACGTATGGTGGGTGTGTGTATATGTGTACTTCTTGTTTTAGTTGACTTACGTCTCCGAACATTCGTGTATTTATTTGTAGGTATGTGTGTGCGCTTGTTATATACGTATTTATTTACTTATATACGTTTATATAATTATCTTTTTATTTGTACACAAGCATACACACAGACACATATTTATATGTGCGTGGTTTTGTATACCTATGGTAAGGTTTTGCGTATGCTTGTGTATGTACGTATCTGTTTGCGTGTATGTATTTATTTGTTTCTATTACTTCTGTATTGTATTTATTTACTTTGTTCTTAACTCTGTAGCGGAGATTCATTTGGTCTCCTAGTTAGAATTTTAGTCTACAACTTCTGCTATACCATTTACGTGGTTTTGTTTTTGCGTGCTATTGTTCTCCACGCTCCACATGTGACTTATTATCTTCGTTTTTTCGTTCATTGCCAGAGAACGTTCTATGCACCACCTAAGAGAGCATTAGTCTACGACCTCTTTTATACCATAAACGTGGGTCTGTCTTTGCGCGTAATTGTTTTTCACCGCTCCTATTAATTGTTTCTACTTTTGGCACAAGGCCAGCAAATACCCAGTACATTACTGGTACTTTAGTTTATCGACCCCGTAAGGATGAAAGGCAAAGTCAACCTCGGCGGGGTTTGAACTCAGACCGTAAAGGGAAGTAACTATGCTGCAAAGCATGGCGTCCGACTCTCTACCGATACTGCCAATCCACCGCCCTGTTAATGACGTATTATTCGTTTTTTCCCGTTCTTTGCCAGCGAACGTTTCCACGAACCAAAGTATCGTCTTCCTGTCTTCCTCAAGTTGCAACGTTTTTTGAAATATCCAGTACTGCGTTTACAGATTGACATTGTTAGTTTCAGAAGATCCCGTTAAGGGTGAAAGCAGCGATTCTTTGCTTAAACTTTAATTTGTTATTTTAATAAATATATATATATATATATATATATATATATATATATATATGTATATATATATATATATATATATATATATATATATATATATATATATATATATATATATATATATATATATATGTATATATATATATATATATATATATATATATATATATATATATATATATATATATATATATATATATATATATATATATATATTTATATATATATATATATATGTGTGTGTGTGTGTGTGTGTGTACGAGGCTCGGCTGAAAATTGAAAATACCATACTGACAAAATACTCTCATCGAATGACCCAATTACTTTTATTTTTCAACATAGACCCCTGGAACGATAGGGTGACTATGAAGGAGGGATGCCTATACTATTAAATCGTCCATGCATTAATTTCAACTCTCCTTAATAATAATTGCCGTATCTCTTTCCGCTGGAATATGTTGAAGAATAAACATCATTTGGTCATTCCATGAGAGTTTCTTGGTTAGCATATGAACTTTGAGCAGTTTTATGTCATGTGTTCTGTTTTTTCAGAAGGGATAAACGAATGTAATAGTATTACACGAGGCTCTTATTAGCCGGTCATATGAAACCTCAAAAAACTGCTGGCAGAGAGCTTTACTCTTTATGTAATGGATGTAGATGTATTGGGAGACCAATCAGAACATGTACATAATTGTTTCTACTTTTAGCACAAGGCTAGCAATTAAACCAGTGTTTTACTGGTACTTTATTTTATCGACCCCGTAAGGATGAAAGGCAAAGTTAATCTCGATGGGATTTGAACTCAGATCATAAAGGGCCGTAACTCTATGCTGCAAAGCATGGCGTGTACATAATGAGTTCTTACCCGTACCATTTTTTTTTCTAGAAATCTGATATACGCAGACGTATTGGTAGCCGACCCCTTCACTCTGAAGGATCTTCTAGAAAATAAAACCGTGTTGGAGGCAACGAAACTTCAGTCAGCAAGACTGGACACGGCGAGTTGGAGGGGGAACTTCCTCATTGTGATGGAGGGTTAATTATTGAGGGAGGGTTAATTATTGATGTAAACTACTACAATCTCTGTAGTATTATATTTAAGATGAACATCAATATTTCCTGTTATAGGAGACTATGAATAAAGAGGAAAATATATACACAGTGGAATAAATTACAACGATGTAAAGGAATATGGTAATGTCTAACGCTTCGGTCTGGAGTGTTTGGTGAAATGACATATTCATCTTTCTTAATGACGTAATCATATAATTCTCGTGTGTATACATCATCATTCCCGGATATACTGGTATTTCTCAGACTTATTATATATTCAAAGATGCCTCTTCATCCTTCACTCATAGAAAACAGCACATTCATATAACAGCAGAAAACATATAGAGTCGCATACACTTCTATATATATACAATATATATATAAAGGAAAAATATATATGTGTATATGTAATTATATATATATATATATATATATATAAATGAAAAATATATATGTATATATGTAATTATATATATATATATATATATATATATATATATATATATATATAGTATGTATAAGTACACACAGACACGCATATAAATATATATATATATATATATATATATATATATATATATATATATATATATATATATATATATATATATATATATATATATATATATATATATACATATATACATATATATATATATATATATATATATATATATATATATATATATATATATATATATATATTTATATGCGTGTCTGTGTGTACGTATACATACTGTATATATATATATATATACAGTATGTATACGCACACACATACACGCATATATATATATAAT
>OZ024749.1:25010248-25015248 GCA_964016885.1 Eledone cirrhosa | reverse complement strand
AGCTTTGTTTTCATTCTTACATGGCCGATAAAATAAAGTACCAGTAACATACTGGATCTGATTTAATTGAATTTCCCCATCTACCCCCAAATAGTTGTCCTTGTGCCTAAATCTTCTTCTTGTCATGTCAACAATAGTGTCAGTTACAAAGCTTAGCAGAGATGTGGTTCCGTCACAGGTAAACACATTGTTGTCCTTTCTCATTAAACTCTACCAAGTCCGATGCTATGCAGGGGGTACCGCGTAGTGTGTGGTTTGATGCTGCAGTCACACACAAGGCCCCCATCCGTAAAATATCCTCATTTTGTCTAAATAAGTAACCAGACAGTATCGGTAGAGGGTCAGAGGCCATGCTTTCCAGCATAGTTACGTCCCTTTACGGTCTGCGTTCAAATCCCGTCGAGGTTAACTATGCCTTTCATCCTTATGGGGTCGATAAAATAAAGTACCGGTAATGCACTGACTAATTGCTGGCCTTGTGCCAAAAGTAAAAACAATTATTAGTTGGCATATTATCTTTATATATATATATATGCGAGGATGTGTGTGTCTGTGTACAACTTTGGATACCTAAGGCTTTTACAATTTCCAACCGAATTTGACCAATTTTTCTGTGCACGTTGCACAGTTCGCGAAGATGGTCACATCACAAAAATGTTTCCAATCGATCGACGTTGAGCAATAAAAAATCGATATCAAAATTATCGGTAGCAAAATTGATGTAAGGGAGATAACCAACTTTATTGACAATCCTTATAAAGAGACTGCATGTTGGAGATAAATAATGTTCTTCTTTTACTTCCTAGCTGTATATTCTTAGCATAATTTCAAACCCCGAGCAACGCCGGGTAAATCTGCTAGTTACTAATATTTATGTTGAAATGTAAAATTCTAGCATATTACGTCATTGTAATTTCCCCTTAAACCTTCGTAATAAGGTTCATTAAGACTTGAATAATCTAGGAACTGAACAAGAAGAGAATGAATGACTCTAAACAAATGTATTGTTTATTCATATTTACAAAATGGCTGTCATAATCAGAAAGAGAATGCAAATGTTGAATATGGGAATTATCTTCAAGCATCAGCGCCATCATTTGGCCAAGAGGAAAATCTGTTTACTCAATTGGTGGATCGGCTGAAAATTACCGTGAGGTTAATTAGGAAATTAGTTAATTTGCACTTGTTAAAGCTTGCATTTCAAGACTGTGAGAGTATCTTGTTACACGGATATTGCTCGGAAGCTTGTCAGACTTGACTGCATCCAGATTAAGCCATCCAGATTAAGCCACCCAGAATGGTGTGTGGTTTAAAGTTTTAGGTGACTAGCGAATAATATACAATTAAATGTATTTATTTACTTTAATTTCACAATCGCAATTTCAGGAGAGGGTTGTTCTTGACAGAAGCCGCCGGAAAGAGAGTTTTGGGACTCAAACCCCGCCACGACCGTCTTAGGAATAACTGGACGTGAAAGAAGAAGAAGAAGAAGAAGAAGAAGAAGAAGAAGAAGAAGAAGAAGAACAAGAACAACAACAACAACAACAACAACAACAACAAGAAGAAGAAGAACAACAACAACAACAATTGTAATAAAGAACAATATACTGGCATAATTTGAACTCTGTCATATTCCTGGTTTCAGTGCAATTGAACAAGGGCAAGCACTACTTCTTAGTGAGGAAACGTAGTGGTCGAGACATGTGCTTCCCTTTACCTTCAGTACCTGCTGGAGCCTCGAATATTCTGCGCATTTCCCTTACCATCTCCGGGTAAACGCCTTCTCCTCTCTGTACGCCTTCTCCTCTCAAACGTACAGCTATTTTTTGATAAGCTTTTGTTTTGCTATAATTTAATTGTTACACCGTCATGCTTTTCGATTATGTCTGTATGACCACACTATATAGTGTTGTAACTTCCTTATTGTGCTTTAAAAATAAAACTCTTTATGGTTTATAAAGACACCATGGACATCATTATAAACAGCCTCATCATCATCATTATTATCAACATCATCACCATTTTTATTATTATTATTATTATTAGAGTCCCAGTCATTGATGTTATTTAACTGGAAGGTTTATTCTAATGCACATCAAACCGCTACCTACAGCCTCACATATTCAGGACGAATCTAAGCGTTCTTGCTGTTCAAATGAAGGCAATTTACCAAACTATAATAATTGTTTATTTTTCGTTTGTCACAAGACTAGTAATTTGATGGGAAAGCAAAGGTCCTTTCAATAAACCCTCATATGTTACTTGTACTTTATTATATCGTCTCGTAAGCTTGAAAGGCAAAACTAACCTCGGCGGGATTTGAATTCAGAAGGTAAAGGTCTGTAACTATATCCCGCAAAGCATGTAGTCCGACCCTTTACCGATGTTCTTTCTCCACTGCATTTAATCAAACCATGAGAATAGCCCCAGATCATGTTTTTCTGAGCGCGGTCTGTACAGCAATTAAAAGCGAATTCGTCCATCTTAACAAGGAATCTGTTTAACAACATTTTCTATGCATAGCCCAAGCATTCGTTGCCATTCCTTCTCTGGGTATGAATTAATAATCCTATGAGTACTTTACAAATCTTTAGAATCCCCATAACAAAATAAAGTATATGCTGTGAATTATCATTCAATCCAGTATTATATTCGTTCTAATTGAGAAGAAAGTATTCCCCCGCCATTTAAATAATGCTGTAAAGTTCGAATTCATACAAAGAGCAGAGAAATTGTTTTCCCACATATGAATACTTCTTAGTTGCATTTAAGATGTATTAACAAGCTGGTCTGTCAAGTTATTCGGTCAGGTCCAATTGAAAAAAATGATTTAATGAGACAGGAATTACAACACGTCCTAAAATTACTATTTAACGTTAGATTGACCAAGCAAAATCACCATAAAAGCAATGTATATTACTCTGCTCTTCGTCAGTAAATAAGAGAGAGGTGGCTAAAGATGTCAAGCTGGATTCGGGATTGATATCATTGCATGTTAAAATAGAACCATTGTAACATATATCTTCCTTTAATTATCGTAACGGTTAATTAAGGCCCTAATAAATATTGCAATTATCTTGAGAGCAAAATGCAGCTGCTCATTTATTATAGAATTCTGCCACCTTATTTAATGCTGTCTCTTCTCATGATTACTTATTTATTTCACTATCAATAGGTAGAGACGATGGTACTATTTATGTGGTCCAACGAGCTGCTAGAAATTACATTATAACACATCGGTAGATACGGGTGCACGGTAAATGAGAAACTTTAAACATATCATTAGCTATATATGTATATGTATATATATATATATATATATATATATATATATATATATATATATATATATATATATATATATATATATATATATATATATATATATATATAGCGAATGTAGATAAGTAACACACGGGTTGATATATATAAAAACAATTAGTAGAAAGGAAAGGATTCTTTCAGTAGAAAATATTGAAGAGAGATATCAAAACATTAATTTATTTACAATACCGGTTTCAGCATTATATGCATTGTCAATTGCAAATATGCAGAACATTGTTGAGTTGCATATTTGTACAAATAGTGATACTAATAATTAAAAAAATGAAAATAAAAAAGGGCACAAAAATTAATTTTCACATACATGTTCATTCAGAGAAGAGAGTTCATTTCTGTTTCCATCCTACTCTGCTTATAGCTTGGTTATATATATATATATATATATATATATATATACATATTTGTAGTAAGGTTGCTTAGATGCGTCCATGGGCGATATGCCAGTTGAACACACTATGCTGCTTCGGAGCACAGTTTATTACGTATTGCAATTGTTTCTCTGGTGAACCTTACCGCTGCATTAAGTGTGGCCGGAACTCGAGTCCGGAAACTATTATAGTCACCCGTTTTATGTGTGTTGTATTGAAGCGAATAACTATGTGTATATTCTGGGAATGTATCTTACATTGCCTATTGAGTACACTGAGATAAAACCGGTCCTAGCATTGCTAAATATACTGGGTCGGTCAACTCCTTATCCTTATTATATATCGATATTGTCCTTGAAATATATATATATATATATATATTTATATAAAATTAGAATTGGTGCTCTGAAATAGCTATATATATATGAATGTATATATAGTGTATTTTGAAATACACTATATATACATTCATATATATATAGCTATTTCAGAGCACCAATTCTAATTTTCAATCTCTGCTTGACCGGCAACCGCTCTGTATAATCAGTTCCTGATTATTTACTAGAATTCTATAAGAACCAAACATCCATGATTTCAGCAAACAGGAGAGTAGTTGGCTTTGATAAGCATCAATAAATGCGAAACAAGGCCTTGTCAGCGTTATCTCCCCTGTTTGCTGAAAATTAAAGTAAGTGAGTCTGTCACTTCTCTAAAACAATAGCATAAGCTCTTCGAAATGCTTTTAATTAAGTATACAGTGTATTTCAAAATACACTATATATACATTCATATATTTATATATATTTTCATATATATATATATATATATATATATATATATATATATATATATATTCATATATATATATATATATTCATATATATATATATTTATGAAGAGAGGGAGAGAGATAGAGAGAGATAGAGAGAGAGAGAGAGAGAGAGAGACAGAGAGTAGGAAACCGCAGTGGGAGAAATATCGTGTGGTTTAACCGTGACCAATAAACAAAACAAGAATATCTATTCAATGAACAACTTGCAGAGAGAGAGAGAGAGGAGGAGGCGGGGGGTAGAAAGAGAGACAGACTGAGAGAAAGAGACAGATATAAGGGGAGTGAGAGAGTGAATGAGAGAGGGTAGGAGAGAGTGAAGGACAGAGTGAAGAAGAGAGTGAAGGAGAGAGAGAGAAGGGGATGGAGAAGCAGAGAGTGAAGTAGAAAGTGAATGAGAGAGTGATGGGGAGAGTGAAAGAGAGTGAAGGAGAGAGAGAAAGGGAGAGTGAAAGAGAGAG
>OZ024749.1:24997748-25000248 GCA_964016885.1 Eledone cirrhosa | reverse complement strand
TATATATATATATATATATGTATATATACATGTATATATATATATGTATATATATATCTATATCCAATATTAAGATAAATCAAATGAATTTAATCTAAATCAAAATTATGGGTGTCATGCCAGAAAGACATGCGCACTATCACCCGCAAAATAAGCTCTAAGATTCTAACGAGTAGGTCCGAGCATTTTATAATAACTAGAAATTGGTTAACATATAAATAAACATGAATAATCACAGGAGATAATTTTTACAAGTGTGTAATCACACATAGCTAGGTAGGTAACTATATAAAGTTGACCAGAACTTCAAAAATATATACCGTATAATATGATTATGTATATATACCTTATAATATGATTATGTATATATATATATGTATATATGTATATAGATATATATGTATATATATATATATATGTATATATATATATACGTATATATATATATATATGTATATATATAAATATTTATATATAAGTATATATATGTATATATATATATATATATATGTATATATATATATATATATGTATATATATATGTATATATATATATGTGTATATATATATATGTATATGAATATATACATGTATATATATATATATGTATATAAGTACATATATATATGTATATATATATATATATGTATATATACATGTATATATATATATATGTATATATATATGTATATATATATATATATCTTTATATATATGTATATATGTGTCGTCAATAAGAGATCACCCAGAGAACATCAAAATTGCTCCTGTGTAGTCAAAAGTGAATGCCCATTTTTAAGATAAATGCAACACCAAAACCATTGTATATACCGGCTAAAGTGACAGCCATCAGCAACAGCCCACCAACCACCAGCGAGCGATATGTGGGTATGACACAAGACAAATTCAAAACGCGTTATTACACACATGTCGCATCTTTCCGACGAAAGATTCAGCTCTGGCTAGCAGAATATGGGATTTGAAAGACCAGGGTATCGGATATAAATTGAATTGTCAATTTTGAACCAATCTAAAGAATATGCAAGAGGAACAAGAAGATGCACACTCTGCATAAGTGAAAAATATTGGATTTTACAGAACCTTAAATCACCCAAATCCTGCCTAAATACAAAAACAGAAATGTTCACCAGTTGCCCGCACATGAAATCGCACTTGCTTTCCAGCTCATATACACGTAACTCACTTTCAGATACTTATCCTCCATGGACTCTTATTCTTCACTTTCCTTAAGTTGTCCTCCTTGCAGACTTCTCTCTCTGATTTACTTTCATTTTTAACTTCATTTTTAATTTTATTTTTATCTTTACTTCACCTAGACCAGTTAACACCCCTCCCCCATACTTTCGATTCACATTCCACATTTTACTTCCCCATTTTATTTCAATACCTGATACCCAATGTCACTTGCGTTTTCCACTCCAGATATATTCTGTTGTTACGCAGCCGATTTTATATTTGTGCTCATTTATTCATATGGCTGATTTATAGTCTGTATCTACGTGTCTGAGTGTGCTTATGTGTGTATACGTTCTGTGTATGTATACGAACGCCTCCGTACGTGTGCGTGCGTACGTATATATATGTGTGGGTATGTGGGTATGTGTGTTTTATATCTATGTTCTTTTATATCTATGTTTTTTACATTATTATTTTTACGAGTGTGTGTATGCGGGTGAATGTATGTGTATGTGTATGTATATGTGTATATATGTATATGTATGTATGGGTGTTTATGTATATATGTATATATATATATATATATATATATATATATATATATATATATATATATATATATATATAGTCGCGTGAGTGCGTTTGATTAGATATACACGGGGCGATATATATATATATATATATATAAATATATATATATACGTGCCTCGTGTGTATGTATGTACTCATGCATGCGCTTTTGTCTGTAGCTATTTGTGTGTATAAATATTTTTTTATATATATATGTGTATATACGTGCGTACCTATGTTTGTTTTCTGTTCTCTAGTGTTAATTGATTACTTTCTCTTTGATTTAAACTTTTTTTCATTCTCATATATTGTTTCATTTTTATACATATATCGACAATGACACTTCTTTTTACTATTACACTCCCTTCCCTCTTTATCTTCCGCATATAGGTGACCGCGCGTGTATGTGTGTTTATACGCGTGCTTTCATACTCGTATGTGTATTTAATACCTGTATCTGGATGCGTGTCAACTATATTTTCATACAATTTCTTTTTCAACTCATATTATATACGTATTTGTGATCACATATGCACAGATATACTTGCCCTCGTGTATGTACTTGCGCACAGGTTTTCACCATACACATGCATTTGTGCATACACACATATGTTCATTTTGAGTGTATGTACATACATATACACATACCCTAACTATATTTCCTTATATTTTTTTTATATATCTCTTTCATTACTTTTATTTATATATGTTTTGCATTTCTTGAGGAGACTTT
>OZ024749.1:24967748-24980248 GCA_964016885.1 Eledone cirrhosa | reverse complement strand
CATTAATTTTACATTTCAGTTTTGAAAAAAATTTATACCAATAATAAAAATAACGAAACGAAAATTAAAATATATTAAAATAAAATAAAATAAATCATAATGATAAGCATAGAAAAGAAAGCAATATATAATAATAGGAATAAAAACACTACCACCACCACCGCCACCAACAACAACAGCAACATTAGTAATAATAATAATAATAATAATATATATGATGATGATCATGGTCATGATGATAATGGTAGAGATAATAAGAGTGTTAATATTATATAGTATTTTAAATTGTGAATAAAATAAAATATGTATGTGTGTGTATTTTTTTACGCTTTTGACCTAAAAAAGCACCTTCACTGATTCTTTCTAATTTTATTTCATGTGACATTCAACCTCAACTGAATTTGTCGATAATAAGATTAAGCCCCGAAGAAAAGGAAAAATTATCGAAAATTATCCTCAATTCAAACTTATCATAGATTATATTTTATTTTCATTTTATTTTATTTTTAGTTTCATTTCAGAAATATTAACAAACAAAACACATAATAAAACAGATTAGAAGAAATACTATAAAGCAGAAACAGAAAACTTAAAGAAAACAAAACAAACAAACAAAAATAAAAAAAAAATAAAAAAAACAAACAAACATAAAATGGAAGCTATGCAGAAACACAAAACACAAGAGTATTCTAGATCTGCTAGAATAATTCTCCCGGGGGCAAGAAACTGGCAAAGATTCTGCTCTTAAGATAATGACATTAATGGCAACATTTCTAGATTTATATTTTGATTAAACGCCATTTAAAACTGCATTAAAATATTTCTCTGTAAAATGTGTGAACTGTGCGTTGAAACAATATACTTCAACATTAAAATCGTGTTATCTATTGAGTTTTACTAACAACAATAAGTCTTGAATTACTCGTTTGGGAGTCACTATGTGTGCAGGTATCTACTTATGTATGTATGTATGCATGTATGTATGTATGTATGTATGTATGTATGTATGTATGTATGTATGTATGTATGTATGTGTGTATGTGTGTGTGTATGTATGTATGTATGTATGTATGTATGTATGTATGTATGTATGTATGTATGTATGTATGTAAGTATGTATGATGCATGTATGCATGTATGTTGCTCTTTCTCTTAATTTGGAGTACATTTTCGACTGGCCATCTTCCTGGTGGCAAGGTTGTAAGAGAAAAGAAATTGCCATCCGTTGAAACGCAAAAAAGTTTTGCAAATTTTGAAGGTGCCAGCTATCGCAGCCATTTGTAGTCTATGAATTAAGAAGTTGAGCTGTTTGTCCACAAATCCAAGTTCAGTTATACTTTGATCCAAGCGGGTTGGTATATAACCTGTAGCTCCAATAATGATGGGTATGAAGCTGAAAGGTTATCATGGATACTGGATCTGCAAACTCCTCATTAATGGTCCATAGGCGACCTCCTTCTCTTGCATGTTCTTACAACGTTGACATCAAGTGGGCAGTTGATCTCTACAACAGAGCACGTTTTCAATGTGTGGTCCCAAACAACAATATCAGGCTGGTTGCGCTTTAATTTGGTGGCAGTTTTTATTTTCAGGTTGCACCAGTATACTTTAGTGCCATCAATCTCAACATATTCCTTCTAATTTGTTTCAATTTTATTTTCCTAAGTGCGCTCCAGATGGTTCTATGTATGTATGTATGTATGTATGTATGTATGTATGTATGTATGTATGTATGATCTTTTCTTCTTTTCAGGTTGTAGCTACTGTCACTCAGAGAGTGGGATTGGCTCATTGCACAGTTTTCCCTCACTTTAAAAAATATATTCAGGCCCAGGCATTGCACGATAGAATTAATTAATAATTATTAATAATGGTATAGCGTGCAATGGGCATACTCGATAGCGAGGGGGAAGCTATCATGTATATATGTATGCATGTGTGTATGTTTTTATGTATGTATATATAGTAGAAGGACGGTAACATGAAGAACAGCAACATACAATTTCAGGAAAGGTAGTGACTTAAACAACAGAAATACCAGCAATGATGAGTACAGATACAAACCTCAATATATATATATATATATATATATATATATATATATATATATATATATATATATATATATATATATATATATATATATATATATATATATATATATATATATTTATATATACATATATATATATGTGTATATGTATATATACGTGTGTGTGTACGTGTGTATGCGTGCGCGTCCGTGCGTGTATGTCTCTGTGTGTTTGAATGATAAAATCAGAAGTCAGATGTAGGTAGATAGTTCATTGTTTTGCAATCGTTTCTGAGGGTCGATTGATCGATGGAGGCCGATGTATCGACTAGTATGATATTTAGTGGTTAAGGCAGTCCCTAATTCTCGTCTCGAAAACTCCGTTCATTCGGTCGTCCTCATAGGATACGTAGAGTTCTAACAACGTTATCAAACCCATCGCAACCAGGTGGATTCCGATATATATATATAGATGCATATATATAAATCTCACACACACTCTCTCTCTCTCTCTCTCTCTCTCTCTCTCTCTCTCTCTCTCGGTTAATTTATATATACGTATATGTATATATATAAATATAAGATTAAACGGGCTGTCTAGTTGTTGGATAATAAGGTGTACTTATAAAAAGAGGACAGCAAGAACGGGAGAAAATTTTCATTCATCAGTTGTCTGTTGGGGGTCTTGGACATTTCAACATATTAAAGACAAGATATCACGGAAGTTATTAGGAAAAAAAGGGAAAGAGACAGAAAAGAAAATAGTAATAGAAGGGAAGAGGGAAGAAAAAGAAAAAAAATACTGAATATATATATATATGTATATTATGGAATACTGTTGGCTCCTTGCTACAATACTTTCTATACCTTTCATTTATATATATATATATGTATATAAATATATATATACAAGTGGCAAAAAATTACTTTGTTTACTTAAAATTGAAGGAGTCTTTTCGCCGAATCTGCCTAATGATACGACTGTCTGTGGAATAATTCCACGTTAATTTCAGAGCAGGCTGTATCACTTTACGAAACAATTTCAATCAGTCGTCGCGAGAACCGACGAATGATCAAATTCTCATCATGAATACGTTGTATTGATTGGTGATTTATTGCCAGGTGTCGAATATGGTGGTGTTTGACCATTTGGCTTGCTGCCCTAACACAAATGCTGTTGAGGGCAAATAAAATCAACAATTCAGTTACGTTTGAACATACGATTGCATACGGGAAATAAATTAGTTTTCAGCAGTGAATCAGCATCGGAGAATGGGGTAGATTGATCATGCCAATAGGGAATTATCAGACAAGGAAAAAAAAATAAAACAAATCATTAAGAAACTACATTGATATCCTGATTCGGTAAACACGGAGTAGCGCAAACATAAGTTTATGTTGCTGCTAGTAGAAGCCAACAAATAAACCTGTATATGACGAATTGGTTTGCTAGAAGTATTAGACACATGGGATTCCCCGAAGGGTGTTTGGAGTAACATCACTCGATTAAATGTGAAACATTGAGATCAGAGAAACGTAGAGATCACATAGAACGGCAGCTTCTTCAATTTGAGAAACACAGCTCCAATACTATGGGCATGTGTTTAGAATATCTAAGGAAAGAATCCCTGTACAGATTTGACGGGCAAAACCAACATGTAGGAGACCCAGGGCTAGACCCCGAGCAAGATTGTTGGATAACATCCATGATCTTGGCTGGTTACGCCTGGGGATCCGGCCGGGTTAGTTGGAGACGGTTGCTTCTGAGAAGACCTGCTGGAAGGAGTGCGTGAAGACTCTCGTTACGACTCTCAAAGGAATAAGTTGGCGAAAAAGAAGAAAAAGAAGTAGTAGTAGTAGTAGTAGTCATGCCATTTATCCCTTGCATTTCATCGTGTATGTATACAACTTTAAAGCCTGATGGAGGCGTAGTTGAGCCATAGTAAATAGAGCAGTTGTTTAACGTTTGATATAGCAAGAAAATGTTCTTAAACTTTCCTTCATCAAAGTATACAATTAAAAAAATATTTAAATAAAATAATAAATGGGACGATAGTCAGTGAAAAGTGGTGTAAATATTTTGGGAGAAAAGCACGTGAGTTTACAATCAGCCATTATATATGTATATATATAATAATTGTTTCTTCTTTTGGGCACAAGGCCAGCAATTATCCCAGTGCATTACTGGTACATTATTTTATCGTCCCCGTAAGGATGGAAGGCAAATTTGACTTTGGCGGGATTTAATAATAAGGAGTTGACGGACCGGTTGTATCTCAGTGTATTCAATGGGCAATGTAAGATACATTCCCAGAGTATACACATAGGTATTCGCTTCAATACAACACACGTAAAACGGGTGCCTATAGTAGTTCCCGTACTCAAGTTTCGGCCACACTTAATCCGGCAGTAAGGTGCACTTCACCCTCCCTGTGCATATATTTTAACTTATGTTGTTGCTCTAGATCACTAGCTTCTATGGGGCGCTTGCCACACATCTCGGAAGTTGTTTTTCGCTAATTTTCAATAGCCGAAATACGATTCTCGCTAATTTATATTTATATATATATATATATATATATGTAGGAGGTGAGTTTTATTGTAGTACAATAAAGCAATGCAGATATCGGATAAGAAGCACTCTACAGTTTGTAGGACTGGAGTATACATAATATATAAGATCAAAAGATGGTGAAATGATTTCCATGTATTTTATTATGCGCATTTCAAAAACAAATATCATCATGCAATAACATTTGTGTTTTCATCAGATAAAATAGGAGGACATGATATGAAGGTTAAAAAACACTTGTGGATAGTGCAGTTTTAAATCAACATATGTTGATATAAAACTGCACTATCCACAAGTGATTTTTAACCTTCATATCATGTCCTCCTATTTTATCTGATGAAAACACAAATGTTATTGCATGATGATATATGTTTTTGAAATGCGCATAATAAAATACATGGAAATCATTTAACCATCTTTTGATCTTATATATTATATATTATATATATATATATATAATATGTATATATATATATATATATTGGTAAAAAACTGGGAGGTTATCACTGCAGATTGTGGCATACTCAGTCTAAAGGAGGAGTTCGGTATAGAATTATTTCCAGAACAAATTAGCAAACCATACGCGATGAGGTGCGTTTCACCGGACGGATTTTCAATCAATATATGGCTGCAGTGAAAATAGCAGTATATAAGAGCTGACAAGGGAGATAACCGTACATAGACCCCCCTCTCTCTATATATATATATATGTGTGTGTGTATAATACAAATGTATATATGTAAAAATACATATATATAGATATACATAAACACCTACGTGTGTGGGTGTTTGGTGAGACTGCTTGTTTGTTTGTGTGTTTGAGACAAAAAGATTTCGATCAATACCCAACTCATATATCGAATATTATGATTCCAATTAAAAACAGCAATGAATTCTTACATCAAAAATATTCAACCTCACTATTCACGTGATGAGAGTTAGTATTTTTTCTTTGTTTGTTTCTAGCAGCAGTCACTCTTTCGTGCAATCACGCCATAATTTCGTTCTAGCTGGCGTACTTTACGTGGTATTATATGTCTTATTTTTATAGCTAGATATCTTGCTAGGCATATAACATATATATATATCTATCTCTCTCTCTATATATATATATATATATATATATGCATACATACATATTTATATATATATATATATATATATATATATATATATATATATATATATATATATATATATATATATATATATATATACCCACACACCCACATATATATATATATTTATTTATTTGAGCGTGTGTTTCTTTTTAAATATCTATCAGACCGTATATCTATATATCTATCCATATATCTATTTATCTGTTTATCTATCTATCTATCTATCTATCTATCTATCTATCTATCTATCTATCTATCTATCTATCTATCTATCTATCTATCTCGAGTGCATTCAGGCGCTCACATCCCTCTGCCAAGCGGAAACGGCAATCAGCGGAGACTCCACTTCGACAATCTTAGTGGATTAGTGTAGGATATGTTCGACGACGTTCTCGGAGAAACTCTAGGCATCGAGGAGGACGAACTGATCAGTCTGTTCGAGAGGACTTTCCGTCCAGAGCCTATGGATAACCTGGCAGTGCTACTGAGGAGCTCTACCAGTTCGAGACAAAATCTACAGACACGCCCTGGCAGAGATCCTGCCAAAAGAACCTGTCCAAGATGCGAGCAGGACATCGACACCGTTCTGCACGCAATTGTTCAGTGCCCAGGGGTGACCGACCTGTGGAATTATGCTGAACGGCTACTGACACGTGTGGGACTCATCCAGTTGTCAGCGGAGTCCACCGTGATGATCAACCCAGCGCCTTCATTTTAGAATGAAGGAGAGGCGGTTTTCCTCTGTCTGGTGACTATGGCTAAAGAGGTAATATGGTGGACGAGGTTAAAAGGACTGTTGGCAAACACTTTTCTCTCCGGACAACAACATATCCCCTTCTTTAAGTACCACTTCAGAAGGAAGGTGAGAGTGGAGAGAGAGGTGCTACACCCCAGTAAATTCGCTGAAAGGTGGGTGAATGTGGGGAAAATGGCTCGAGTGAATGGGCCTTCTCTGTATATAAACCTGTATGTTGAGGAAAAGGAACACTGGGAAGACAGGAACACCTACAAAACGTGTTCCTGGTGTTGAGGGTTATTCTATCCACGGGGTGTAAAACAACCCTGGAGTAACGTACTGGGGATTTTAATTGTTATTTTATTATATATATAGTTTATTTTTATTTATTAATGTTAAAGTTATATGATTTTTCTGTGAATCCCCCGCCGTCACGTCTTGTAATGTCCCATTTTTGTACGCCCCTGTGCAAATAATGAAATATATCTATCTATCTATCTCTCCCCCCCTCCCTCCTCCTCCTCTCTCTCTCTCTCTATATATATATATATCAATCTATGTAACTATTTTTCTGTCAATCTATCTATTTATCTTTCGATCTATCTACCTCTCTCTTCCTTACTCTCTCTTTCTCAGCCACTCTCTCCCCCATCTATCTATATATCTATCTACCTATATATCTATCTCTCCTTCCCCTTGGGATGGACACGTGTTAAACTTGCTCGGTAAATTTTGTTTAAATTTCCTTAGAAATTCGTCATTGCGAACTTTTAATTTTATACCAATTTGTAGAGGGACTGACAGGTCAAATTTTGATCTGGTCAGTCCTCCAAAATATCGTGCCCCTCAGGGCAAATCATCCAAAATATTTTTGCAAAACAGTACATTTTTTTAAAAATGGCCGAAGCACCTACCTCTTTGCCAAAACAAGAAGATGGGAAGGGAAAGCCATGCCTACTTGACCAGCAGGTAGTAGCAGACATGGACAAAGAAAGGCCAACATCAACGTCTTAACATCTAGAAGTGGAACAAGCTTCAGCTGCTTGTAAGCAACTGAACACTCCTGACGTCACAAACGTCACATGTATCCACACACATAAAGATATATATGTAGTAAACACTTCCTTTCGTAAAGAAATGGAAATTCACACAACAAAAAATGAAAATAACAGCCCACAACAGACACCAAAAAATACAGAAAATGAAAAAATTGAAAACACATCCAACAATACCAATCAAAAGAAAAAAAATGTCAACACAAACACCAAAGAAAATACAAACAACAGTGACAATAACAAAAAGAAAGACAACAACAGCAACATTTCTTTTGCTGATACCGTAAAAAAAACGGAAATATTTCAACTTTTGAATTTAACCAACGCGAAAAAAAAGTTGGAAGATGCTAAACAATATGTAACTTTTGGACCCAATGGGTCATTTAGCATGAATTCACCACAAGAACTAAGGAGAGAAAATGCTCTGAACACGGTGGTTTTCAGGACAATCTCAAATGCATCAAAAAAACCAGCCCAACTATCTCAGAGTGAGATTGAGCTAGTATTAAGGAACCACATAGATAACATTTTATCTATTCAGAAAGCCAAACTTTTCGGCAGCATCTCGGTGCTAATGAAAAACAACATAACAGCACAAAAATATTCCGTCGCACCCATTGTGTCTACCCATTTTACATTTTTCCCTACATACATGGGAAAAAGAACGCAAAAAATAAAAATTACATGTATAAGACCCAAAGTAGATATTTGGTGGATACTTTATGGCCTAATTGACTTTGAAAAAGACACTTTGATCTCAGTAGGAAAATCCTCCAGAGATATATTTAGTGGGACTAGCGTCGAAATTCTGGTGCAGATGAGCCCAGAACGTATAATGAAAATCTCACAGAGAGTACCTCTGGATGGACAGACCTACATAAACATTTCGGTTGCGGGTAGGCGGCCCGTATGTTACCACTGCCCAATTAGAGGTCACCTAATGGCTGCCTGTCCTCAATTGACGAAAAAAAAAACACTTTTACCAACACCACAAATAACAACACAACCACCACCACCACGACAACAAGAAAAAACAACAGAGAACACTATCCCACCCAACCCCTCCTCACCCAAAACAAATACAAAAACACACACAGACACTACATAACCCCAAAACATACCCCTACCCATCAACACGGACGAGGAACCCCTATCGTCAACACCCAGCGGCGATGAGGAGGAACCCTTCCAACCCGTGAAAAGAATAAAAAGAAAGAACCGCATGAACAAAAACGAAACAAACACACAAACACCAGCACAAACAGCACAAAAATCACAAACAACAGTTCCCCCTCCCGAAAACAAAACACCCACAACAAAGAGAAAACACATGCAGGAACCACAGACAAAAACAAACACAACACAGGAAAAGTACACATACACTTACATAAACGAAGAAAATAGAACACTGATGGAGACCATTAGAAACAACCCTTTGGTCAAAACCGAAGGGAAAACTATGGATAGCGCCAACAAAAACAAAAAAAGAACCTAAAACTGATCAGGGTCCCTATAGGAACTTATAGATCCCTAAAAGAAACATTTGTAGAGGACGTGGGGAAATCCTGCTTGAAACCAATCAACCGCGTCCTCTACAAAGGCCTCCCCACCACAGGCACCCCCACCCAAGTCATCCCCATCCCACCAGCACCCCTTCCCCACCAAATACCGCCGTCCCCACCGCGCCAGAAACCACCACCCCACCCAAGAACCCATCCCCCACCCTCATGGAAAATGTGCAGCCCGATACCCGGGACGCAGAGAGGTAAGTGCCTTTTCTCTTCACCACCAACATAGCTATGCTAAGAGTAGGCTGTCTAAATACGCGTGGCCTGGGCTCAACTTAGAAGCAAGGAATGCTTCTAAATGACCTCAGGTCACAACGTATAGATGTGATGGTTATTTGCGAGGCCCGGATCAGCAACGTGCGACAGCTGGCCCCCACCTCTGATGACTTTGAGATGCACGCATCTCTCTGTCAGCCCGGAGGTGGGGTGGCGTTGTCGTTCTGCTGCAAAAACATCTGGGTCTCGCAACACAGACGGTACATTTGGACCTGGAGGGTCGACTAGTGGTTCTGGACCTTGGCAGTGGTGAAGGCTGAGCGTTTAGGTTGGTAGCTGCCTACGGCCCTTTCGGGTCAATGCAGCCGGACTTCTTCCATCGTCTGGAGACTTTTCTAGGGACGTCCCGCTCCTTGCTATTAGTGGGGGACTGGAATGGTATCCTAGATGCACGCTGGTACTACGTAGGGGCCTGTGCCGATAGAGAGGGGTGTAATAGCCTCAAAGGCTAATCGGTCGATCTCGACTAGATTTTCCGACTGCGCCAACCTGGACTTGGGCAAATCGTAGCGGATCATCTAGGTCGTACCTAGATAGGCTCTTAGTTAGAATTAAGGATAAGGCCTTTTTAAGTTCTCCAAAAATGCGCATGGTTGGCTATTCAAACCACAAGTTAGTGAGCTGCATGGTCAACATTGACAGAACGCATAGACAGGGACCCGGTTACTGGAAGCTCAACTTGTCCTTACCGGCAAGTAAGGCTTACAGGGACCGGATTAGCACTTTAGTTAAGGAGCGGTTGACGGGCGCCATCGTCAACAGAAGGTGGTGGGGATCTCTCAAAAGAGAGATTAGAGTAGTCTCTATAGAATTTAGTAAGGAGTTAGCCTCAAATAGAAATAGGAACGAAAGGGAGTTGGTAGATAGTGTAGAAGAGGCAATTAGAAGCGGCGACGTGGCCAGAGTGCTAGCGTCGAGAACGGCCCTGGGCCAGTTCTTCGACGCGAAACACGAAGGCTGCATCGTCCGAAGAAAAATACGTGCTCTGGGAAACGAGGGGACCAAAGCTGTTAGCTGGGCCCGCGTGACAGAAGCCAAAAGAGGGAGTAGATCCAGTACCCGGTCTTTGCGAGACCAGGATGGACGGGTGATCCTTGAAACAAAGCAGATGTTCGAGGCTTTTCAAAAGCACTTTGCCAGATTGTTCGGAAGGGGCGGGGAGCCGGTTGGGGGAAGTGGACTTCCGTCCATACCTCGACGGCCTGCCGCGTCTCTCGGACAGGGAGGCGAAGTCTTGCGAGGAGCTGATTTCAGCCGCTGAGATAGACGACGAGCTGAGCCAATGCGGCAAACGCAAATCCCAGGGTCTCGTTGGTCTTCCATACGAACTATATCTAGCTATGCCGGACTTGTTCCCCGATCTTCTCGAGGCGGTCTACTGCAACTGGCAACAGAACGGGAGAATTCCCTGTGCTGTGACCAAGGGCGTAGTCACGATAGTGAGGAAGGACGAGAACAAGGGGGACGATATAAATAATTTTAGGTCCATAACTCTGCTAAATACAGAGTTACAGGTTTTGGCCAAGGTGCTAGCAAAGAGGTTGTCGCTTGTCGTGGGCAACCTGGTAGGAGATGCGCAGACATGTGCTATCCCATCCAGGTCAATCCATGATAACCTCCACCTCATGCGATACATCATAGAGAGGGTTGGGAACGAACCCGGCTTTGGTGGGGCCCTGATCAACTTGGATCAATCTGAGGCGTTCGATAGGGTCGACCATGGTTACCTGGATGCGGTGCTAGCGGCGGCAGGCTTCGGACCCGTTTTCAGGGGGTGGATCTATGCCATGCACAGCAGCCGCTTCTGCTCTAGGGTCAAGGTGAACGGCTACCTCTCGGAGCCGTTCGAAATCGCGCGGTCCATCCGACAAGGGTGCCCTCTCTCCTCCCTTCTGTATGTAATGACTCTAGATCCACTACTGCGCAAGTTGGAGTTGTTGCAGGGCATCCCGTTGGAACCGGGATTGTGGAAAGCGGTGTCGGCCTACGCCGACGACGTAACACTAATGGTGTCGACGGCCTCGGAAATCGGGGCGATCGGCACCTTACTGGAGGTGTACGAAAGGTTTACAGGGGCTAAGCTGAACCGGGACAAGTCGATCGGTCTGCAACTCGGCACGTGGAGGGGAAGATCGATGCCCTCCGATGGCGTCGTCGGGCGCTGGACGGAGGGCCCGGTGAAGTTGCTCGGGGTCTGATTCGGAGCAGACCTCCAGGTGGAGAAGAACTGGGGTGAGGTAACGAACAGGGTGTTTGCACTGACCCAGAAGTGGGCCGAGTGCAAACTGTCCCTGAAAGGTCGGGCGGAGGTGGCGAACACTACTACTGCCCGACCGTTGTGCCTTGCCCAAGGGAAACGCTAGCCAAAATTGAGCGGGGACTCTTCCAATTCCTTTGGAAGAAGCGGGCTCCTATGGTGAGGAGATCCCTCCGCTGTCAACACCCTTCGAAAGGAGGGCTGGGGATGCCATGGCTAATGAAACGAAAACACGCATTAAGGCTACGGCACCTCCAGGTATTCCTCACTGGTCAACCGGTGTGGGCGCCGTTTGTGAGGCGAGCCTTTCCCAGACTCGTCTCACTCACCAAGCTGCAATCCTGGGCAAGCAAAGACCGAGAAAACTGGGTGCCTGGCACACCGAGTGTGCCCAGGCGCCCACGGCTCTCTGGCATGCGGACCCGGCTGTCAGTGGAGAATCCACCTCGTCATTCTACAGTGGGCTGGTGGTTAGCATGTGCGATGATGCCCTTGGAGAAGCCCTAGGCATGGAGGAAGACGAACTGGCCAACCTGTTCGGTAGGACATTCAGCCCGGGACCCATGGATAACTTCCAGAGGTCCCTGGCTTGGCAGTGCTACCGAGGGGCTCTGCCCGTTCGAGAAAGGCTCTACAGACGCGGGCGCCCGAGTAGGGACCCTTCGAAAAAGATCTGTCCCAGATGCGTGTGCGACGAGGAAACCGTTGCACACGAATTGGTACACTGCTCGGGCATTGCCGATCTGTGGGGCTATGTCGAACAACTGCTCTCAAGGGTGGGACCGATCCAGTTGACCATCGAGTCTATTGTAACGATCAATCCGCCTCCCCTCTTCAAAAACGAAGGAGAGCCCGTGTTTCTGTGCGTAATAGCCATGGCGAA
>OZ024749.1:24960248-24962748 GCA_964016885.1 Eledone cirrhosa | reverse complement strand
GCTATGTTCAAAGCATTTATTCACTTACAATTTTGTTTCATCCAAACCTGGCTTGGAGTCTTCGGAGCATTTTTCAATGTTTGCACATATAATTGACCTCCTTTCCGACACAAGAGACATACAGATACATATATATATATATATATACACTGATGTACTGTGGAGTGACATATATTACACTATCCTATTTTTGTACAGCAATTCAAATTCATGATCAAAATCAAAATCAAAATCAAAATCAAAATCAAAATTAAAATACATTGGACAGATAACACAGATAATTGTTTCTACTTTTGGCACAAGGCCAGCAATTACCCAGTACACTACTGGTACTTTATTTTATCGACCCCGTAAGGATGAAAGGCAAAGTTAACCTCGACGGGATTTGAACTCAAACCGTAAAGGGACGTAACTATGCTAGAAAGCATGGCGTCCAACCCTCTACTGATACTGCCAATTCACCAATGCAGGAGGATAGTAAATTCATTCGGCAGATAAAAAAGATAATGCAGGAGGACTGTAAATTCTCGCAGCAGAAAGAAGCTATTCTATAAATATGGATTAAATGACACTGAGCCTCAATACACTACAATAATTTAATGCATCAAAAATTCACTACGGAATCATCGTTACTTATGTGATGGATGTAAAAACCTTCTCTTCCTTTTTCTGAATGTGAAAAATGGTGGTGGATACGAAAACTATAACATTCTTTTGCTTCTTCTTTTTATCTTTTATTTTCTGCACACATACCTTTTTGATCTATACTAAAAATACCCTACCACTACAACCACCATAATACTCTTGCTTACCCGCTTAAAGTGCTTGCATTACATGCAACACCCTGCCACACAATAATCGTATAAAAATGAGTCACACGTGCATGATCCATGTGTAACTAACGCATACACTATTTACTAGATCTGACTATCAAGCTATCCTCCTGCATTATCTGTGTGATCTGCCCAATGTATTTTAATATTGATTTTTATTTTAATTTTGATTTTGATTTTGATCTTTAATTTGAATTGCTGTACAAAAATAGTATAGTGTAATATATGTCACTCCACTGTACATCAACATATATGTATCTGTATGTCACTTGCATCGGAAAGGAGGTCAATTATATGTGCAAGCATTGAAAAATGCTCCGAAGACTCCAAGCCTAGGTTTGGATGAAACAATTGTAAGTGAATAACTGCTTTGAACGTAGCTTTGATTCTTGTGAATTCTATATAACTGCTCTGTAGAACAACTGATGTTATTACATTGAGCTATTTATCTTACAGGTAATAAGGTAGTAATAATTTAGTGCCCTCCACTGTTTAAGATTTAAAATATACATAACTATAAAAAGTTTAATATATACATAACCATGAATAGTATCCCTAATATTATATATATATATATATATATAAATAGTTGAACACAATATCTATATATATATATATATATATATATATATATATATATATATATATATATATATATATATAACATTGAGATGGATTAGAATGGAACCGATATAAGATTGAGTGTTACCAACAAGGAGGAATATAAATCTGAGAGGCAACTATAAAACGTTTGACATATATGTAAAACCTGATCCTCTTAGAAATGTTGTCAATATAAATAATACGAATTCAGGGTAGTATTTCGGTTGAATTGGCAGTATTGGTAGAGGGTCGGACATCATGCTTTGACGCATAGAGTTACGGCCCTTGCCATTCTGAGTTCAAATCCTGCCGAGGTTAACTTTGCCTTACATCCTTACGGTGTCGAATAAATATAGCTCCAGTAACGAACTGAGGTCGATTTAATCGACATCCCAAATTGTGCCTATCCTAGATTTCATTAAATATATCGCATATCATATATATATATATATATGTTTGTATACGTATATATATATATATATATGTTTGTGTATGTGTATATATATATATATATATGTTTGTGTATATGTATATATATATATATATATGTTTGTGTATGTGTGTATATATATATATATATATTTGTGTATGTGTATGTGTATATATATATATATATATATATATATATATATATACATATATATATATATATGTATATATATATATATATATATAGATATAGATATATGTATATATATACATACATATATATATATATATATATATATATATATATATATATATATATATATATATATATATATATATATGTATATATATGTATATATATATATATATATATATATATACATACATATATATTTTAATCTTTGACTTTTATTTAACTTTATTTTACATATATATATATATGTATGTATGTATATATACACACACACACACATATATATATGTGCTCAGCCGTCGGGGTCCTACTCGTTCCTATTACCCACTCTACTACCTTAAGTATTGAGTAATTTGGTGCGTTATGGTCCACCTGGTTCCTTACCTCATTTCCTATATATATACATATATATATATATTAATTTGCAAAAAACACACAAAAT
>OZ024749.1:24945248-24955248 GCA_964016885.1 Eledone cirrhosa | reverse complement strand
CTATTGGGGAATTTTTCATTGTTTCAATTTTCATTTTTATTGTTTATATATATATATATGTTTCTATGTCCTTTTTTTTCTTTTCTTATATAAATAATAAAATTATTTACACGCACAAAACCCACATCGTACCGTCCTGTACCGCCCTGTGCCGTCTGTAATGTTTTTCTTGATGTCAGCCCTTGTGGCCAAAAAGAAATCATTATTACTATTAGAATTCTTATTCATTATTATTATTGTGGATTATAGTATCGGTAGAGGGTCGGACGCCATGCTTTCATGCATAGAGTTACGTCCCTTGCCATTCTGAGTTCAAATCCCGCCAAGGTTAACTTTGCCTTTTATCCTCACGGGGTCGATGAAATAAAGTACCAGTAATGCACTGGGTAATTGCTGGCCCTGTGCCAAAAGTAGAAACAATTATTATTATTATTAATATTGCTAAAAGGTGGATGAATGTGGCGAGAATGGCCCGTGTGAATGGGCCTACTCTGACCATGCGCCTATAGGCTAGCTAACTTGAGGAGAGGGGTGCTCTCCCTGGGTGCCATAGAAGCGCAGGGTGGTTCAGGATTAGTGGGATAGCTGAATCACCCCTGGGTCATCCACCCCCTACAGGGGAATTTATTTTGTTATATTTATGCATAGTTTATTTTATATTTTTTTATATCTTCATTGTTGAATTGGTTTTGTGAACATTTACTCGACCTTATTGTAAACCCTAACGGTCCCTATTTTTGTAATTTCCCGTCGATGTCGGCCCTTGTGGCCAATAAATGAAATCTTTAATATTATTATTATTATTTTGTTTTTGTTTGAATTTTTTTGATATTTCTATCTGCTTGTTATAACCTTTTTTACAAGGTCAAAATCCACTTTGTATAGTCCTGTATCGTTCTGTGCCGACTGTAATTTTTTCTTCATGTTAGCTCTTGTGGCCAATAAAGAAGCCATTATTATTATTATTATTATTATTACAGTTGCATTTATCTTGCTTTATGTTCATACGAGTTATCACCAAGTCACAACCAGTGACCTCAAGAGACAACAAGGTCCGCCATGTTCAAGAAAGAACATAGATATTCACACATGCATCTTTAGTGTTTAGACTTGTGATGTACTTATATTGACAGAATCTTCTTTAGTATATGGGCAGTTCCCATTAGTACTAACTTTTGTATTTCTCCTATACGCGGGTTTCCTGGGATT
This sequence comes from Eledone cirrhosa, assembly GCA_964016885.1. NCBI lineage: Eukaryota > Metazoa > Mollusca > Cephalopoda > Octopoda > Eledonidae > Eledone > Eledone cirrhosa. Next base: position 24,954,039 of record OZ024749.1, on the reverse strand, counting down.
TGCGATATGTAATCATTAGACCCATTAGGTATCATTCCCAGAGCGCCTACAACCACTGGTATTGTTTTAGTTCTCAATTTCCACATTTTTCCAATCTCTATCTCCAGGTCCTTATACTTGCTCAATTTTTCAAATGTTTTTATAGATACATTCTTGTCTATTGGAACAGACATATCAATTAGAAAGTCTTTCAATATTATATCAGGTCTGATTGCATCTATTTTTCGGTCTGTTTGGATGCTAAAGTTCCACAAGATTGAGATGTGATCTTTTTCAAGTATGGGAGGTGGTTGATGCTCCCACCAATTCTTTGATGGGGCAGGTCAAAATGCTTACACATTATCCAATGTATGTATTGTGCAGCTCTGTCATGCCTGTTTAGGTATTCGGTTGGAGCTATAGGACTGCACATTGAAATTATATGGTCAATGGTCTCTGGTTGTTTTTTGCATACACGGCATAATGGGCTGCACCCATTTTTTATTATGTTGGCTTGGTAATTTTTTGTTGGCAGACACTGATCTTGTGCCGATATAATCAGTCCTTCAGTCTCCGATTTCAGTCCAGAGGATGCCAACCACTGATGGGTTAAAGTTTTGTCAACTTCAGGATTGTTAGCTCGCTCTGGGTATTTTCCATACAGAGGCTTTTCTTGCCATTTCTTAGCCAGTTTCTGTAGCAGTTCTTTCTTTGCAGTTACTTTTACCTGCTTTGCTTTGTCTGTGTTTTCCATTTCAGCAGTAAATGGGACTTCTGAAATGTGTAGTCCATTACTGTATCTTTGTGCATCTTTTGTAATGGAATATGATCTTTTGATGCTTTCGTGTTTCAAAACGAGTTTGATCATCCAATCATGTGATTCCCTTAGATATGTAGATAATCCAATTGTTGCAGTTTTCAACGCAATGTCTAACTGGATTAACCCACGTCCTCCTTCTTTCCTAGGGAGATATATTCTATCTATATCTGCCTTAGGGTGATGCATTCTGTGCATGGTTAAGAATTTTCGAATTTTTGTATCGAGCCTACGGATCTCTGTGCTTGACCAGTTGATGACATTGTAACTGTAGGTTACTACTGGTATGGCAAGCGTGTTTATGGCATCGATCCTATTCCTTGCATTCAATTCCGTTTTTAAGATTGCTCTCACTCTGCGGTAACATTCCTTCCTTATCCTTTCCCTCATTTTCGAGTGATTGATTCCGTCTCCTTCACAAACACCTAAATATTTGTAAGTTTTTTCTTGATCAAGTTCTCTTATCACGTTTCCCCGATCAAGATTAATGTCTGAACTCTTCAGCAACTTTCCTCTGGTGAACGTTGCTTTGGCGCATTTATCTAGTCCAAACTCCATTTTAATGTCATCACTGAACTGCTTCACAGTGGATAATAGCCGTTGCAATTGTTCATCATTTTTTGCAAATAGTTTCAGGTCATCCATGTAGAACAGGTGATTAATGGTTTTGTCATAGACTTTATATCCATGTTTTGTTTCATTGAGCATTTTACTTAATGGTATAAGTGCGATGCAGAATAAAAGCGGTGATAAAGAGTCACCCTGAAAAATTCCACACTCAATATTAACTTCTCCAGCTTCCAGTGATTTTGTTTCACTATTCAAAAGGAGTGTCGTTTTCCATGTCTTCATACTGAATGACAAAAACCTCCTGACAACGGGGGATACTTTGAAAATCTCTAAACATTTTTCAAGCCAACTGTGTGGCAAACTATCAAATGCTTTTTTATAATCTATCCAAGCAATCGATAGATTTTTGTGTCTATTATGACAATCTTCCAGTATCATTTTGTTAACCAGAAGCTGATCCTTACAGCTATATGAGCCTCGTTTACACCCTTTCTGCTCAATGGGAAATAGGTCAGTTGTTATCAGGTGGTCATATGTGTATTCAGTTAGGACTGATGTTAACATTTTATACATTGTGGTCAAGCAAGTTATCGGTCTGTAATTTTTGGGATTGTTTGTCTCATCATTCTTCGGAAGCAGGAATGTAATGCCGTTAACTAGCCATGAAGGTATCTTTTCTGGCTCCTTAACTATTTCATTGTAAAGTTGGACTAACAGCTCATGAGACTCTGTGAAGGCATTTATCCAAAAGTTTTGTATTTTGTCTTTTCCTGGGGATTTCCATTTGCTGGTTTTTCTTAGAGCCAAGCGCAACTGTTCAACTGTTATATTTTCCCATGTTTGTTCCTCAAGGTGAGCTGTATCTTTCATTTGTCTGTCTATCCATGGGGCATGTATGTTATGAACTTTTTCTTCGGCCCAGATCTTTTCCCAGAATTCTTGCACTTCCTCCTTGGGTGGTATTGATTTAGCAGTTATTGTTGACCTACCAATTTTTCTGTAGAAGTTTCTTTGGTTGTTTTTGAACATATTATTGTCCTTATAGAATCTAGATAGTTTTTCAAAGCGCCTTATACGAGCAGCTTTGGCCGACTCTTTTTGCTTGATTATTTCTATCAGCATGTCTATGTCACATGTTGATTTTATACTGTACTTTTTTTTCAATTTTCTAAGTTTAGTTTGTTTAACATGTTCACCTACTTTATAGTTTGTTAAAATTTCTGTCAGATCGGAGAAGGTTTATTTGGCGATTGATGTTCTCTTGCCAAGTAGATTTCTTGTGGGAATTCCTTTGTTTTTTCCTCTTCACTCCACATAAGTGAGTGGTGACTTTAGCCGATGCATAATAGAGATGATTTAAATCAGTAATGTTTAGTTTGTTTGTGATGATAATGTTTTTGAGAATTATGTTAGTCTTGTGTATTATCTTTTGGTTCTGTTTGGAGTTCTGGATCTTAGGGAGGGTGTCTCGTTGCCCCATGTCAGATTCTTTCATTTTCATCCATTCGATCATAATTTCATCCTTCAAGTTGGCAAGTTCATTCTCATTCATTTCTTTATCATTTACGATCTCATTATTTTCATTTGGAGTTTCATCCTGAGCATGCACTCCCTCCACTTTTTCGATCCTTTCTTTAATTTTTTCTGTTGCCAGTGATTCCGCCCCAACCCTGGGATTCGAAGTGTTACAGTTTACCTCGTTTTCACTGACACATGTTTCATTTTCCCCTCGCTGACTTTGTGCTAATAGCTTGATCTGATCAATTTCTATATCAGTTAGTAACTTTTTTCTTACAATATTTCTTCGTATATTGGCTAGTTTGTTGCTGTCAATATAGCCTCTTTTTTCGGGATGTTTCTTTTTCCAGTTGATATATGTCTGTTCTGTATTCGATGTATTTGATGGGTAGTACATGGCATTATTATTATTATTATTATTATTATTACTATTGTTATTGTTATTCCTTGAATCTCAGTCATTGATGTTGGTTAACTGGAAAGTCCGTTGGATTGAATATCAAGCCACTACCTGCAGCCTCAGATATTCAGGACGTATCGGAGGGTTCTTGCCGTTCCAAGCAAGCATGCCTTTTGAAGCGTTCCAAAAAGCGTGAAGGGGCCGATTTTCTTTAACCATCCCTGGAAACCTTTGGAGATAGTCCCCAGTGCGCCTATGACAATCGGGATCACTTTGACTTCATGGCAGTTCCAAATCCTTTTCACCTCCCACTTTAGGTCCTGGTATCGGTTAATTTTATCCCTCTCCTTCTCTTGCACTCTCGTGTCGAACGGGCAGGCCACATCCACAATCAGGCACGATCTTTTTTCTTTGTCCACAACCACCAGGTCAGGTCTATTGTGTTCCAGTTTTTTGTCCGTCTGTATCCTAAAATCCCACAGCACCTTCACCTGACTGTTCTCCATCACCGCCTCTGGCCTATGCTCATACCATTCTCAGAATGTGGTAGATTGTTTACTTTGCACAGGTGCCAGTGGATCACCCTGCCCATCACATCGTGTCTCCAGCCCTTATAGTGGGTCTGGGCTAGGTGTTTACACTCGGACACAATGTGGGCCACAGTCTCCTCTCTCTCTCCACAGATCCTGCACAGTGGGCTAGCCTCCTCCTTGTAGATATGGTGCTTCAACCACTTCGTTTTGAGGGCCTGCTCCTGCGCAGCCATTAGCATTCCTTCTGTAGCCTTTTTGAGGTCTCCTCTTCTCAACCAGTTCCATGTCTGTGGATCTCTAAATTCAGTTTTCTCAAAGAAGGTACTATGAAGGGATTTTCCCTTAAAGCTGCTCTTCCTCCTTGATGTTATTTCCTCCTTGGATATCCCCTGGCCTACTGTCCCCTCCTTCAGTACAGCTCTGAGCATTGGCTCCTTACTATAGGTCACGTATTTGTATAGGTTGTTTTTCTCCATCTGAACACAGTCCTCTATGCTGATAAGACCTCTTCCACCCTCAGATCTCCTTAGGTAGAGTCTATCGACATCACTCCTCTTGTGGAACATGTTGTAGATAGTCAATAGCTTCCTAGTCTTCCTATCCATTTCTTTTTGTTCAGCAACATTCCATCTCAGAATTCCCGCACTGTACCTAATAATAGACACAGCTCGGGAATTTACTGCGCTTATGGCATTTCTGCTGTTCAGATGTGACTTCAATACGCTCCTTACTCTCCGAATGTATTCAGTTCTTAACAATTCCTTCATTTTTTTGTTCTTTATGCCATCAGCCTCCAGAACGCCCAAATACTTGTATCCTTCCTCAGAGTCAATTTCCTTTATCATCTCACCTGTTGGTATCTGGATCCCGTTACTTCTGCTCAACCTACCCCTCCTCATCACAATGACTCCACATTTACCAATACCAAACTGCATACATATATCACTGCTGAAAATACGGACAGTGTCAACAAGCACATCCAACTCCTTCTCACTTTTTATTATTATTATTATCATTATTATTATTATTATTATTATTATTGAATGCCATGGTTGACGGAGGCTCGGCTCTGTAAGGTATAGTAATTTTTAACCGTTAAAACAATTGTAAATTGTTTAAAACTTGAACCAAATTGTTGATAAAGACACCCTCCTCCTCGTGAGAGGGGTCTTTCTGTCCGTTATTTGGCCCTTCGGGGTTAAATAACCAGTTATTGGTGTTTTGTACCCAAAATTTCATTTTAAACAAAAAACAACATGGCTACGAAAAAGAAATTTCATACGTCACTCCCACTCATTCCGTCTTCTTCTTCCTCAATCATCACTACAACAGAGAGAAGATTGTCTCTCTCCCTCCCTTCTCTTTCGCAAGTGACGAAAGAAAAGAAAAGTCTCGTGCAAAGCGTGCAAGGTTTCTCCACGACGACAGCGACGAAACAGGTGTGCGGGAAATACGAAAACCCAGTTCATTCGTCTGACGTCAGGAATAATAGCAGTAGCAGCCGTAATAACAACAGCAACAGTGACAATGAAAACAACAGTAGCAGCCGCAACAGCATCACCAGCAGCATAAACAACAACAGCATTAGCAGCAGCAACACCAACAACAACCACAGCAACAGCGGCGGAGGCAGTAGTCGTAGTACCTGCAGCAACAACAAAAGTACCAGCAGCTCTGACGACAACAACAACAGCAGAGAAAAACCAATCTCATTTGCAGGTATTGCGAAAAACTTGGAAACAATCCTCATAACAAATGAGGAATTAGAGGAAGCGAAGAAGATGGTGACAAAGAACGGACACCGACCAATCTGCAAGGCAGCGGAAAAATTTTTCAAAACCCAAGAGCACTGTACGGTCACGTACCGTACAGTAAGTACAAAATCCCGTAGGGTTGAAAGAGCCACAGAGGCCCAAATACAAAAAGCCTTGGGGTCTGTGTGGCAGCGGAAAACGCACATCACCCGAGGCAAAAAATATGCCACCGTAGACGTACTTTTTGCCACACCCCAGGAGGCAAAGGCCCAATCAGTAGTGACCCTAAGGAGCGAGGAAATGGTGTTGGTGCCCTCCTACTGCGGGCAAAAAATTGTGAGGGTCAAACTGACCCACGTCCCCCCCGGAATGACCCCTTCTTGGCTGGCCGCGTCTGTCCTAATCGGAATCGAGGACAAAACAACTGTACTGCAAGTACAGAAAAAAGTAAGAGAAGATTGGGTCGGCTCCTCCATTGAGATGCTAATACAAACCAACCAGGAGTGCATCGAAGCTATCCCGGATGTGATAGACTTCGATAACGGCAATCAACTGCCCATAAGTGTTGAGGGCAAACGCCCGAAATGCTTTCGCTGTGGATCGAAGACTCACCTCAGGGCCTTCTGCAACGAGAAGACCCTGAGAAAGGAGAAAACCCCCCTCCTTCCGAATCCGGCTCCACGGCTACCAGCAACAGGACAAGCGGGAACCAGGAACGATAGGTCCGTGGCACCCATACCCACGCCACGGAAATCAAAAACAGCAGCAGCAGTGGAAATATTAACAACAACAACAGCAATACTAAATGCAGCTGCAACAGAGACTCCAGTGCAAACATCACCAACAACAACAAGTGAAAGAGTGGAGCTGGTACCCCTCCCCGACCTCACAGAATCAGACATGGAGTGTGAGGTGGGAGAGGGATGGCAAAATGTCGCAAGAAGGCACAAACGCAGAAGCAGCGCATCGTCGCCTTTGAAAAGGGAGGAAAGAAATGAGAAAAGGGTAAAGTCTACTGCAAAGAGACCCACAGCAAAAACAACACCAACACCATCACCACCCACACTAGCACCACCATCACCACCGGCGACAACCCCACCGCCAACAACACCTTCAACACCACCACCACAAGCACCAACATCGCAAACACAACAACAAAACACACACACCCAGCAACAACGACAAGAAAATAGCAGAACCACACCCCACCCCCAGAAAAACAAATGCACGGCAATAAATACACACAACAAGAAACTAATGACTTACATAATTGAACACACAGACATTTCACAACAGGACTACATAATACCAGCACCAATCAAAACGCCAACTAACATAAGACTGCTAAAAATAGCACAGAAACAATACACAAACATTAAAACGAAATTCCCCAACGCAGTTGGTGATTTCAGGGACCTAGGAGGAACCATCAATCGAAGAGTATACTCAGACATTCTCTTAGAAGAGCCGACGACCAGCCGAAGGGACGATTCAACGGTCCCTTCACCAGACGATCAAGTGAAAAGGGATGTAAAAACCATCCCTCCTCTACCAAAAGTACGGTAAGTGGTCTTTCCCATCTTTTCCACTCTATTTTAAACATGACCTCACTCAGAATAGGCAGCATAAATGCGCGTGGCTTGGGGTCGTCATGGAAGCAGGGTCACCTGCTCAACGACCTCAGGTCACTAAACATAGATGTAGTGGCCATCAGCGAGACCAGAATCTCCGAAGCACGGGCCTTCGTACCGATCTTCGGCGGCTACGATGTGTACGCATCTCCCAGCCGTCCTGGATCGGGTGGAGGAGTTGCTGTGCTTTTTCGGAGAGGTTTGGATCTCGCCATACGGGCCATCTTCCTGGACCCAGAGGGTAAGCTGGTGGTGCTGGACGTGACCAGCGGAGACGGGCAAGCTTTCAGGCTAGTGGCCGTCTATGCCCCGACAGGAGCAGGGCGGCCTGATTTCTTCCGGCGTCTGGAGACCTTTCTTGGAACGTCCCGCTCTTTAGTGTTAGTGGGCGACTGGAACGGGATCTTAGATGCACGCTGGGACTGTGTGGGATTAGCGGATAGGGGTGGAGGGTGCAAGAGCCTCACCAACCTGCTCAGGCGTTTTGAACTGGCTGACAGGTACCGATTGGATTTCCCGAATGTGCCAATGTGGACTTGGACAAACCGCATAGGGTCATCCAGATCATATCTAGATAGAGTATTTTGTAGGGAAATAGATAGGTCTAGCATAGGCTGTCCACAATTCAAGATAGTCAGCTACACGGACCACAAATTCGTGATCTGTGTGCTTGACTTAGATAGGCTTCATAGACGAGGACCCGGCTACTGGAAGCTAAACGCGTCCTTACCAGCGCGCAAGGCCTACAGAGACCGGATTAGCGAACTAGTTAAGCGGGCGTTGACGGGGGCCATCGTCAACAACAAGTGGTGGTTTGCTCTGAAAAGAGCGATTAGAATAGAATCGATTAGGTTTAGTAAGGCTTTAGCAATAGAGAAAAATAGAGCAGAGGGAGAACTAGTTAGAAAATTAGACGAGGCGCTTAGCAAAGACATTGCGACCGACGTGCTTGCGGCGAAATTGGCCCTTGACCAATTCTTCAATGCAAAGCACGAAGGCTGCGTTGTCAGAGCTAGGGTGCGTGCTCTCAGACACGAGGGGACGAAAGCCGTTCAATGGGCCCGAGTGGCGGAGGCGCGTCGTGGCAACAAAGCCACGATCCGGTCTTTGGTGGACCACGACGGGCGCATGCTACTCGATCCCGGGCAAATGTGTGAAGCTTTTCAGCGACACTTCGCTCAGCTGTTCGGGGGCAGCGGGGGGCCGGGTAGAGGGATGGACTTTAGTGTCTACCTCGACGGACTGCCGCGGCTCTCGGCCACTGAGGCGAAGTGTTGCGAAAAGCTGATAACAGCCGCTGAAGTAAGGGAGGCAATGACTGGCTGCACAAGGGGTAAATCGCCTGGTTTGGATGGTCTGCCCTATGAACTTTACGTACAGATGCCAGACTTGTTCGGAGGCCTCTTGGCGGACGTCTACTGCAACTGGCAACAGAACGGGAGAATTCCCAGTTCTGTGAGCCGAGGAGCGGTGGCACTGCTGAGAAAGGATCCGAACAAGGGGGATAACATAGACAATTTCCGGCCCATAACTCTGCTAAACACAGAGTTTAAGATTTTGGCCAAGGTGCTAGCAAAGAGGTTGGCGCT
>OZ024749.1:24900248-24927748 GCA_964016885.1 Eledone cirrhosa | reverse complement strand
GGGGTGTCCGAGCGGGGAGGGCTGAAGGTGGTGTGTGTGTGTAGGTGTAGTGTGTGTGTGTGTATGTGAAAGTAAGAGTTGGGGGAAGAACGGGGTTGCATGTTCAGGAAGAGGTGTGTGTGTGATGGCGTGTAGGTCGGAGTGTGTGTGCGTGTGTGGATAGAGGGGTGGGGGAGAGGATTCCGGAGGCTGAATGTGTAAATATGTGGTGGTACGCACGTGTGTGTGTGGTGTTTATGCGTGTTGTGGATGTAGGTGGCGTGTGCGTAAAAAAATGTTTGGGGGTGTATGTCCGTGGGTGTGTCCTTAAGGTAATTCCGTAGACGATGTGGTGGAATGCTGAGTAATATCCTTGGGATGTGTTGGATTCTAGGGTTCGAGGTGCACATATGTGTAATCCGTGAAGAGGTTGGTCGGAAGAGGGGAGATGTGGGGTGCGCGCGCAACAGGAAGTGGTCAGAGGGTCAAGGCAGGAGGAGGGTTGTGTGTCTGTGTGTGCGGGGAGGTGGTCAGAGAGGCATAGCAGCAGTAGGGTAGAATGGTAAGTGAAGAAAGTCGGTGTGTCAGTGTGTGCGGAGGTGCGGTGGACAGGGGAGAGGATGGGTAGGTGTGTAAGTTGGAGTGAGGAGGGTGTGTGTGTGTATTAGTAGAGGTGTTAGTGGGATGTGTGTGTGTTTGAGAAAGGGTGCTGGTGGAGCGGGGAGAGAAGATGTGGGGGGGCCGATGGAGGGAGTGTAGTGTACTGGTGTGTGTGTGCATGTTTGGATGAGTGTATGTGTCGTGAATGGGGTGTTAGTGGGTGTCAGTATACTGGAGACGGAGAAAGGGTTGAATGCGGGTGTGAGTGGGGGTCAGTGGTGGTAGGGTGTGTAGAGTGGGTGGTGTAAGAGGGTGTGTGTGTTCGTATGGAGGTGTTAGTATTGTTAGTTGTGGGGTGGGCGGTGAAAAGGAGGGGCGTGTTAGTGGTGTTAGTGGGAGATATGTGTAGGAGGAGGGGGGCGGTCGAAGGCTAAAGGAATAAGGGTGGGGAGTTCAGGCCGGGGGGAGTCTGGGTCTGTAGGGTGAAGATGGTTCGTTGTTCGACCCTGAGGAGAGTGGCGGGTGTTCCGTGGCATTGGAGTAGGCCACAGACTGTGAGGTGGTGTGCGGAATGACCAGGGTCACCAAAGTGGCGGGCGATGGGGGAACTACCACCGAGACGAATATCTCGGAGGTGTTCAGTAAACCTGTCCGCCAGGCGGCGTCCAGTCTGTCCGACGTAAGTCGCGCTGCAAACCGTGCAGCGAAGTCTGTAGACTAGGTTGGGGGAGATGCAGCGGAAGGCATGCCGGACAGATAGAGAGTGGCCGTTGGGACTCTGGAAGGTGGTGGTGTTAGTGATGTGGGGACAGGTGTTGCAGCGGGGCCTGGAACAGGGAAGGGAACCGGGGGGTGGGGAGGAGATCGTGGGTTGGGGGTAGGGAGCTGTGGACGAGGAGGGTGCGGAGATTGCGTGCGCGTTTGAAGGAGGGGAGTGGTGGGGGTGGGAATATGTGGAAGGTGGAGGGGTCGGCCTGGTGGCGTCGGAAGAGGCGGAGGATGGTGCGGTGGAGGGGTATAGTGGGTGGTAGGTGATGGGGAAGGGGAGACGGTGGGTGGGTGTGCGGTGGCGTGTGGTGAGGGTGGTGGAGCGGTGGACAGCACGGGCGTGGGTGAGAGCGGTGTGGACGAGAGAGGGGGCGTAACCTCTGCGGATGAAATGGCTGACTTTGTGAAAGGGCCTGGGACTCAAAGTCAGCATTTCGGCTACAGAGGCGGCGGATCCTGAGGAGTTGGGAGTAGGGAATAGAGTGTTTAGTGTGTGTGGGGTGGGAAGAGGTGAAGTCGAGGTAGGAGTGGGAGTCGGTGGGTTTGAAGAAGGCGGAGGTGGCGAGAGAGTGGTGGGAGGGACGAAGGCGACGGAGATGTCTAAGAAGTGGACGTGGGTGGTGGAGATAGAGGTGGTGAAGTGGAGGGAGGGGTGGAAGGAGCAGAAGAAGGAGAGAAAGGAGTAGAGCTGTTCTCGGGTGAGGGTCGTGGCTCCGATACAGTCGTCGATGTAACGACCGTACAGTTCGGACGTGGGGCCGGTGTACTGGGCAATGATTTGGGCCTCAACATTGCCAACAAAAAGGTTGGCATAGTTTGGGCCCATTCTTGTACCCATGGCTACTCCCGTGACGTGTTATATATATATATATATATAGAGAGAGAGAGAGAGCGCGCGAGAGAGAGAGAGAGAGATAAATTATTAGATGTATAGATAGATATATAGATATATATACAGATATATATACATAGAAAGGTACATGCATTTGATACATACATACATACACAATTATAAACAGTATCAGTAGAGCGTCAGACACCATGCTTTGCAGCACATACCTATGGCCCTTTACGATCTGAGTTCAAATCCCTCCGAGCTTTTCATCGATATGGGGGTCGATAAAATAAAGTAGCAGTAAAGCACTGGGTAATTGCTGGCCTTCTGCCAAAAGTATAAACATATAAAATAATAGTAGTCATTAATGAGTAGCAGATTGTTAAATCGAGATTGGATTAGGTAGCTCGCTGGGCAGAATGCTTCAGCGAAATCTCTTAAAATATCAGAATTTACAGCCAAGGTTCAAGTAAGATAATATATCACCATCTTAATTTTTATGTATTTTGTGCCGCGGAATAGAGCTATTTTCATGGCTGAAATAATTTGATGTGGTTATGTGATGATTATGTTTATCCGAGCGATTGACTCCGGCGATGAAATGAAATGTTTGAACCTAGAGATGGGTTAGAATGGAACCGATATAAGCTTGAGTGTTACCTACAGGGAGGAATATAAATCTGAGAGGCAATTATAAAACGTTTGACATATATGTAAAACTTGATACTCTTAGAAATGTTGTCAATATAAATAATACGAATTCAAGGTAGTATTTCGGTTGAATTGGCAGTATCGGTAGAGGGTCGGACATCATGCTCTGACGCATAGAGTTACGGCCCTTGCCATTCTGAGTTCAAACCCCGCCGAGGTTAACTTTGCCTTTCATCCTTACGGGCTCGATAAAATAAAGTACCAGTAATACACTGGGGTGATTGCTGCCCTTGTGCCAATAGTAGAAACAATTATTTCGGTAAGTGAATATTCTAGGAAAACAATGACACGTGTTTTTTAAATATACGGAGTTTCTTGTGAAGCGCCCCGCACCTAGCACCACGTGAGACAGTACTGTTTTCGTTATATATATATATATATATATATATATATATATATATATATATGCATATATATATATATACATTTTTATATGTAAGTATATATATGTATATATATACATATACATACATATATATATATATATGTATGTATACACACACACACATACATACATATATATATCTATATCTATATATATATATATACCTATAAAAATGTATATATATATGTGTTTATACACACACATACACACACACACACACACACACATATATATATACATATATATATAGGTAGATAGATAGGTAGATATAATTTACGCTTATATGTACATAAATACATTGTACGTGTATGTATAAATAATAAAACGGAAAACCAATAAATGACATTAATATGATATGTTTATCAAATTATGCGAAACATTTTACGACAAATTATATAATTTTCTATGTCAATATCGGTATTATATGCTTATATATTTCATGCTATATCATAGCAAATATTATTCCCAAGTTATTAAGATTTACGGTCTTTATATTAATCACTGTGTTCTGTCACAACTTTATCGCCTTATAACATCATATCAATTTGTCACCGAGGTACAATCCCATACGATTTATTAGTGATAGGAATAGATTTATTTTACTTAATGTCTTCTTTCTTACTGCCGTATTGTATTAGCCCAAAACGGATTACGAAGCGTATGTATGTGTATATATATATATTATATATATATATATATATATATATATATATATATATATATATATATATATATGAGTGTGTGTGTGTGTAAATACATACTACAGACACACATACATACACAGACACACACACATATATATATATATATATATATATATATATATCAATCTATCTATTTATTTCTCTCTCTCTCTCTCACACACATTCCCTCTCTCTCTCTTTCTCTCTCTCTATATATATACATACATGCATACATACATATATATACACACACATGCATACATACATACACACATATATATATATACATACAGACATATATATATATATATAAATAGGAAAAGTATGACCCCGACGGCAGGGCTCAAGCCGTTTCGACGGCTTTTCTGGACTAAATTAGAATTTTTTGACTAAATTAGAACTTCCTTATATGGGAAGATTGTAGTTGTCAACTACAATACTAATTTAGTCCAGAAATAGCCGTCGAAACGGCTCGAGCTCTGCCGCCGGGGTCATACTTTTTCCTATTTCCCACTCTACTACCCTAAGTATTGAGTGTTAAGGTCCATTTGGTTCCTTACCACAATTCCTTTGTTATATATATATATATATATATATATATATATATATGTGTGTGTGTATATATATGTATGTAAAAGGAAACAGAAATAACAACACAATCGGTACTCTATATGGAAGGAATATATTAGTTTAACGTTTGAAATTGCAGGAAGAGGGTATTAAGGTTTCGGACGCTAGTCCTTCATCAGAAGATAGAATGAGAAATGAGATAGATTGAAGGGACGGGCGGGTTGGAATAGGAAAAAAGTGTAACGTGAAGATTCTGTAGGTTCCTCCAGGTGAGAACTCGATGCTGTAATTAATGTTGTTGTTGTTATTATTAATGACGTTGTTGCTGTTGTTGTAATTATTTGTTGTTGCTGTTGTAATTATTGTTGCTGTTGTTGTAACTATTGTTGTTGTTGTAATTATTGTTGTTGTTACTGTGTGTTATTATTGTTATTGTTGTAAGGGTGGTGGATTGGCAGTATCCGTAGAGAGTCGGACGCCATGCTTTGCAGCATAGAATAACGTTCCTTTATGGTCTAAGTTCAAATCCTGCCCAGGTTAACTTTGCCTTTCATCCTTACGGGGTCGATAAATTAATGCACCAGTAATGTACTGGGGTCGATTTAATCAACTTTCCCCTTTCCTCCCTTGTGCTTATACTAAAAATCATTGTTATTGTTGTTGTTTCTGTTGTAATAATAGTTGTTGTTGATGTTGTTGTTTTTCTTGTTATTATTGTTGTTGCTGCTGTTGTTTTAATAATTGTTGTTGTTGGTGTGGTTGTAATTATTGTTGTTGTTGCTGCTGTTGTAAATATCGTCATTGTTGCTGTAATTCCCGTTGTTGTTGCTGTTGTTTTAATTCTCGTTGCTGTTGCTGTTGTTGTTTTGCCCATACCATCTTTCATCTTGCAGACTTTGATCGACGACATTACCATCAGTTGTAACATCTGAAGAAATTAATGGTGGTAATTATGATAATAAAGTATTGCTTCACTAGTCGGGTGACAGAAGCATATTTAAATACAGTATTCCACGACATATCAGAGCTAATATAAAAAAAAACTAATAGGTTTTTGGTTGATCAAGCAGTCTTATGATCAAAGATATTATCTTTATATAGTCATCCCATCATGGATACTTTCTTCTTTCAAACAAGTAAGTAATTGGACAACGATTTTGAATTTCTTCTTCTTCTTCTTCTTCTTCTTCTTCTTCTTCTTCTTCTTCTTCTTCTTCTTCTTCTTCTTCTTCTTCTTCTTCTTCTTCTTCTTCTTCTTCTTCTTCTTCTTCTTCTTCGCCCACATATTCCTGGGAGGGCGCGTTTGAGGCAGCATCCTCAAACACTACTTCCAGCGGTTGTTATCAGATTTAACCGTCGTCTCAAATTAAAGTGGTTGGATAACCAAGTGAGATCAAGTAGGAGTATCTCTGGAAAGAATCTGTGGGCAGATTTTACAGGCCAAAATATCGAACACCAAACTGCACCGCATTCACCGCTCCAAATTCAGCAAATCAAACGCGGACAACCCATCTTCCCAAACTCGGCACACGTAACCTGACCGCAATAGCCACCAAATGAGGAAGACAGACATTATCAAGTTGCAGGTGTCATCTTACGTAGTTTCGGTATAATGAAGCCAAAGTTATTATTATCTACAGCGACTTTGACCCCATTACGTAATAAGTCATACACAATTTCCTCCCCTTGTCATTCGATGCTGAACTCTCGAATGTCTCAAATCCCGTGCATCAGGATTTGATAACTTTTAGAGTAAACTGTTGAAATTGACATCTATGAATGTAAACTAATGTATAGCGATAGCTGATGTGACAAAATGATAATGGTCTGGAAGATTCAAGAAAACTCACATAAAATATTGTAATGAAGTAACTATTTAATTAAATATTTTTCAGAAATTAACCAACCCCGTCATTTTGGACTGGTATTATGTTTATAATAAACCATATAATGTAGAAATGCAAATTGTTCCATATAATATATTTTTTTTTTTTTTTTATTTCTTTATGAAGTATCTGAAATATTTATTTGTGAACTGTTGTGAACTTTATGTTTCGTTTCATTTACTAAATTTTATACTAGTATCTGTCTAACTAACTCGAAATTTATTTATTTAATATGATGCATTTGTAAAGCTTCATATTAATTGAAAATTTTATTTACGTGAATTCGGTGCCTTGCTGTCTAAACAGAGTAAAGGCTGCTATTGTTTGTCACTATTAATCTTATTTCTCTGTATTCATTGCATCTTTAATTAAATTATTTATTTCATCTTGCAGATTTTTTGTGCGCTCAAGATCTTATATAATTATAAACATTGTTTGCATTCCAATAATTTTAATGATTATTTTAGTATCATTCTGGAGAATAATATCTCTGTATATAAACATCCGGTTGACTGAAGAAACATTGGAAAACATATGGAAGTACGTGGGGCGTAGAGGTTAGCGTTTTTAATTTGTGATAAATAAGTTCATGTATTCGATTCCTGGACCAGACAACGTGTTGTATTCTGGAGCAAAATATCTTATTCCATTTTGCTACCGCTTACAGGAGTTGCGTCCAGTAGATAGTATAAACAATGGAAAAAACAGTGTAAACATTGTTCCCTTCCTCTGGTCTGACGGGAAAAAAAATTGAATATCGAAATTTTGTCATTCCACTATAAATGTCTATAATATTAACCTATTCATATATTCAATCACTATACGTTGGGATGAGGGTCTTTCAAATGTCAAATTTCACATTGATAGGATATAAATATAGATATTTTCGTTGAGACAACTACTTTATTTCAAATCTCCTCTTTATATCATAAGTAATGAGACAATGGATTGAGAGAATCATTTAAACACTGGTTATATTTTCTTACTCTTATTTCTAAGTACTATTTATTTTGTTCTAAATTCATATCAGAACAACGTCATCGTATGCATACGTCTCTCTACGTCAAGGTTCGTAAATCACTAATATGTATTGCAACGTACTGTCAGTATCTACCTCATCGCATACGCCACACATGTGGCACAGCCAACATTAACATATGCTACCGTCGCCCCATCCTTCTTGTTAAGTCGCTGATACGGGTTACCACATACTGCAACGTATTTACCAGACTCAATCTCATTGTGTGTGTGAGAGGTGTGTGTGTGTGCGTGTGTGTGTATATATATGTGTGTGTATGTGTGTGTGTGTGTGTGTGTGTGTGTGTGTGTGTGTATTTGATAACAGATAAGTATTTCAGAAAGCCTGTACAATGCAGTAGAAGAATATCTAAGTTAAAGAAAACAAAATAGAACCCCAAAAAGTATATATATATATTTTAACATAACATTTCATGGTTAAAACCCCCTTTTCAAATGTAAAAATACATTCGATGTTTCTTCCCTAAGTGTATGGATTATGCATGTGTATAGCAGTCAGAGTAGCAACTCTGATGCCTGCAGCTTTAAACTATTATATATATATATATATATATATAAGAGTATGGGGTTAAGAGAACAGGGATAGGGTGATCACAATATGGCCGCCGATCTGTTATTAATATATATATATATACAGATTCATATCAGGCATTTTTATATACATACAGAAACATAAATAGACACACACTCACATAGAAGTCCTCTCACATTTTCTACAAATTTCTATCTTAAACGGGGGCCACTCTAACCCGTGAAGATGAAACAGAAATAGAATGCTAGCACTGGTGATAGAGTAGTAGTAATAGTAGTAGGAATTTTACTACGTCTTTTTCAATCACAGTTGCTGACCTACAGCTGAACATATTCACAGATTTGAAAACGAAATTACAGATTTTCCAAAACAGATAGATATAAAATTGGTGAATCAAATATATACAAAATATATAAAGTAATGAAAATATAAAATATAATGAAATAAAATTGTTTTAGAAAATTATTAACATATAAAGAAATACTCACAATAAATAGAAATAGATACAGGCACACACGTACTCATATGAATTCACACACATTCATATATATATATATATACGTGTGTGTATGTGTGTATATGTATGCACGTGCATTTGTACACACACACACACACACACACACACACACACACATATATATATATATATATATATATATATATATACGTGTATGTATATATTTACGTGTATATGTATGCACGTGCATCCATACATATGTATATATATATATATATATATATATATATATATTATATTCATATACATATATGTATATATTATATATATACATGTATATACATATATATATATAAATATATATATATATATATATATGTGTATATGTGTGTATGTATGTATGTATGTACGCATATATGCATATATATATATATATATATATATATATATATATGTATATACATAAATAGGGAGAGAGTCAGTGAGATACAGTGGAATGAACAAGAAGACAGATAGAGAGATATTGAACTTAATGGAATGATACATCAGAGAAAGCGTGAAACGGAGAAAGATAGAAACTGCGAGAAAGTGAGAGAATGAACCTGATTGAAGTTGTGATGGAAAGAGATCACGAGAAGAAGTCAAAAAATAAAATAAAATAAAATAACAGCAGAGAAAAATATCAAGAAATGTAAAGATTCTTTATAAAAGAAAGGTAAAAATATCGAATGTTGTGGAAAGATCGAATTCAGAATGTAATCTCATTAGAAATTATGAAAATGTAATGGTATCTTGATGACCTTTCAAGTTAGATTAAACTTAGATTCATGTTGGATTATGGTCTTATTGAGAAATATAGAAATATATTGCTGTGTTTTATATCAATACGGTGGAGAGCGCTATCGGGTTCATTGGATGTATAATATCTTGAAAAATTTGTATGCATTTATGCATACGTTTGTCAGTTGCTTACACGCATGTATACAACAACAATTGGCCAGACTTTAAGCTTACTCAGAGATGATGATAGCATAGCTTTCTCAATGATCGATCACTAGGATGCTGAATTGATGAGGATTGCTGTTCCGCGTTCGTTTAACGTTTCTTCTACTGGTTGTATTTATTTATTTAATATATTAATTTTTTGTTTTGTTTATGGCAATATATTTGCATAAATTGGTTAAGTACATCGCGGAGTAAATAGTTGCCATTTAATAGAGTTGTTTTTGTTGTTTTTATCTTCTATCTTTTGCTATCATGTAAAAATTTAGTAAAACTAATAAAAACATTACAAAAAAACTATAACAGCTGTGTATAAAATAGATTGAGACGTAACCAATTATGCAATATTTATTAGATCCATATCTCTCTATAACAAATCTTAGGGGAAAAATTTAAACACTTAGAAATAGCAACCAAACCCGCTGGACTGTGATGTTACCAGCATTAAACATGTAAGAAAAACATTAGATCATTTGGTGTAGAAAGACAAAGACAGTGACGCAACGTTGTGACGTAAAAAGTTATGCAGTATTCATTATATCCTCATCTATAACAAATTTAAGCAGTCACTAAATTTTTTTTAAAAATACAAACACGTAGAAACAGAAGCGAAGTTCTCTCTATTGTGGTAATCAAAGACGTAAGAATATAACATTAAAAACTTTGGTGTAAAACGACAAGGACAATGAAATAATTTTCTTTCGCTTTATATTCGAAAATTCTGCAAGGCAGCGAGATAGCAGAGTCTTTAGAACGTGAAATAAAATAACACTTGGTGTTCGTTCCGGGTTTCTAAGCTCTAAATTACAACCTAGTCAAGATAAAATTTCCTTTTCATGCTTTCGCGTTACATAAACTAACATTTCTATCCTGGTATTCGCACCCTGTCTCTCACCATCTCGCATTATATTTATATCTCTATATATGATATTCTATATGTATAAAGAAACACGTTAATAATCAAGTTAAGAATTCATTTTTATCGTACGTATTTCTATGACACCAGCGTGTAGCTGTTATACAATCGTTACAACAGTAACCACCGAGAATATAGAAGTCATGTTGTTATATAGAAGATATGGAGTTATATATGAGATATGATATTATATATACAAGGTATTGTGCTATATGGAAGATGTTTACTTTAGATATAATATGTATTTATGTGCGTGTTATGATTTTGTTATGATTTATATACAAGATTTTGGGTTATACGGAAGATGTAATTTTCGATATCAAATATATTGTTACATGCATATTATGATGTTTTGTAAAATGTGATGTTATATACAAGGCATCGGGTTATATTGAAGTTGTAATTTTGGATATAAAATATATTGTTATATGCATGTTATGTTGTTATGTTAAATAAACAATCTAAGGCAGGCTATAGCTTCCAGTATTCTAGCTTACTATACAAATGTATTTGTTAAATATTGGAATATGTGCACATGTTTAGGGGAAGCTTGTTCGCCATCATGCAAGTAGGTGGTGCATGATGTCATATATTAAGAGGAGAAAAATAGCCATATTTGAAATAAATGGGAATAAGAGAAATAGTACGAAACGAAGAGATAGAGAGTGGGAGAGAAAGATATAGAAAGGAAGAGTGGAGAGTAGGGAGAAGGAGAGAGAGAAGGAAAGAGAGGAGAGTTGCGGGAAGGTGAGGAAGAAGTAGCAGAGTAGAGGTTATAAAGAAAACTGTCAACAATAAAAAAAATTAGAAGTAATTTTTCGTAAGAGGTGAATTATATATTCAGAAAATGCTGACAATTTATGCTCTGAGGAATATATTTGCAGAGACATCACTGCTTTACCCACACCCCTCACATTTGCCCTCTCTAACAATCCACCCTACCTCTCTCTATCTCTGTCTAACTCTCACCCCCAATACTTTCGTGCTGTCCCTTATTAATTCTCAATCTATCTATCTATCTCTCTCTCTGTTCCTATATTTCAATAATTTTCATTTCTCCGTTTTTTTTAAATTTCTTTCTGCCGCTGCTGCTTTTGCAGCTGCTGCTACCACTACTACTACTACTACTACTGCTGTTTCTGCTGCAGTAAGTAGAAGACGACGACAAAGTAGTTAGAAATACAACTAAATCTCTCTCTATCTCTCTTCCCTCTCTCTCTCTCTCTCTCTCTCTCTCTCTCTCTCTCTCTCTCTATATATATATATATATATATATATATATATATATATTTATAAATGGAATAGAATTAAACGAAATTTCATTTCTCACTCTTAGTACGGCAGTTACTTAAATGTAAGTATGTATGTATACGTACATACATATATGGATACAGACGTACAGTAGTATGTATATATATTTACGTAACTGCCGTGAGAAATTAAATTTCGTTTCATTCTATTCCATTTATCGTTTTGTGGTGCGCCCGGCCGACTAAACTCACTCGATATGCAAATTAGACTGTTCAGCCGTTAATATGCATAAGGAAAGTATATACTTTCAGACGTTCAACCATTTAACAGAAAGGTATACGATGCTGACGATAGCTAATAAGCTTGAAACTAGTACATCCTTCCTGTGTTAGTGTTGAACAAAAAGATGACGTGGTTGCCTAAACACTGTACGGCGTAATTCGGACTGTTTGTTTGTTTACAAACAAACAAGCCGAGCATTATAATAATTGTTCGGTAAACCGATACGTGCATATATATATGTGTTCATGTATGTATATATATACATACTACTGTAGGTCTGTATACATATATGTATGTACGTATACATACATGTATGTACGTATACATACTTACATTTATATATATATATATATATATATATATATATACACACACACACACATATATATATATACTTATATATATATATATACATATATACTATAAATTATGTCCATAGAATCATTTGATAATATATATACGCCATTTCCTCTCCCAATTAGCATAATAAACCACAAAAAAAAAAACCAATTAAACCACGTCATAAGATTAAAAGGCACCTATGAAGAAATAATAGATAAATAAACGACAGCCATCTATTCGATATCAACAGCTATAGAATATTCACCCAGCATTTCAATAGCACGTGGAAATCGATTAAATATATCGTCAACCATAAACAATCTATATATATAAAACTGTGGTTGTCTGTCTGTCTATCGATTTTTGGCACACATCTCCTCTAAGAATCTCTGACGGAATTGCACCGAAATTGCTATACTTGTACATTGAGCCCTAGCGAAGACATCGGAAAAAAAATATTTCAAATTGACCCACCCTATGTGACCAAATCGAATATAATGTATCGATTTTTGACGTAAGTTATCAGTTATTTCCCTTTGTTCTGTTTAGATTGAGCGTCTTACGTAAAAAATTACGCTGGCTTTCTCAGCGTTTAAAATGACATTAACACAATACACGAACAGTTGTCGAGCCAGCAAAATATTGACCTGCAAAATTCATCAGTTCGAACACTAAGCTTCCGTTTTGCTTCATTTCCATCTAAAAGCATTTTAAAACAATATTTTTACTTGAAAACAAGTCTATTTAAAGACTACGTAAAACAAGCAAATATTTCAGGCGTGCAGACAGACAGTCGTGCAGAGAGGTGATATAGGCGTGCAGACAGACATAACTGATAATTTGGTTACGCTAATGTTTTTCTCTGCGTTGCAGTGTTTACATTTTCGATCTTTGTTAATAAATAACCAGTGCAGTTTTTATCCCCAGCATGATCTTTTGTTATAACATTCGGGTTATCGTTATGTTTTCTTAACTTCATAAGGCATATTGTTGGTTGAGGGAATATTAATCAAAAACACCACATGCAAGTCTGCATAGTAGACACTACAGTTTTTAATCCAATAAAGAAACTTAACATTGTAACTTTAACACAGCTACTGAGCGACCCCGAGCAACGCCGGGCTTTACTGCTAGTTAGGTATAAAATTAAAGTTAGAAGAAAAAATGCATATACACATACCAGGATTACGTTTCGTATATATATACATATATATATGTGTGTGTGCGTGTGTGCGTGTGTACATACAAAAAAACGTTCATGCATGCTGAAAACATGCATAAGTTGAGTAAAGTACTGGAACTTCATCGCACACAGCATTAATATATATATATATATATATATATATACATTCATGTATATAATTATATATATATATATATAT
This sequence comes from Eledone cirrhosa, assembly GCA_964016885.1. NCBI lineage: Eukaryota > Metazoa > Mollusca > Cephalopoda > Octopoda > Eledonidae > Eledone > Eledone cirrhosa. Next base: position 24,914,129 of record OZ024749.1, on the reverse strand, counting down.
ATATATATATATATATATATATATATATATATATATATATAGATATAGATATATATATATATATATATATAGAGAGAGAGAGAGAGAGATTTGAATGGATACCGTTTAGTTGAAAGGAATTTATTGACACGTGTTTCTATAACAGTTACATGACCTGAAAACAGCTGCTATCTACAAAGAATTAGTTATGCAGACATTCAATATTTCAATGTTATTATTTACTGTCATTTCATCAGAATAATATTACTGAGGACCTGTTTGGTATTTATAGAGAATATTAGGAGGGAGGGGTGAAGTTGTTAGAAGAATAGTTGAGGGAGTGGTTTTTTGATAGCAGTGAGAATTTTTGGTGGCAGTGAGTAATTAGATTCCCATCTGTTGTTTTGACATTTTTATAGAATATATTATTGGTTATTTTTCTAAATCTATAGAAGGATTAGAGATAGTAAAGATATGCGTGGTTGGTTTTGTGTTTGCACTTAATTAACATTCAGACTTAAATTTTTTCTTTCAAGTGTACGTATCCTTTCACCCACACATTCACACACAAACATATTTGCACACCTCTACAAAATACATATACTCACATTCACATAGTAACATGTTCATACTTACATACATATACACATGCATACATATATATATACACACATGTATTCATGTACATACATACGCGTTCATGTGTATACATTTTTATACTCAACTTATCTTCATATACACACGTATAGACACACACATATATACATACATACTCTAGTCTATGTGTATATATACACATATACATATATCTATCTCTCTCTCTCTCTCTCTATATATATATATATATATATATATATATATATAAGCACTTTAATACATGAATACACTTACATCTAACTATACACATCAAACATATATATATATTTACTTATTTATATACATTTTCACATATATATACATACTTATGGTCGCTTTTAGACACATTCATTATCGCATGTTTGCACCTATTCTCATCAGCATATCTTCCCATTATTAGTGTGGTAATTTGAGGTTATTAATATACATATATATGTTGAGAAGAGATTGTTTTTATATTTTTCTAACTAGATTGAGGTTTATATAGTTGGGGGGATGTCCCTCTTTTATGTAATATTCGGCTTGTAGTGGGAAAAAAGGGTTTTAGTTCGGTGACGGCAGAATAATGTTCGTTCATTTCTGTTATTCAGCAATTTCTTCTTGTGTGTGATTATGTAATAAATCTCAAGATTACACAATTTGCAGAAATGTTGGCTCCTGGAAAAGCTTTGGGTTTTAGCTAATTTCTCCCATTTTAGGGTAAACTTTTGATCGCTATCCCTGAGCGTCCAAGCTTTTTCTGCTAAAGTTGTTAGATTTCTTTGGCTCTGGTGTTTTATTGAGTAAGAATGCCTATACAATCGAGATTTAAACGATGTTGCCGTTGATCCCACGTAATACCACTCGTTGCCTCCGGATTTAATGGTACAATTATAAATAATATTTTTTTCCAGGCAGTTATTGCCGAGGGGGCAGTTTTCAGGATAGGTGCAGTTACATTTGTGTACGTTGGGTTTTCTCTGGAGTAGTATTGCGGACGAACTTAGGTGTGGTGTATTTATGTTCTGTAGTGTATTGTATACTGTTTTTTTTGTGTTCTTTGTACTTAAGTTTTTAGTGTTTTCGTTTAACCTTCTAGTATTGATCTTTTTTATGTGTTGTTCAAGGTTTAACACTGTAGAGTATGACAGTCTTATAGTGGTAGGGTTTAGGATTTTGTGGTATTTGTGTGATGTAGGAAAATGTCTCTTAATTATTTTAAAGAAGAGTACTGGTAAATTTGTACTAATGGAACTATTGTATTCGGGGTTATACCATAAGTACTCTTTGCATCGCTTTCTATTAGTTTTGTTTGTTGGTTTACTGGTGTGCATACTATGGTAGTACGTGTGGTTTGGTGTTGTGTTATTATATCTACCTATGTGGGATTTATTTTGGGTGTTTTGATTGTTCCCATCTATATACTCTATTTTGTTGAGGTAGCCTTCTTTACTAAGGGCGTTATCGTAGTACTCGGCGTGTTCCTTAAATACTTCTATGTTAGAAGATAGATCCGAGATTCTAAGGGAAATATTTTTAGGGATAGATTTAATTATAGAGATGGGTGGTTAGACCCAACATTTACGTATTTGAGATTTTCATTCAATTTATGAAACGGTTTAATCAGACCAGAGTTTAAATTGAGTGTGACATCCAGGAAGTTAACTACTTTAAGGTTGTATTCATATGTTATAATAAGTCCTATTTCGAGTAGTAGTTATCTTATATCTTCGCGTAGTTTTTCTAGTTTTTGGTTATTTAGGTTTTTAACTAGGAGAACATCGTCGCGGTATATTCCGCCGTGGAGATTGCTGAATTTTTCCTGGAGTCTAAAGGCGATAAATAACCCCACAATATCAGTTATTTCCGCCGAATCGTTAGAGCCCATTGTTATGTCAAAGTTAGAGGGTCTATCTTTACGTACCCAATAACTGTTCTCAAATTTGACTATAGTTTTCCTAGCTTCTAATATAATCTTAATTTCATCGTTTGTAAGGTCAGAGTTATCCTTAGCAAACTTAATGGCTCTATTCAAAGTTTCAGGTATATCGATGAGTAATATTCATCGATATCAAACTGGATAAACTTAGATTTATTCTTATTGCTAATGCTATTAAACCATCTTATTGCTTCTTGGGTCTTCCCCCAGAGTTTAATGTTAACCTTAGCCTTAATTTGGGGGATGATTCTATCTAAGATATATTTGCTTATTTTACCTATATCTGATTTAGAGGGGCAGATTAATCTAATTTTAGGGTCATTATCAAAGTTTACCTTATGGTCCTTAAGATTGAAGGTGGATACCGCCGGTAAGAGTGGTCCTGTCCTATCTTCGATTCCGAGATTTTTCACTATTTCGCATGCCTCATCATTGATGTGCTTAAGAGTTACTTCATTCGTTTTTCTATATTTTTTATGTAATTCTTTTCGAATGAAGTTGTTGTATGTAGTGCAATCCATAGTATACAGGTTTGATGTTTTGTCCGCTTTTACTACAATTCCTTTGGTGTTTTTAAGGCCGTCCAGTAGTTTTTTAATATCTTTCTGTAATTTGTTGTTGGTGTTACGTCCTTTGAATTTAATTTTAAGGATTAAGTTCATAAGGTCCTGCTCAAATGCATCTAATAGTGGGTTGGTGGGTGGGTTTTTACACGTTCTAAAACCGAATTTGTTGTTTACACCACTTTCTAATGGTGAGTTCATACGGCTTCTATCATAGTGGAGCGTTTTCCACCTGACACGTCGAATGAATTCATTAGTTTTTTGAATCATACTCAAAAAGTATTCCTTTTTACCTTGGGTTTGTATGTTTTTGAGTGACACATCCAGGTAGTGTTTTTCCATTGTTGTGGTTGCGATTGCTGTGTGGCTTGCTCGACTTTACAGGAGGTAAATATACAGTATTTTCCGTTGTGTTGTAATATAAACACAGTAGATTGACAGCTCACGTAGAGTCTGCTCGACGGTTCCAGTTGTAGTTCCAAAAATAATCCGGAGAATATATATTACAACACAACGGAAAATACTGTATATATATATATATATATATATATATATATATATATATATATATATATATATATATATATGCATACATATATATCAATATCAATATATATATAAATATAAATATATATATATATATATATATGTATTATATATATATATGTATATATGATAAAGAACACAAGAGCGTCTACAACATCAACAGATTTTTATTGGCTTACAATGTTTCTTCCTTACGTAACCGTAGGATTCGTCAGAGCTATAAAAGGGGTTTGATTGGTGTTATGGTCTCTCTCTATATATATATGTACGTATGAGTTTACTCGATGTGCAAATTAGGCTGCTCAGCTGTTAATATGCATATGGAAAGTATATACTTTCAAACATTCAATCGACTGAGAGGAAGGTATACGGTGCTGATGACAGCTAATAAGCTAAACACTAGTTCATCGTTCCTTTGTCCATGTTGAACTAAAAGGCAACGACTGTTGCCGAACATTGTACGGCTTAATTCGGGCTGTTTGTTTACAAACAAACCGAGCATTATAATAAATGTTCGGTAAACCCATACGTACGTATATATATGTGTGCATGTATGTATATACGTACTACTGTACGTCTTTATACATATATGCATGTACGTATACATACGTATATATATATATATATATATATATATATATATGTGTGTGTGTGTGTGTGTGTGTGTCCTTAGTGCTGGGCTTTAAAAATAGGGAGTAAGAATCATTCTGCAGAAGACAATCCAGGTTAGGATACGACAAGTACTAAAATATTTCTAGATATAGAGAAAATGATATACAAAAAATCCTGAGGTTTTGTGCATTAAATGTAAAGAATAACGACGTTTATTTTACAAAAGATTATTTTTTAACTTTTCCTTCTTTTGTTTTCGTTTATTCTTCACTATTTTTCCCATATCTACGATTGATAATTTTTGAATTACATGTATTTTCCCTTTTCATATCAACGTTTTTATTTTTATATTTATGTTTTGTGTGTGTCTCTCTGCGTGATACACTTTAACAATATAAAACATTGTTTCGCTTATTCCCCTCTATCTGTTCGGCGTTTTCATAGATCTATCTATCTCTCTCTGTATATATATATATATATATATATATAGATATATATACATATATATATATATATATATATATATATATATAGTATATATATATATATATATATATATATATATATATATATATATATATATATATATATATATATATATAGTATATATAGTATTTTATGTAATATGTAGGTTTTTATTTTCTATTATATTTCTATATATGGATACATGTATGGACATATAAATATATATATAAATGCACATAGTACAAATCCACACACACACATATATATATATGTATATATATATATATATATATATATATATATATATATAGAGAGAGAGAGAGAGAGGGAGGAAGATTTATAAAGAGATAGATATGTAGTTATATTCATATACAACCTCTCAATATTGGTTTTTGATGCTCTTGTAGATTTCTTTCTATTTGTATTTCCTTACTTCTTATTTATTTTTTATGATATCTCTCTCCGGAAAACACACTCTTCTACAGTCTCACTCATATATATATATATATATATTTATATATATATATACATGTGTGTGTGTGAGTGTATGTGTCTGTGTGTGTGTGTATACACACACACACATATATGTACATGTATATATCATATATATGTATAAGAGGGTGTGGTAAGATATCAGAGTACTCAATACTTAGAGTAGTAGAGCGAGGTCCTGATTATTTTCCTATATATATATACATAAACACATACGTAGACACACACATATATATATATATATACTTGCAGTGGTGCCCGGCGTTGCACGGGATAAAATATTTTGGAACGCGGGCCGCCAATAGACCTAAAAACTCGCATGCCTGGACAATATATAAAGAAAATAAATCGAATACTCTGATGGCAGGATAATCTTTATGATTTTCCTCGATAAAGCAGGAAAAATACAGGTTTTCACCTAATGCAAGCCCTAGGGGATCGAGATAATGAATTTTTTCATATGCATAATATGCCTTGAAATTTCGGGAAAATCGGCTAGACGTAACACCTCAAAAAAGCCCTAAAAACTGAAAAAATGAAGTTTTTCACCTAATGCGGGCCCTAGGCCATAAAAAAAGTTGGATTTTCTTTGCTCACGGTATGAAGAAGAGACTGACTAACAAATAGTTACAATTTCAAGGAAATCGGTCTGTCGTAACGCCTCAAAAAAACCCATAAAAATGTTAAACAACTCAGCTTTTCACCTAATGCGGACCCTTGGAGATAAAAAAAAGTTGAATGTTTTTATGTGCATAACATTCCCTGAAACATAAGTAATATAGATGTAAAGTTTGAAAAAAATCGGGAGGGTACTTCTCGAGTTTTAGGGATTCAATCACACACACACACACACACATCCTCAAGGAAGTGACGTAATGCAGAAATCAGACATACAGACAGATATTATAAGGGCGCGACGTTATAAGTATGTATCTATCTAAAAAGAGAAAGACTAAGAAATATAGAGCGAGATCGCTATATCGCCTAATGTGGTCCCTGGGCATGGAAAATTTAAATTTGCTTTTGTTCAGAACGCTCCAACGCTCCCTGAAACATAAGTATTAGAAGTGTAAAGTTTGAAAACAGTCGGTTGGGTGGTTCTCGAGTTTTAGGGATTCAAACTCACACACACACAGACAGACATCCTCACTTTTATATATATAGACTAGCAGAAAACCACCCGGTGGGCGGTTTTCTGCTAGCAAATCTAGTGTATATACTGATATTGTTGAGATTTGGATGAGAAATGTTTTCGGCACCACACGTTCACCGCCTCTCGGTGTGTCTTTTATGAATGTATAAATATATATGTTATCTATACGGTGAAATCTTTGAAATAAATATATGTTAAAACGAAAAAGGAGAAAATAAATAACTGGCGGTTAGAAAAAATATTCCTATGAAATTTTAATCATACCATTAGGTGTGAATAAGGAAATATTTTTTTATTGTCAAAACAAATGGAAATTAAATCGTATTTAATTGTATTTAAATTTCTAACCTTATTTTATTATTTATATTTTTTCAATAACAAATAAAAAAAAAACAACAACAAAATTTGAAGAAAAAAATTGAACAAATCAAACGTAGGTTATGGAACTGCGCAATCTGATTAATAAATTCCCTCATCAGCAGCAACCTTCTTCAAATGGTCCTTATTATCAGCAGCAACAACCACAAATTCAATGGCAACCTTCTTCAAACCACAAATTCAATGGCAACCTTCTTCAAATGGTCCTTATTATCAGCAGCAACAACCACAAATTCAATGGCAACCTTCTCAAACCACAAATTCAATGGCAACCTTCTTCGCATGGTGTCAAGTCAGAACCCCCTCGAACTGGTTACTTCTGGCTTGTGCATGGTGTCTCTATAGCAACCAGCGATTCACTCGGCCTCAGTGACCAAAGTCAGTGGAGAAGGGAAGGTAATGTTTCTATAGCGACAGTGTTTCTCTTGGTAGTACCAAAGTGGAAAAGGAAGAAGGTCATATTTCTGTAGCACGTGTTTTAGCGTCTATTTACTCTCTCTCCCTCTCTCCCACCCGCTATCCCCCTCTCGTAGTCTGTCTCTTTCTTTCACTCTCACTCTCTCTCTACGCACGTGTTTCCACTGTCGGACAGAGAAATTGCTGGTTATATATATATATAAGTAGACTAGCAGAAAACCACCCGGTGGGCGGTTTTCTGCTAGCAAATCTAGTGTATATACTGATATTGTTGAGATTTGGATGATAAATGTTTTCGGCACCACATGTTCACATTCTCTCGGTATGTCTTTTATGCATGTATAAATATATATGTTATCTATACGGTGAAATCTTTGAAATAAATATATGTTAAAACGAAAAAGGAGAAAAAGAGATTAGTGACGGAAATATAAACGTTATGATACATAAACGTTATGATATAACGATGGAAATATATAAACGTTTACGATAAAACGATGAAAATAGAAACGTTTATATATAATGATAAGCCGAAACACTCGTAAGTCGAAACACTCGTAAAGCGAAACGTATAAATAAAGATTAATGTAATGAATTTGAGAAGCATAGATATTTGAAACCGCGTCTATTTGTTTCCTTGGCATTTTTTACAGACGGACAGACAGACAAACAAACAGAGAAATGCCCATTATATATTATAAGTAGACATGGCATGGTGTCAAGTCAGAACCGCCTCTATAGCAACCAACAATTCCCTCGGCCTCAGTGACCAAAGTCAGTGGAGAGGGGAAGGTAATGTTTCTATAGCGACAGTGTTTCTCTTGATAGTACCAAATTGGAGAAAGGAAGGGGAAGGTAATATTTCTGTAGCACCTACTTTGAGTTTTAGGGAAGGACAGACAGACAAACAGAGAAATGCCCATATATTTCTGTGTGTGTATATATATATATATAACACACACAGAAATGTATATATATTTCTGTGTGTATATATATATATATTACACACACAGAAATGTATATATATTTCTGTGTGTGTGTATATATATATATATTACACAAACATAAATGTATATATATTTCTTAGAATAAAATTATTATTAATGTTTTGCTGTTCATAACAATTGCAATTGAAATTATTAGTTATTTTACTAATGCTTAGATATGTAAAAATGAAGCAATGTTTCTAATAATTGTTTCTACTTTTGGCACAAGGCCAGCAATTACCCAGTACATTACTGGTACTTTATTTTATCGACCCCGTGAGGATGAAAGGCAAAGTTAACCTAGACGGTATTTGAACTCAGACCGTAAAGGGACGTAACTCCATGCTATGAAGCATGGTGTCCGACTCTCTACAGATTCTGCCAATCCACCGCCCTAATGTCTGTACGTAATGAGGGAGTGAGAGGGGAGAGAAAGAAAGGCAGAGGTGAAGTAACGAAATGACTCTCTCCTCCTCCTCCTCCTTCTCCATCTCCCCATTCGTCACAGCGATAGAGGGGAGGAATATTAGTGTGTTACAAAGAGAAAGAGTGAGAGTGAGAGAAATAGACAGACTAAAAGAGAGGGATAGCTGGAGAGAGAGAGAGAGAGATAGCAACCACGCGCGCACGTGTTTTAACTGTCGGACAGACAGAGAAGTTGCTGGTTATATATTATAAGGAGATAACGTAATATATGTTTTTGTGGACGTGTTTTTGCGCGGTTGTGTGTGTGTGTTTGTGTGTATGTCTGTGTGTGTGTGTTTGTGTCTGTCTGTGTGTGTGTGTGTGTCTGTGTGTGTGTGTGTATGTGTGGCAGATATTTTCTAGGAGTTGAGAAGTGGTGAAAATGTTATTATGATGGAGCTATTTGGAGATACCAATGGTGAGTAGACATTTTATATTGGTAAAGGAGGCATTTCATATTCGTACATAAAGACACACTCCTACACTCCGAGACATAATTGTGATAAAGTTCATAGAAGAAGAAGACGAATAATAATTGTTTCTACTATTGGCACAAGGCCAGAAATTAACCAATACATTACTGGTACTTTATTTTATCGACCCCGTAAGGATGAAAGGCAAAGTTAACCTCGGCGGGATTTGAACTCAGAATGGCAAGGGCCGTAACTCTATGCGTCAAAGCATGGCGTCCGACCCTCTACCGATACTGCCAATCCACCGCCTTAATAATAAGAAGACGAATAATAATAATAATAATTGTTTCTACTTTAGGCACAAGGCCAGCAATTACCCGGTAATAATAATAATTGTTTCTACTTTTGGCACATGGCCAGTAATTATCCAGTGCATTACTGGTACTTTATTTTAACCACCCCGTAAGCCACCCCGTAAGGATGAAAGGCACAGTTAACCTCGGCGGGATTTGAAGTCAGATCGTAAAGGGACGTAACTATGCTGGAAAGTATGTCTGACCCTGTACCAATAATAATAATGATTTCATTTATTAGCCATAAGGGCCGACATGTAGGGGACAATACAAAGACAGGGACAGTGAGGGTTTACAATAAGGTCGAGTAAAAGTGCACAATGGCAAGACTAATTTAACAATGAAGATATAAATATATAAAATAAACTATGCATAACTATAACAAAATAAATTCCCCTATAGGGGGTGGACGACCCAGAGGTGACTCAGGTACCCCATCAATCCTGAACCACCCTGCGCTTCTAGTGCCCCCAGGGAGAGCACCCCTCTCCTCAGTTATCTAGCCTATAGGCGCATGAATAATAATAATAATAATAATTGTTTCTACTTTTGGCACAAGGCCAGGAAATAACCAGTGTATTACTGGTACGTTATTTTATCGAGCCCGTAAGGATGAAAGGCAAAGTTAACCTCGGCGGGATTTGAACTCAGAATTGCGAGGGCCGTAACTCTATGCGTCAAAGCATGGCGTCCTACCCTCTACCGATACAGCCATAATAATAAGAAGAATACACGTAATAACACTGCTAATTGAACAAGAACAATGGCTGCGGTTTCTTTTTAAATGCGGGTTTTTGTGTGAGACTGTCAGTATGTGCGTGTGTGTGAGCGCATTTGTGACGTATGCGTTCATACTTGTGTGAGTTCGTGTCTGTATTTGCGTATATATGTGTGTATATGGTGTATTTATATATGTGTTTCTGTGTATATGTGTATAATTTTGTGTGGCTCTGTGTATATATTTGTGTGGGCTTGTGTGTATAGGCATACATATGTGTATATATGTGCATATAATATAGTGTGGGTTTTTGTATATATATGCGTATAATATGTGTGTGAAGTTTTGTCTATATGCGTATATTTGTGTCTGGTTTTGTGTATATGCGTATATTTGTATGGGTTGTGTATATAGCATATATTTCTGTAAGTGTGTGCATATGCGTATAATTGCGTTAGTTTGGATGTATGTGCGCATATTTCTATAAACTTGTGTATATACATCTGTGTGAGATGGTGTATATCTGTGTGACATCGTGTGTAATTATGTGTATTGATATATATTTGCGTTAGTTTGTATGTATTTGCATATATCAGTTTGAGATATTTGGTTGTTTTTCTTTGCTTATTTCGTAGGAATTACTTTTTATTTTGTAAGTCTTTTACGTCCATTGTTTTGCGGATATCCTGGGATATTTTTTTTTCAGTCTTAACAAATCTGAATGAGAATCTTTACGCGTTCTCTACTAATTGTCCTGTTTCTGTGATAGCCGAGTCTTCGCAATAGGTTATTTACTATCCTAGACGAGGAATAAAGATCTTTAACCGCTCTTCTAATGACATTTATAGCCAGTAATTTAGAAAGGAAATTTGCACACTTTATGATACATAAATGCTATTGTGTGAATAATGTATACTATAATGTATAATCTGCAATCATCAAAACGCACATACACACACACACCAACACTCACACCCATACAGACAAGCACACACATACACACACACTCACACACACACACACACATTATATATATATATATATATATATATATATATATATATATATAGAGAGAGAGAGAGAGAGAGATAAATATACATACATTTATATATATACATATATACACATATGTTTATATATGTACGTACATACACACACACACATACATATATATATATATATATCCATATATATGTATATATATATATATGCATATATATATATAAATATATATATATAAATATATATAAGAGAGAGGAGTTGGGACATCTGTTCGAGGAGAGTGGTATACAGATACTTGCGATCCAAGAACACAGGATTCTACACGATGAACCCGGGAGGAGTGTCATGATTGGGAAGAAGAGCCAGCTCATCACTACATCGGCAGTGAAGAACACAACAAATGCTGCAGTAGGAGGAGTGGGTTTTGTGTTCAGTGCAAAAACCAATCTGTTGGTGAGGGAAATAATGCCTATCTCCCCGCGAGTGTTGAGGGTGACCTTCAATGGAAACCCAAGACTGACAGTCATCTCAGCCTATAGTCTAACCTAGGGGGACAGCGATGTGAATGCAGAGGAGTTCCATGAGGAGGTGTGTAGAGCTGTCAACACCACTCAGGCACACAATATCCTGCTTGTTTTGGGGGACTTCAATGCACACCTGAGTAAGGAGGGCAGTGAAGATCCTTGCTGGTACTTCCATAACAACACCAACCGAAATGGAAGACTACTGAGAGACACCCTGCTGGAGGCAAACTTGATGGCGACCAACCTAAGGTTTAGGAAGAATCTGGGGAAGATGTGGACCTACATTTCAGATATGCACCTGTCCAAGTCCCAGATTGATTTCATTCTGGTGAGGAAAAAGTGGCGGAATAGTGTTCTGAACACGGAACCATACAGCTATTTCAGTACACTGGGTAGTGACCACCGACTTGTTATGAGTGAGGTCCGCGTGAGCTTAAGAAAGAGCAAGGCTCAGCCCCGGAGAACAATCTATGACTGGGGAGCTTTCAAGGAAGATGATAAGCTACAGAAGAGGTTCACAGTGGAAGTGAGAAACAGGTTTAGTGCTCTGTGTGGAGAGTCAGAGGAGAGAGAGATTGGATGGACTGAGGAGAGTGTGACGAAGAGGTACGGGCACTTTACCAATGCAGTGGCGGAAGCAAGTGAAGCCCTGGTGCCGAGGAAAAAGAATAAAGGGAAGCACGTCAGCTCTGCAAACCCAAAAGTGTGTGCAGCCAGAGAACACCTGAAAGCTGCCAGGGACCAATTCTATGCTGATCCTACGGAGGAGAGGATGGAGACTGTGGAGGTGATGAGGGAAGAGCTCTGTACCGCTTACACTGAGGTCAGAGAGGAGGCACTGATAGAGAAGATCAGAAGTGTGGAGAGAGCGGTTGACAGATCTGGATGTAAGGAGAGCTGGATGATCATTAACGAGATCACAGGGAGGAAGAGAAGGTGTTCGAGTCAGATCCAGGGAACGGGGCTCGAGGATAGGAAGAGGAAACGGCTAGACCATTTTAGGACCCTACTAGGAGAGCCACCCTCCACAGCCCAGAGCACTGGAGAGATCAGGCGGCTGTTTCAGGAACTGGATGTTGAGACAGAGCCCTTCACCAGAGAGGAGCTTCAGAGAGCCAAGAAGAGGGCAAGGAGGGCAAGGCTCATGGAGAAGATGGAGTGGCATCAGAGGTGATGAAGAGGTGTGATTTTGATGATATCATCCTGAGGTTCTGTAACGGGGCACTGGAGAAAGGAGTCGCCCCGAATCAGTGGAGGATCAGTAACATCGTCCCAGTGCCAAAGAAGGGAGTTCTCTCTAACACCAACAACTACCGGGGGATCTCACTAACGTCACTTGTGGCAAGGACCCTCAACAGGATGATTCTTAACAGGATCCAGCCTGAGATGGAGAAGAGGCTCAGGGACAACCAGAACGGCTTCAGAGAGGGTAGATCAACCACCAGTCACATCCTGATGCTGAGGAGGATATTAGAGGGAGCTAGAGCAAAGTGCCTTCCTGCGGTCATGGTTTTCATTGACTTTAGGAAGGCCTTTGATTCTGTGGACCGTTACTGCCTGATGAACATCTTACAGGCTTATGGAATCCCCAAGAAGATGGTGGACCTGATATCACTGCTCTACACCAACACCAAAGCCCAAGTCATTACACCTGATGGGATGACAGAGTTCCTTGAGATACTGGCTGGAGTGCTCCAGGGAGATACATTGACTCCCTATCTTTTTGTCATCGTAGTGGATTTTGTATGCGCCTTGCACTGGAGAAACACCAGGACTCTGGTTTTCTGTAGCACCGGCTCAGAGCAGGAGAGTTAGGGCGAAAAAGGTATCGGATGCTGAATTTGCCGACGACATAGTTTTGGTGACAAATACAGTGAAGGAGGCAGAGGATTTGATGCGAGAGGTTGAGACTGTGTCGATGAGTGTGGCGCTGAGAATAAATGAGACTAAAACAAAATATCTGGTAGAGAATGTTGAGAAGCCAGAGGGGATCACTAATGTAGGCGGGAAGCCGCTGGAATTGGTTGAGGACTTACTGTATTTGGGAGCAAGGATTGGGAATACGGAAGATGATGTGGTTGAGAGGAAGAGCAAAGCCTGGGCGGCGTGCTACAGCTTGAGATCGGTGTGGAAGTCGGACCTTCGTAGAGACCTGAAAATCCACCTCTTGAATGTTGTAGTGGAGTCTGTGCTGCTGTATGGGTCTGAGACTTGGACACTGACCAAGAAACTCACTCAGATGGTGGATGGGTGCTACACGA
>OZ024749.1:24892748-24895248 GCA_964016885.1 Eledone cirrhosa | reverse complement strand
TCTGTACGCTTCTGAACAAATTTCATATTAATGTATAACCACGCACGCACACATACACACACTTACTCTCTCTCTCTCTCTCTCTCTCTCTCACACACACACACACACACATATGTAATATACGATGCATGCTTCTGTGTGATCTACTGTGTTATTGTGTTTGTATGTTCGTGTGTGTCTAGGATCGTATGTGTATGTGTTTCTGTGCTTGCGTTTGTGTGTGCTTTTGTATGTCTGTTTGTATGCGCATTAACGTATGTGCATTTATGCCTGTGTGCTAGTGTGTACGCATTTGTATGTGTTTGTAGAAGTGTGTATGTGTGGATTTGTGAATGGATAAATGATGATTTACTTTTTCGTTTCTTTGACTTAAATATTGTTTGCGGTTTGAAATATTAATCTCCATTTTATTTCGAGACCTGTCTATTTCTACTGTATTTTCCTTATTGTGTGTTTTTATTGTTTAATGTATGATTTTCTTTATAATTCTTCCCTTCTCGCTCTGTCCATCTTTATCGTTCTTTTGTTTTCTAATGTTGAATAATGGATGACTCAATATTCCTTGGTATTTTACGAAGGAATAATTTGTTGAAGATTATATAAGACTTCTGCTTTGATTGTGTTTTTATGAACGAATATTGTTGCTCCTTTGTTCAGGGGAGTACTGAGCTTTATTGCATATATATATAAATATACGTGTGCGTATGTAAATATATGTGTATATATATATATATATATATATATATATATATATATATATATATATATATATATGTGTGTGTGTGTGTGTGTGTGTGTGTGTGTGTGTATGTGTGTGTAGGCTTGTCTCTGTGCGTGAGTGTGTGATTTTTGTGCGTGCCCGTGTTTCTGCGGGTGTGTATGAGTATGCGTGTGTATGTACTTGAAGAGATATGCAAACACATACACGCTCATATATATGTATATATATATTATAAACATACACATATATATACACACATACTCTCTCTCTCTCCCTCTCTTTCTCTCTCCCTCATACTCAGAATATTTAGCTTGATATTGAGCATTGTGAGATGGTATTACTTTTCTAATTATATCATAACTTCACACTACATTATATGTTGAAATAGAAGGAATGAAAATAGCAACAAATGAGTGTAAAACACGAAGTGACACATAACCGCCATTATATATGTTCTTTCAAAAAATGTTTTTAAACATCGACATTTTGAATTATGAGTTAAAATTGCTAAAAGAGTAAATCATTATTTTGTTTTCACTTGATTCTGGTTTCCTAAAACATTTTTGGCTAACATTCATTCTCATATTTACACACAAATCTATATCAAAATCTCAATCTGGGGTGTAATAAAACTGAATTGGAACCGTTAACCCTATTCTAAAAACTACATTTCTCTACTCTAGGGCATAACTTGGTACAGTAGATTTAATAACACATAACGAGGTATAGTAGATCGTATAACACATAACACGGTACAGTATATCGTATGACACATATATCTGTATAGTATATCGTATAACACATAACTAGGTACAGTATATCGTATGACACATATCTCGGTATAGTATATCGTATAACACATAACTAGGTACAGTATATCATATAACACATAACTAGGTACAGTGTATCATATAACACATAACACGGTACAGTATATCGTATGACACATAACACGGTACGGTATATCGTATGACACATATCTCGGTATAGTATATCGTATAATACATAACACGGTACAGAATATCGTATGACACATATCTCGGTATAGTATATCGTATAATACATAACACGGTACAGTATATCGTATAACACATAACTAGGTACAGTATATCGTATAATACATAACACGGTACAGTATATCGTATGACACATACCTAGGTACAGTATATCGTATGACACATAACTAGGTACAGTATATCGTATGATACATAACTAGGTACAGTATATCGTATGACACATACACAGCTACAGTATATCGTATGACACATAACTAGGTACAGTATATCGTATGACACACAACTAGGTACAGTATATCGTATGACACAAAACTAGGTACAGTATATCGTATGACACATACATAGGTACAGTATATCGTATGACACATAACACGGTACAGTATATCGTATGACACATACATAGGTACAGTATATCGTATGACACACAGCTAGGTACAGTATATCGTATGACGCATAACTAGGTACAGTATATCGTATAACACATAAATAGCTACAGTATATCGTATGATACATAACTAGGTACAGTATATCGTATGACACATAACTAGGTACAGTATATCGTATGACACATACATAGGTACAGTATATCGTATGACACATATCTCGGTATAGTATATCGTATAATACATAACACGGTACAGTATATCGTATGACACATAACTAGGTACAGTATATCGTATAACACATAACTAGGTACAGTATATCGTATGACACATATCTAGGTACAGTATATCGTATGACACATAACTAGGTACAGTATATC
>OZ024749.1:24872748-24880248 GCA_964016885.1 Eledone cirrhosa | reverse complement strand
GCAAAATCGTTAGAGACCCGGATACCATGCTTTGCGGCATGTAATTACGGCACATTACGTCCAAGACACGCTGTGGTTAGCGTTGCCTTCGAGGTCAATCAAATAAAGTACCCGCAATCACTGGGGTTGGTGTAGTCGAATGCTATCCTCCCAAAGAAATGGGTGACATTTAACCAAATGTAGAAACATATATCTATATATATAAAGTTGTAGTTCCTGTCTGCTTGTTTCTTTGTTAGTTCACGAACTCCTCCTATAGTTTTGGAGATAGACCTCCATAACAATATATATTATGAAACTGCATTGTCCAGGGTACTTGGATAAGTATATTTCATTTTAATCAAGGAGTTCCCCGGAAGCACAAACCCCAATTTATATGAATTTTAAATCATAGGTCAATGACAAGATATTATGCCTATTCACAAGATTTCCGCACATTTCAATAATATTAAGACACCCTAATGGGTGCTAAACACCTATAGTAAAAATTTTAGTCAATAAATGGAACAAGATTTTACGAACTCCTCCTATGGTTTTGGAGGTAGACTCCCATAATCATGTGTATTGTGAAACTACATTGCCTACGGTACTTGGATATATATATTTTATTTTAATCAAAGGGTTCCCAAGGGGCACAAAACCCCGCTGAATGTTTTGTCTCTTGGATTTATATGAAATTTAAAGCATTGGGAAAGGACAAGGTATGATGTATATTCACACAATTTCAGGAAATTTCAATAATATTAAGACACCCTAAGGGACTTGTAGACGTGCAGGTTTCCAGGAAACACAGCGTAGTCGGGGGGAGGGTCGTAGTTAAAGGCCTTCAACAACCATCGTGAATTCCAAGTCCTAGAAATGCCACGTAACGATGATCGCCGCTGTTCACCTTGCAGAATTCGGCCATGTCGTTGCTCTATGGTTTCAGTATTTCGTGCAGCAGCAGTGGAAGCGGCGTCACTGCTTCGTCGAACGGCACGTCGTCCTTCATCCACTCGAGCGCGAGCAGCAGCATCTTTGTTCCGTCGAAGATCACGCCAACTGTCATCCTCCTACACGCTTGCAGCTGCCGTCTGCACATCATTCTGAGAGCCTGATCGCAGTCGCATTTACATCTTCGGTGAGACGCCTTCGCTTAGACCTACTTGCATCATTAGATAATCGACCAATGAAAGTTCTTTTCAGCTAGCCTCTATACCCTACCACTCTACGAATAACTGCAATACAACCACTTACATTACACATCATTAATTTCAGTAAACCACTGACAGAAACTTACTCCTTAATAAAAATAATAAAAAAATAGATAAAAAAACACTGTATAATATATGTCACTAGATAACAGCTGACAATTGAATTAATTAAAATATGCTTCAGTAACGGCTCGAGGCCGCAAGGGACATAATTCTTGGGAATCATTTATCGATAGTTAACCCATAAATTTCTAAGGAAAGTAAACATTAGTTCCAATAAATTCGGTGGGAATTACGTGAACAAGAAACTTAAAAGCAATAATATTGCTTATTAATTTAGACACAAAGCCAACAAATTTGGGGAAGAGTTAATTTGAGTATTCTAACCCCAGAATATAACTGGTACATTGTTTTATCCGCCACGAGAAATATGGGAGTCAAAGTTGACCTCGGCGGGATATGACCTCATAATGTAAAGAATCAGAACATATACTGCAATGACATTTCATCCGGTGCTCTACCAATTTTGCTAGTCCTACACCATCTTAACAACAATGATATTAACAGCAATAAAATGAACAGAAACAACAGCAATAATAATTATGGTTTCTGAAGTAGACACAAGTCCAACAATTTTGAGGAGAATGCATTACTAGTGTTTTATTTTAGCGACACCGTAAGCATGAACGGTAAGGTTAAAATCAACGGGATTTGATCCCAAAACATAAAGGGAGGTAACTCTATGGAGCAAATCAAATAATATAAAAAAACAATAAAATTAAAAGTAACAACAACATTAATATTCATAAGAACGATATCAACATAGTCTAGAATCAGATATGGTAACACGACTTAATGAATTGACCCAATAAATTGGCTGCTATTTTATTATATCGATGAAAGTATAATGAAAGTTAATGTCGGCTTGGGTGAGAGCAGAAATCAGATTCGAAGCAAATTCCTGAAATCATTTTATCTGACCGCAGATTTAAATAGAACAGCACAGTTGAATTAGTAAACATCTCTACAGGTTTACGATGCTGCTTTGTTTTGAGCAAAGACAGAATGAAAAGTAAATATGATATCGAACAGAATTGCACTTAGAACATAGAAGGTCGTAGATATATACCGCAAGCATTTCATCTGAGGTTCTAAGAACACACTTTTATCTTAGAATTGTAATAATTGTTTCTACTTTTGGGGCAAGGCCAACAATTATCCCATTGCATTACTGGTACTTTATTTTATCGACCCTCTAAGGATGAAAGGCAAAGTTAACCTCGGCGGGATTTGAACTCAAACCGTAAAGGGGCGTAACTCTATGCTGAAAAGCATGGCGCCTCAACTGATACTGCTAATTCACTGCCCAGCGGTAATTGTAATGATTGTTTCTACTTTTGGTACAAGGCCAGCAGTTACCACAGTGTATTACTGGTACTTTATTTTATCGACCCCATAAGGATGAAAGGCAAAGTTAACCTTGGCGGGATTGTTAATAATGGTTTCTGATTTAACCATGAGGCCAAGGTTTTTTTAAGTGTGAGGGATGGTGGTTCAATCGACCCCAGTGCGTTATTGGTACTTTGTTTTTTCGACAGCGTAAATATAAAAGGCAAATCTAATCTCGCTGTTATCTGAACTCTGAACAAACAGTGCTAATAATAATTGTTTCTACTTTAGGCACAAGGCCAGCAAATATCCAGTGCATTACTGGTACTTTATTTTATCGACCCCGTATTTTCTTTTTCAGGCACAAGACTAACTTCTTTTTTTCGAAAGAGGAAAGCCTATTAAATCGACCTCAGTACGTGACTGGTACAATACTTTATCGACGTCGGAAGCATGGAAATCAAGCACCACCAACAACAGCAGCAGTAACAATAGCACCAATAACAACAACAACATCAGCAACAACCACAAGAGTGAAGCTATAAAAGTATTATATCAATGCCAGGAAGGATTCTCATAAGAGTTATTAATCAATAAGTAGGAATAACTTAACAGAGTTTCATCTCCTGATAGTGTTTGTTACTGAGCTTATGGATGACTTCTTCTAATTGAGTAGGACTAAATTAATAAATGCTGAATCCCAGAGAGAGGGAGAGGGGGGGGGGGCTGGATAGATAGAGAGCGAGATAGCTAGATTAATGAACATATGGATATATATATTTATATGTGCAGAGAGGGAGAGGGAGAGAGAGAGAGAAAGAGAGAGAGAGATAGATAGATAGATAAATAGATGGATAGATGGATAGATAGATAGATAGATAGATAGATAGATAGATAGATAGATAGATAGATAGATAGATGGATAGTTAGACAGAGAGATTGAGAGTTTAATAGTTAGATGGATAGATAGATAAAGATAGATAGAGAGATAGATAGAGAAAGATATATAGATAGATATGTTGATTACCAGAAAACAGATAGACATATGGATAGATAGATATATTGATTCGCAGATAGATTGATGTATTGGTTCGTTGATAGATAAATAGCTATACAGAGAGATGGATAGATAAAAAGATAGTTAGATTGATTGATAGATGTGTTGGTTAAACATATATATTTCTTTATTTACCAGAGGGGCTTACATAAATGAAACATTACAAGACGTGACGGCGGGGGTTTTACATAACATCTTTAACAATAATGAATTGTTAATGTTGATTAATGGATTGACAGATAGCTGCAAACACACACATATACACACACACGCACACACACACGCACACACACATATATATATATATAAGAGAGAGAGAGAGAGAGAGAGAGAGAGAGAGAGAGAGAGAGAGAGAGAGAGAGAGAGAGAGAGAGAGAGAGGTGGAGAAAGTTTAGTGGCGGCTAGACACTTAGAAATTGCAAGTTGATTGAAGCTTCACTAAACAGCAAAGTCTCGTAAATTGAGAAGTTAATGTATCGAACAGTGACATCATAAGTTTCCCAATTCACACTCCAATACAGACAAGATATCGCCCTGTTCTCGCCTCTCTAATACAATTCACATCACTTAGCTGAGCTTATATAATTGGCGTACAATATAAGCTCAACTAAGTGTTGTGAATTGTATTAGAGAGGCGAGAACAGGGAGATATCTTGTCTGTATTGGTGTACTCTTCTTCTTCTTCTTCTTCTACATATTTTTCTTCTTTTACGTATTCTTCTTCTTCTCCTTCTTCTTCTTCTTCTTTTACGTATTTTTCTTCTTTTACGCATTCTTCTTGTTCTTCTTCTTGTTCTTGTTCTTCTTCTTCTTCTTCTTCTTCTTCTTCTTTTACATATTTTTCTTCTTTTACGTATTCTTCTTCTTCTTCTTCTTCTTCTTCTTCTTCTTCTTCTTCTTCTTCTTCTTCTTCTTCTTCTTCTTTTACATATTTTTCTTCTTTTACGCATTCTTCTTCTTCTTCTTCTTCTTCTTCTTCTTCTTCTTCTTCTTCTTCTTCTTCTTCTTCTTCTTCTTCTTCTTTTACATATTTTTCTTCTTCTTCTTCTTCTTCTTCTTCTTCTTCTTCTTCTTCTTCTTCTTCTTCTTCTTCTTCTTCTTCTTCTTCTTCTTATCCACCCAGTTTTATTCAGGAGTATCGTGTTGGAGTCAGATTCCTCAAGCTAGGCCGCAGGCTGGCCCATAGATAGTTGTTCAAGCCTGAGATTGAGACACATGTTACAATATTCTAACTCAGATATAAAACTATATCCATAAACCCAAGATCAGTGAATGAATTGCGTTTGTTTATCTGTTGGAATTAGTATTTTATACATCATATGATGTTTAAAACTTTAAGTGACGCTTGGAGAGATTTATATTACACCTATGTTCAATAATTCAACGAGGTATACGTGAGGAAGCTTGGTTTAGGGGTTAAGGTGATCTTCCCACTGTCATAAGATCACATGATCGATTTGAATATCAGCTGGCGTTTGGCCCTGGAACAATGTATTTCATGTAAACAATAACAACTGCTGCTGGTTAATCCAGTAAACAGGAGGTTATGCGTCCATCTAAGAGCTTGATGGCACCAACATCCAATGAAATTGGTATAAACATCGATTTTTATCTAGCGCAATATTCTGATCAGCTGGCGTGCTTGGTACTGCATTAGAATGTTTCTTGTAAACAACTCTTAGTTAACCTTGTAAGTGTCACGCCAGGTGTTCATGTTATAGCTAGATAAAGTCAATCACACCAAATCCAATGAAATATGAAAAGCACCAGCCTTTTACATGTTCGATTTCCATATCCACTGACATGATTGATACTGCAAGGGGGTACATTATGTAAAGAAATATCAACATATGGTGTGTAACCCTGGAAATGAGAACGCCACACATTCCAGGTAAAAGGTAGATATAGTCAATGTTCCAAATCCAATGAAATATAAAAAGCACCCGTCTTATTCCAATTCGATTTCCAGATTAACTGGAAGTTTGGCATTGGAAGGGGTATTACATGCATAGAACAAGCACAGGTGCTGTCTAAGCCTGTAAATGAGATGTCACATGTCCAGGAAATAGCTAGATAGACGAAAATGCTCTACGTCCGTTGAAATCGAAATAAACATCGAGCTTTATCAATGCAGTGTCGGGCAGGAGAAATAGTTTCTATATCCGTTGAAAGAAAGAAATCTAATGTTATAGCTATATTGCACTTTTATCTTTGCTCTCCATATTTCTACATAGCATTATGCAGGACATTCACTTAGGGACTTTTAATGTTATATGTTACAAATTCCATTTTCTCGAAGAAAGGGGAATTATAGCACACAAGCAGTGTTCTACAAGATATTCGAGTTAATGAAAAGGGGCAGTTGGAGGTGGAATATATATATATATATATATATATATATATATATATATATAATATATAATATATATATATATATATATATATATATATATATATAATATATAAGAACAAAAGATGTTTAAATGAGTTCCATGTATTTTATTATGCGAATTTCAAAAACAAATATCATCATGCAATAATATTTGTGTTTTCATCAGATAAAACATGAAGACATGATATGAAGGTTAAAAAACACCAGTGGATAGTTCAGTTGTAAATCAACATATTGTGCTACAATAAAACTCCTACACCCATATATATATATATATATATATATATATATATATTATATATATATATATTCAGAGAGTGTGTGAATGCGTTGTGGTTGCGAGAATGAGAGAGAATGAGAGAAATAGGTAGATAGATAAAGAGATAGTTTATAGAAATCATGTGTATATATATATATATATATATATATATATATATATATATATATATATATATAAGTGTATTATATATATATATATATATATATATATATACATATATATATATGTATATATATATATATATATATAAATATATATATAAGTGTATATTTATATAAATATATATATATAAATGTATATATATATATATATATAAATATATATATAAGTGTATATATATATATATATACATATAAGTGTATATATACATATATATACCATATATATATGTGTGTATATATATACATACATATGTATATATATATATATATATATATATATATATATATATAAGTTTATATATATATACATATATTTAAGTTTATTTATATATATATATATATATATAATATATATATATATATATATATATATATATATATATATATATATATATATATAGTACGTTATTCGGGTTGAATCGAAGGTAACCACAGTAAGTAAGGTACCTCAATATATTGAAGAGTATAAAAGTTTTAATATAGATGAGATTCTACAGGACTAGAACTGTTTCATTCTTTAGAAATCATCAGGAATCTGGGTATCAAAAAATAAATATGGTATTTATAGGTCTCTACAAGTGGTAGGAGAGGGTGAGGAGTGGGATGGGTGGTAGGTCATTGGTTGATAGAAAAGGGAATTCATTAAAAGCTAATTCTACAAAGCTATAGTGTTTATTTTTATTTATTATTATTAATTTTTTGTTTTTAGAGTAACAAAGGCAGACAGAAATCTATAAACAGGTTCCGGATGGCATACCATTCCTTGTCATTAAGTTTCTCTTAAGCTAACCTGATGTCTATAAGATCAGTGGGGGGTCAGTCATGGTAGATAGAATTAAAGGAAAGGGAGATTTTTTAAAAGCTAAATTCATTAAGGTGCTACTAAGTAACAAAGGTTTAGAGAATTCTGTAGACAAATTCATAATATTGAGTGCATATCTTAAAATTATCTTCGAACTTCTCTTAAACTAATCAACTATATGCCAAAAATCAACAGACACGTTCACAAACAAACACACTCACTCACA
>OZ024749.1:24870466-24872548 GCA_964016885.1 Eledone cirrhosa | reverse complement strand
CTTTGCGTTTTCCAGACAGTTCTTAACTCACTAAAATCATTAGTCTAACTTCTGACTTGAGACAATCCCAGATTAATATGCTACAAAAAGTCGATGGTACTTATATAAAGAGAACTACGGAAGCATTCTTGGAAGGCTGCAGGGCTATTCCATTACTACCAAGGAGAATTAACATGATAAAATATGTGACTATGCTGAACCATTTTAATTGCATTATTTATCAATTTGAACTCAGACCATAAAGTTACGGCCTTTTATAGTCTGAGTTCAAATCCCGCCGAGGTTAACTTTGCCTTTCAACCTTACGGGATCGATAAAATAAAGCACCAGTAATACATGGGATAATTGCTGGCCTTGTGACAAATATAGAAACAATTATTTATCCATTTGCTCGATTATTTTCCCAAATCCTTCCGCTGCAATGCTTCGAACGATCTGCCCATTCTATAATGGCTTATGATTTTGGCACAAGGGCAGCTATTTGAGGGGAGGGGAAAGTAGTTGAAATCCACCGGAAAAAAGACAACCTCAACGGTTGGAATTCGCTGGATAGTCTATCCAGCGAATTTCAACCGTTGAGGCTGTCTTTTTTCCGGGTATGTCAATATTTATTTATGAAACAAATCTGTGTTTATCTGATGAAAGCGCACCATAATTTACCTTGGTCGCCCTTGAAATATATATAATAAAATAATTACGGTTTTATAAATATAGTTTCCATTTATTAATATATTGTATATATATATATATATATATATATATATATATATATATATATAAATATATATATATATATATATATATATATATTCGTACCAATGTGGATTGAAACAATCTGAAGGTTTATGGCTTACTCACGGATAAAAAAAAAAAATATATATATATATATATGTGTGGTTTCTGTGTTTACCTGACTGTGTTAATACTATCTGCTGTAGACACAATGCCAACAATTACCCAGTGCATTACTGGTACTTTATTTTACCGACCCCGTAACGATGAAAGGCAAAGTTAACCTCGGCGGGATTTGAACTCAGAATGGCAATGGCCGTACCTCTATGCGTCAAAGCCTGGCGTCCGACCCTCTACCGATACTGCCAATCCACCAACCTAATAATAAAAGAAACTCTATCAAAACGCCACGCAATTCTGCCATGACATTGTCTAGCAGAAACGGTAACACAAACAACTGAAGTCACATTAGACTGATAATGTAAGTATGGTCCCGTATATATTGGAGGCGTGTCGTGGGGGCGCCGTATTGACATACGGCGTTTTGTGGGCATTTAAAGCCTGGCTGAGCCCATCCTACACCAGGCATGAGTACAACGGATTTCTCCAAGAAAAAGATACAAATTGAGATCAAGGAACTGAGAAAAAGATATAAAGGAAGAACGGACCCAGTACTATAGAGTGTGCCTATATAGGTATATATATATATATATATATAAAGGAGGAACGGACCTCGGAAGGTTAAAATAGAAAGTTATCCTCGGCGGGATTCAAACTCAGATAGCAGAGATCTAGAATGGATAGCATAAACCATTCTATCGAATGTTCTAACGACTGCCAATTCGCCGCCCGGCTGATAATAAAAACGCAAAAATAAAAATATAAGCTATATATATATATATATATATATATATATATATATATATATATATATATATATATATAAAAATGAAAGTTATAGAAATTGTTTTAGCGAGAAGCTAACAGTATTCCATAACATATATGCGACTATGTCGTCAAGATGGGAAAAATAGTTAACGTAGGATGTAGGAAAAATAATTCAAACTCATTTCAAAAGAGAATCAGGATATAAATTCATCCACAGAATTTAGTGAAATCCAGGGAAAAATCAATAGAGCCCTAACTCATGATAAAATAAAGTCTAAAATACTTATACTTCAATTTGGAAAAACATCAAAAGATCTGTATAGTCTTAAAGACTATTTAATGAAAACTATCAGTGGCGATGGTCACGGTTGGATTTCAATCGTCAGCAGAGCTCAACCAGATAATCAGGACTCTCACAGATTTATAAGCCAAAAAGGGAATTTTAAAACTGGCTTGTTCTCC